>OY992884.1:98703240-98840740 GCA_963921405.1 Cepaea hortensis | reverse complement strand
TTACAACAATGAACGTAATCAAATACGTCACCAACTTCATTTCACCAAAAACTAGGGGAGTTTCGGAAGCTGAAAATAACCGCAAGTTTTATTACAGACAACAGTGTCAAGGTCTCAGACAGAACAAGGAAGAAGTTGACGTTAGGAAAGAGAGGCAGTAAATCAATTGGGGAACCATTTGAGGCCACTGAAACAGTCTATAAATTCTTCTGTGACCGCCAAACAATACTATGTGTGTTTATTTATGGACCGAAATAAAGGCAGGACATCCGCCGTGTTTGCCGCCAATTTGTCACTAAAACGATCAGAATATTTACAAGGAAATACTGCGACATCTGGTAATGTTTACGCAGGGTCTAAGAATTAGCCCGGATTGCTATTGTCAATATTGCATAATAGCGACTGCATATTTTCGATTTCCTATACAATAATATAGTATGACACTTAATTATTATTCGTATATTATCACTCCGATTATTGCAGATAACGTTGCCATCCTCTCTTTTCATGTTACCTGTATTAACTTTTAGTTGAAGTTTGGTGTCTTGTCTGCCCGCAGATGAACTTATATGGAAATTTCACGCTGTGTTTGTGTTGGGTTGCATTGCCAGATTCATAACATACCTGTTATTGCACTTTCTATTGTACTAACTACTCTATATGGTAAAACATAATAAAAGAGCAGAGGGAAAACAAACAAATAAATAAGTGTCATAAATATATATTGAGGAACCCGTTAAGGCCACGACGACGGTTCATAAATAAATGGCACTCATAGAAGTAGGGGAAATAATTGTTCTGTTGTCTAGTGCGTCCTCTAGTCTCTAATTCTTTCCCCTACTTCTATGAACGCCACACAATACGTGAGTATTTAAATAAATCAGTGGATTGCTTGGTCGCACGGCAATACCAGGACAAGACCACTGGCCGGATCCGAGACTGGTGATTGTGCGAGATGACAAACCATGACCGCCCACGCTTAACGGCACGGAACATGATCAAGATAATGAACATAATGATATGGTAAAACAGCTGCAACAGGATAAACACATCTAACATCGAGTCCCAGCATAACAAACATGTTTTTGACGCGACAAAAATTAACAATCTGAGACATCTACATCTTAGCCCTAAGGCGCTCGTTTCTGGACGGACAAACAAGTCCACGAAACAGCGATGCAACTAATGAGAACGATTGAGGCCATCCGTCTTGCTTATTTTTGTGTTGAATGTTGTTTCTGTGACGTGCCCGTCCATCAGCGGGTAGTCAGCACGCACCCGGGCCGATATATCGGCTGACGGTGATTGAGATTCTGTGCTGTTGCTGGCCCCGGGAGCACTGAGGCCGGTGATGATAACAAATGGGTCTAGCGTCTTTAACCCCGAGATATGCTCGCATTACTTTATGAATACTCAGAGGGCAGGATATACCAGTAGGTTTACTAGGCTAGACAAGAGAAATGCGGGAAAGATGTGGATACACAAAGGACATGAATCACGGCATAATGAGGGGGGGGGGGGGTGTGGGTGGGTGGGTGTGTGTGTGGGTGAGAAAAATATGACAGCTATGAAACACTAATGTTTTGTATGTCCTTTACAGGACATCGCTGTCAACATCAGCATCTTTCAGCTGATTGTTGATTTCTTGGCAAGATTACGCTCAGTAGTTCGCCATTGCTTTCTGAGCGACCGGCTCCATACTCTCATAAGTCACTGGCGCGACTCGAACCGCTTCCAATTCTCGTGCGCTCACGTCAACCACGAGAGTATTCGGGGTTACGAAGAAAGCTGCTAACACCTCGACTAGGGAGCGCGGCTATGAAACACTAGACATGAGAAAAATGTGACAGCTATGAAACACTAGAGAAGAGAACCATGTAACAGCTGTGAAACACAACATGTGATAGATATGAAACACTAGACAAGAGAAACATGTGACAGCTATGAAATACTAGACAAGAGAAACATGTAACAGTTATATAATACTAGACAAGAAAAACATGTGCCAGCTGTGAAACACTAGACAAGAGAAATGTGTGACAGTTATGAAACACTTGACAAGAGAAGTTTGTGTTCATTAATTAGATAGTTTGCTCAGCACAGGGTGTGGAAGTGGTTGGTTCAAACACAAAAATAAATATTTGCAATGTGCAATGTGACTATCAAACACACAGCAGGTGACCAACCACGTACACACCTGCTGCGAATCTGTCCCTGGAGGTGGTAGGAAGGCGTGTCAACATTTCATCGCAGAATACCATAAGTATAATATATGTACGAGTGCGCGCACGTGTGTGGACAGACAGACAGACAGACAGACAGACAGACAGACAGACAGACACAGAGAAAGAGAGAGACAGCCATAGAGACAGAGACAGAGAGAGACAGACCGAGAGAGAGACAGAGAGAGACAGAGACAGAGACACAGAGACACAGAGAGACAGAGCGACAGGCAGACAGAGAGAGAGAAGGAGACAGAGAGAGAGACAGAGACACAGAGAGACACACACACACACACAGAGAGAGAGAGAGAGAGAGAGAGAGAGAGAGAGAGAGAGAGAGAGAGAGAGTAATCTTCTGATGTACCGACAACAGTGCCCGGCCTTTAGCTTTTGATTATCAACGCATCCAGTACTATAGAACTCGGAACTGGCAGTGCGTTGTTTGTTTAAGCGACCTTTATACACCCGTTATCCCCGTCATGTGGTACATGAGCCAACTATACAATGTCTACGACTGGAACTCCTTCAGACCAACGCTTGTATTACTTTAAAGTAACAACTGCTTGTGACAGAAAGAGGTTAATTTTGACAAGCCAGTGGAGGATGAACAATTAACTTCACCTATACCACCCACCCACCCACCCACCCACACACACACACACACACACACACACACACACACACACACACACATCAGCAAACATTGCATAATTACTAACAACGTGACCTTCAGATTGTATTTCCTTTGCGCTTTAAATTCTTAACAAATCGTTGGTTGGTTGGTTCGTTCGTTCGTAGGTAGGTAGGTAGGTAGGTAGGTAGAAAGCATGTAGGTAGGTAGGTAGGTAGGTAGGTAGGTAGGTAGGTAGGTAGGTAGGTAGAGTTGTCAGGTATAAAGCCACACAGGAAGGTAGGTAGGCAGGCAGGCAGGTATGTAGGTAGCTAGGTAGGTAGAAAAGTAGGCAAAAAGGTAGGTAGGTAGGCAGGCAGGCAGGTAGGTAGGTAGGTAGGTAACCAGGCAAGCAGGTGGTTGTGTTAGTTAGCTGGGTGAGTGTGTTAGCTAGGTGGGTGTGTTAGTTAGTTGGATTGGTGTGTTGGGAAGGTTGGCTGGTTCGTTGGTAGGTAGACAGGTGGGTGGATGAGAGAGTTAACCACATGGTTCCTTTCGGATAACATCAATATAGTGTTAGTCACCTTGGGATCGACTGTGTGTGTGTGTGGAGAGAGTCACACAAATTTAACACCGGATATATGTGTATACGAGCTGGATTTCCGCGTCATGCAGTGTGAGGTAACTTCAATGTGAATCTATCATGTGTAGGCTGAGTGGAGTAACTTCAATGTGAATCTATCATGTGTGGGCAGAGTGGAGTAACTTCAGTGTGAATCTATCATGTGTGGGCAGAGTGGAGTAAATTTAATGTGTAGGCAGAATGAAGTAATCTCAATGTGTTCCTCGTGTGTAGACAAGATGGAGTCACTTCAATGTATATCTATAATGTGTAGCCAGAATTGAATAACTCCAATGTGAATCTATAATGCGTAGGCAATGTGGAATAACTTTAATGTGAATTTAAAATGCGCAGACATGGTACCATGATATGTTCTGGAAAATAAAGCCAGTCCGCGTGATATTGATCACATGACCAATCGACCGCCGATTGGTCTATAAAAACACGGGACTAGCTCCATATAACCAATAGGTATCAAGCGTGAAGCGGCTCATTTGCTCACTTAGTATGTTAATGATAGTAATAGTAGCAGTAGTAGTGACAGTGGTAACAGCAGTATCAGTAGCAACAACAGCACCTGCAGTCGTAACTGCAGCTGCAGTAGTAACTGCAGCCGCAGCAGCAACAGAAGTAGTAGTAATAGTAGTTGTAATATCAGCAGGAAGCGGGGGAGCAGCAGTAGTAGTAGCAGCAGCAGCAGCAGCAGCAGCAGCAGCAGCAGCAGCAGTAGTAGTAGTAGTAGTAGTAGTAGTAGTAGTAGTAGTAGTAGTAGTAGTAGTAGTAGTAGTAGTAGTAGTAGTAGTAGTAGTAGTAGTAGTAACAATGGTAAAACAATTAACTCGTGCATGTCAACAGCTTTCAGAATCCACTAACACAAAGCAGTACATTCCACAAGTACGTCCAGTGGCGAGAACAACAAACGTTAGAAAAAACAACAGCCGCATCAGCATCAACACAAGCAGCAAACACCATTATCCAGACTCTGGTATTTAGTCAACAAACTCAGACGTCTGGCAGCCTATCGCTTTCCTTCCAGCGTCTAATTATTCCTTTCCGCCATTATCGATTTTCAGTCTGCAACTTGTCGAGGTAAAGGTCATACCTGTCTGTTGTTGAACGAGGTCTGCCCAGTGTTCATGTAGTGCCAGGGTATTGTTTTATTTATGTTCCTGGTGCCGTTGCTCGGACACGCCCATGGCCCAGGGTTTATTCTTTTAGCATCGAGCAGAGGTTGGCTGAGGTTAATGATGTTATTACTTCGACCTCTGTGGCGAAGTGGTCAAGCCGTTTGCCTCAAGCACTGAAGGTTGTGGGTTCGATTCCGGGCTACGTCTTTCGGTTCACGAGTGCATTTTTCTCAGAGACTCGGGGGGTCGCCGCTGGAGCTACGGAGTTTATGCTTTGTGCGACGCTTTCGGCAGGCTAAGCTGCGGAAAGAGGTCGAGCCATATGGGATAAAACCCGGTGCAATGAAGTCGATCCCCTAGATTTTTAAGACTGTTTTAAAGTTACTTGGAGCAGCGGATGCTTATATTGCCGTTATTTGGAGCAACGGACAGTCAAGAGTTATGATGCAGTTGTTTGGAACAGCGGGTGATCGAGACCTGTGTAGCTATTACTTGTAGCAGCGGATGACCAAGACTTATGTCCTGTTATGTGGATCAGTGAATGACAGAGACTTATGTTCCTGTTATTTGGATCAAAATAATAGTTGCCTGAAAGGCTTGATGTATTCACACTATCTTTGCCTGCCCCCTATGAAGTGTCTTTCCCTATCAAGTGTGCTTATTTTATCTAGATCTGATTTCGTTTGTGGAACGTCTTCAGTTAAATCCAGATCAAGATCCTCTGTGAGAGGCCATTACATTCGATTTCTGGCTCAAGTTACTGTTGTCTTCATAACCCAGACTTTAATTAATAAGAATAATGATGATGACAAAAGGCATCTCTGTCCCACACCTGTTCTTATTTCAAATGTATCTGTTAGTTTTCCCTCAAGAACAGTTCTGCATTTAATGTCTATATGTTAGTTTGGCCATTACTTTCTGGATGACCCACGCTTAAAACTATCAACATCAACTCAAAAGTGGGCTTCTTACAAATCACCCACAGCTGATTTCAAACCCTCAACCCCATATAACAGGTCGGCATGACTGAATGGTTAAGAGCGCTCATACTTACACATCTGGTATGCTGATGTTGAGGTATAAGGTTCAACCCCTACACTGGCCAGTTGGACTAAAAAGTTGACTTCCTATCCTAGACTTGGGGATGTAAATTACAAGTACCTCTTAAGTCAGAGTGGGTTCACCTGATGATGAGGGACACTGGTAATAAGGAAAGCTAATCCACACGCAAACATCAGTCCAGTGCACAAGACGTAGTAGCACATGTATGGACTACGCTTGAGTCAAAAGTGAGCGAACAAACAAATAACACACATAAAACTCAGTATGACTGGGAATTTACGAAACTGTACATCTCACTACAAACAGGCGAAAAAATCCATGGAAGCCTTGGAGATGTGGTTTTATATAAGAATGCTGAAAATTAATCGGACAGCTAAAATAAGCAATCAGGACATAATAAGGGAAAGTGAGTCGCAAAGACAACTTATCACAAACAGAAAGAGACAGTCATTGTTTTTTGGCCACGCTATAAGAAGATAAAAATTGATTGTGACAATTGGAAAGATTTGAGGAAAGAAAGATAGAGGGAATCAGTGGGAGAAGATTCTTGACAGTCTTGTGTCACGGCATGAAAGGGAATCAATGCATGAGTTAATCCATGAAGTCGGAGATCGTAATTTGTGGAGAGGCCAGCTGGCAAGGCACAGGATGATGATGATGACATCTCACTATCCCCCAAGCTACAGCATCGGTTAATGTCTATATATGTTGTTATAGTTGAGTTAATCATTTTCTGGGTTCCCATTGTACTATATAAGTTTCTAAACGGATTCCATATCAATGCTATCAAAGGTCTTTCCATAGACCACAAATCCAATATGGAGTGACGAATTAAGTTCAATGGTTTGCTCTGTTAGTATGTGTAATGAGCTATCTGGTCAGTGCAGGGTCTTTTGGTCAAAAGCCAGACGGTTCATCCCTGGGATAGTTGTCAATTTCCAGACAGTTTAAAAGTTAGTTGCGTGTCATTTAGTGGACATCGCAATCAACCCCATCTTCTTTTTTTTTCTATTTATGATTCACAAGACAAGTTAATGTTCAGTAGTTTGCCATTGCTTTCTGAATGACTGACGCTCATACCATTGTTCAAAATCCACACTAGGTAATCTATTTCTATATCACTTGCAGCTGGTTTTGAACCTTTATAATATTTACCCTCTTGTAGGTCCCCTTTCTTTGGCAGCTTCAGGACATGTCCTTTTCTCTTGTCTGCTAATATTTCTTTCATCTCCAAGACTCTGCTAAATAATTTCTGCAGTAATCCAGCTGAGGTATTTTATATTAGCTTTAATAGATTCTGCTGGAATATCATCTGGACCAGCAGCTTTCCCATCCTTCAGAATACTGACAGCTTTTCTAATTTCATCTTGTGATGGTTTCTCCATCCAGCTCCATTTCTACAGGTTGGGATATCTGATGGGTCTTTTGGGACTGGTATATTCAAAAGCTACTTAAAGTATCAGTCCATCTGTTCATTTGATCTGTAATTCTGGTAAGGACTTTCCCATTTAAATGTGTGATCAGTTCTCTTGGTTAATTATATTTTCCTACTGCTTTTCTTGCGGTGCTGTAAAGGTCTCTTAGGTATCCTTCCTCTGCTGCTACTTCTGCCTCTCTTAGCAGGCCAACTCAATATTGTCTTTTATCTGCCCTTATCCATTTCTTAACTTTATTATTAGTCTCTGTGTATTTTTCATGGACTGTTACTTCAGTAGACATAGTTTTGTTATTATTTAAATGTGCTTTTTAATCTTTCCATTGTTCTATGTTTTAAAGGATCCTTGGATCCTTATGCCTTTCGTTCCTTTTTTTTCCAGAGTATTTATATACATGAGCAAGTTGCTGTTGATTACGTGGCATGGAGGGCAAATATTAGAAACGGAATAAAGACAAATGAGAAAATGATTGCAGATAGGTCCCACAATGAGTGTTTAAGACGTCAGATGTGCGTGATGGTGGAAATGACCATATTTTCACATGCATTCATTGTGGATAAACGTTTACAGCATGAATTGGCCTGATCAGTTACATTCACTACTGCCAAGGGTTGTAGTTATTATGCTTTGTTTTTAAGCACAATGTAACAAACTATCGGCTGTCAAGACAGCAAGGTGCCAGCTATATACTGTATACTATATATATAATTAATTTCAAAAGAGCTTAATATTGAAGAAGGTTGGCTACTAAAAATGATAAAACAAACAAAAATTGAAATAGTTTAGTCACTTGAAACGTCATGAAAGCTTGGAGAGAACAATCATGGAGGGGTACATACCCGGGAATAGAGGAAGACGCAGGCCAAAGAGAAGATGGGTGCAGGATGTGACAGATGATCTCCAGATGGGTCTATCGGACACTAATGACCGAGACGTTTTCCAGAAGGTTGTTATGGGAGCAAGGTTCTGCAAAGGACATGCTATGGAATGATTGAATGAATTTCAAAAGTCTATATCCTGCCGCAAATAGTCTTTCCTATGCACCTCGTCTACTAACTGTTGCAAGACCTGGTACTTAATAGAGATGGTGACCATAAATTGTTCCTTAGTTGCTTCATTTCTCAGATATCCTACATTTTATTGATCTACATTTCTTGTTAATACAGATATTATCAAAAAGATTTTCAATATTATAGTCTGGTAATACCTACATTACAAATATAGGTAATTCAACTTCCGGTGTGATGGAGACGCGATCACTCGCTGTCTTGGGGGAGAAGCTGTTCAGTGTTTTTGTGTGGATTCCTTATGGAAATTCCCGTGAAATTCGTGAGAATAGTGTTTTTCCTTTGGATTATGTGATGTTATTTCGTGTTCGTTAATTGGAAGTGTTCAAAAGAAGCCACGGAAGGCAGGTGGTGGATGAAATTATGAGGGCAGCCGACAGATATTTGTTGGTTATGGTCTCGAGTTTCCCGACGGCAAGCTTTCTCTCTTTCGAGAGACACTGATTGCGGTCATCCGGCCAGTATGGTCACTGCCATAGAGGAAAGCAACGGCAAACTACCTCTTTGAAATTGCCTAGTTTATTATGATTCGCTTAAAGACTGATCATCGCAAGACAAGGACAGAGACATTAAAATTAGGAACATGGAACGTTAGGACGCTAAACAACGACGGAAAATTAGAGAACATAACACAAGAAATTCAAAGAGAAAAAATTAATATATTAGGTATGTGCGAAACGAGATGGACAGGAGCAGGCATCAAGATACATAAAGATTTTAAGATTATTTATTCTGGAGGTGAGGATCGGCATGGGGGAGTGGCAATAGTTTTGGACCGGAAAACATCAACGTCTGTTCAGGGATATTGGGCCGTGTCGGACAGAGTACTACTAGTTAAATTGAGTGGCAGACCTTTTAACATAAATATTATTCAAGTATATGCCCCAACAGGAGAGTCCAGTGAAGATAGTGTAGAGGAATTTTATAATGACATAGAGTCTGCCTTAAAGAAATGTAAAAATTCAGAAATAAACATTATAACAGGGGACTTCAATGCAAAAGTAGGAAATCAAGGGGATAGATACACAGTAGGAAACTATGGTTTAGGAGAGAGAAATGAAAGAGGATACAGACTAGTAGAGTGGGCAAAAGAACAGGAAATGATTGTAGGAAACACCTGGTTCAAGCAACACCCTAGAAGATTATGGACCTGGAGGAGTCCTGATAGCAGGATTAGAAACCAGATTGACTACATTCTCATTAGCAGAAGATTTAGAAACGCCCTAACAGTAGCAAAAACAGTTCCCAGTGCTGACTGTTATAGTGACCACAGATTACTCACAGGAACATTGAGGATAAAGTTGAAGAAAGTCAAGTATACAACAGGGAACACTAAATATGATTTGTGTACATTGAGTAATGACAAGGAAATACAAAACAAATTCAACATAGAAGTACAGAACAGATTTGAAATATTGTCTGATCTAGAGATCCTATTCCAGGATGTGGATGATCAATGGGAAATGTTAAAGAATTCAATCAATATGGCTGCAGAAACAACTATTCCAAAATTAAAGAAGGTGGGTCGTAAGAAATGGATGACTGAGGAAATTTTACACTTAATGGAAACAAGAAGACTCAACAAAAATAATCCTGCCAAATATGAAGAAATTCACAGACAAGTCAGAATATTATGTAGGAAGGCAAAAGAATCATGGCTTGAGGAAAAGTGCTTAGAAATTGAAAAACAACACAACAGTCAAAATACCAAATTAGTGCACAAAAGGATTCAGGAACTTACTAATAAAAGAACAAGTACATCAACAGGCTGTCTAAGAACTAAAGATGGCAAAATCATAATAGAAAAAGATCAGATTCTACATGTATGGACAGATTATGTGAAAGACCTGTATAATGATAACAGAGAGGAACAGTATTCTATTAGATTTAATAATGAAGGACCAGCAATTTTAAAGATGGAGGTTCAAAATGTTCTTAAGCATATGAAAGCTGGCAAGGCCCCCGGTGCAGATAACATCACAACAGAAATGATTAAAGCTTTAGAAGAATTTGGACTAGAGCAAGTCACTAGACTGCTGAACACTTTATATGATACTGGAGATATACCTTCTGAATTATGTAATTCTGTATTTATTGCAATCCCAAAGAAATCAGGAACCTTAGAATGTGATCAACATAGAACAATTAGTATAATGAGTCACATCACAAAGATTTTGTTACGAATTATCATGCAAAGAGTGAGGAAGAAAATACAACCTGAAATAGGGGAAGAACAATGTGGTTTTGTAGAAGGAAAGGGTACAGTAAATGCTGTGTATATGCTGCGAACAGTTATTGAACGTGCTTTAGAAGTAAACAAGGATATACATCTTTGCTTTATTGACTACACAAAGGCTTTTGATAGAGTAAGACATGTCAACATTGTGGATATGCTTGCAGATCTACAAATTGATGGGAAAGACATTAGACTTATAAAAAACATATATTGGAAACAACAAGCTGCCATAAGAATTGATAATGAAGTAGGACAATACCAACCTATTAAGAGAGGTGTTAGGCAGGGATGTGTAATGTCTCCAGATCTTTTTTCCTTATACAGTGAAAATATTTTCAGAAATGTAGAAGACCTAAATGGAATCAGCATTGGAGGACGAAACATAAATAACATTAGATATGCAGATGATACAGTATTGATTGCGGACAATGCACAGGATCTGCAACAATTAGTAGACGCTGTGGTTGTACACAGTGAGCAGCTGGGGTTGGAATTAAATTGTAGGAAGACACAGGTTATGGTCGTCACTAGGAAGAACGAAGTACCACAATGTAATATACAAGTAAATGGGAATATTCTTCAACAAGTGAATCGGTTCAATTATCTCGGAACAGTCATAACATCTGATGGCAGATGCCTTGAAGAGATTAGAACAAGAATCGCCATTGCGAAAGTAGCCTTTAGCAAGATGAAAAACATTCTGACCAATAAATTGATGTCAATTGAAACGAGAAAAAGAGTGTTGAGGGGATACATAGAGCCTGTTCTTTTGTATGGATGTGAAACTTGGACAATGTGCAGTCAAGCTGAAAAACATCTGATGGCTGCAGAAATGTGGTTTCTGAGGAAAATGCAAAGAATACCATGGACAGATAGAAAAACCAATGACCAAGTACTACAAGAGACAAATGAAAATCGTAGATTGATTAGAGAAATTAGACGTAGACAGTCAAAATTTTTTGGACATGTTATGAGAAGAAATGGACTGGAGAACTTGGTGACAGCTGGCAAGATCGAGGGGAACAGACCAAGAGGAAGACCGAGAGGAAAATACCTGGATGGCTTGGCCACATGGCATGGACGAGACAGGAACACTGAGCTGATCCACGACTCTGGTGATCGAGTGAAATGGCGAATCATGACCGCCCACGCTTTCCGGCATGGCACATGATTGATTGATTGAATACCTACATTGCTTTATTGCTCTATCATTTGAAAAATACTCCCCACCTAAGACATACCGATTCCCTATGCAATAATTCGTGAATAATTCTCCACTTTTGTTCATTACTCCAGTCCATGTTTCTCCATGATCTCTTCATAACTCCTGTTACCCGATCCTGTCTTGACATTCAGATCATCATTAAAAATGTGGAATATTGCTATTTCTTTATTTACCTATGGTATCTTGAAGTTTTATGTAAAATTCCTCTTCCTTTATTGATTCACATTTGTCATTTATTGGTGTGTTACATTGGATCATGTTCATGATAATTTTTAGTTGTTGGTCATTCTAAATATTGATGTTATTATTCTACAACTCACTGCTTCCCACTCAATTAATGCTTTCTCTGCCTCTTTAAATAGCATAAGGGCCTTGCCTTCACTGTGAGGGTGACTTGGCCAAGTTTATGGTGGGTGAAGGATGAATGACAGACAGTTGGAAGTTGAGAATAGGATAAACCAAACTAGGAATAAAGGCTGCTTGTCCAAGCACTCGCCACAATTTGTGCAGGCTTAGATCTCTATTTTAACACTCACAGACAAAAACCCTGAGCTTTACCAAGGAACAGAATACACAAAAGATGATAAGTGTTGTGGACTTCCTAACATCTCGGTTGTGTGTCCTCTACACAAAACATACACATACAAAACAGATATAAAAATACACATCCACAAAAAAACACTAACAGATATACAAATGCACACACATACCCATACTCCCTCCCTCACTCATGTACACGCAGCACAGACTTGTGTTAAAACAGCAAGTGATAAACACCAGCAGAGACTGGCCTGGACAAACAAAGACACACTCACTTCTTCATCTTCTTGTGGCTGTACTTGATGTTGTAGGCTGTATGCAGCAAGTTGTCCTGGTCAGCTTCCAACTCAAACCTGCTCCTGAGATCTTTTTGTAAGTACTGCAGATGGAACACAATACCAGGGGTTGAGAATCGGAATATGGAAAACAATGCAGGGACTTGACAATCCAATTGAGTGACAATTCATTTCAAATGGCCACCTCATGTCATATACTAAACGGAATATCGGTGGTATGAGAAAAATCATGCTTCACTTCAAAATTTCTCAAAACTGCAGGAAGGATTGTGACTATCCTCAGTCTGCTACATTAAGTTCCCAGAGACATTTAGAGGGCAACAAATATCTCAATGGAAACTTTCTGGGCTTGCAAATTCATTAGGTGGAAAGTCAAGCCAAACCACAATATGGTGGTTTATGCATGTCCAAAAGTTGCTCAACCTTTAAATGAAAAGGGGGAAAAACATCCCCATGCAGTTTTCCAAGGTTGGTGCTCTGCATGGAACATATTGCTCTTGATGTACATCAATGCAGAAGTCACTAACCAAGATCCTGATCCTGCACACTATGCTATAAGAACTGTTGGCACAGTGCCGAGGGATTGAACCATTCACTGAGTGGAGGTCATCAGCTTCAAACCTATGAACTATGTCTTTCTGGTCTCTAAAGGTGTAGCCTGTGATCAATGGGAGAATCAATATATGGAAGATAGGCTAAGCTGCCATGTGCATGATATGACAATTCCTTAGATAAGTCCAGCACCAGAGCATCATATGTCAGTTGTTCTTTTATGAAAGCCTTCTTAGATGGCAAGGAATGCCCTTGTTCTGTCCTTGCCTTCCCTTGAGGGTCAGTCGGCATGCCTGTGGCTGATAATGGGCAGGCCTGTTAGGGAATATCGCCTATAGATAGACAGGTGAAGATAAGTAAACACTTGAGGCCATGAAATGTCCTACTTAATTACTTGGGAAGGCTAACCTGGTCAACAAATGTCAGGGAAAAGTCAGATAAACGTAAAAAGCACAATCACACAGGGCGAGAAGACTGGTAGACACAAAGCATATCCAATCATACATGTCAGAGGACTTTGACAATAGTGAATCCACATCGTTGTCCAGGATGAGAGAGACAGATGTAAGTATTGGCATAGACACGAGAGGTACATTGGGAGAACGAGGAACCATGTCATCCAACACAGAACTGGCACTATTAGTCACCAAATGCTGATGAATATGCTGGGGGAGGATCTAAGCATCTATGGAATTGCCCGGAGTGCAAGGATGATATCCCAACCAATAACAGAATCACACATGATGAGCACATTTTGGTGCCTCCATATATATCTAACTCACAATATAAACAACAATATACTGTCAAATGAAATGTTATTTGGAGAAGTGAAATCAAACTTCAGTAATGTTTATTTATTTTTAATGCTTTCACTGTAATTATATTTGAAAAATTTTAATTGTGGAACCTGGTTCTGCTGAACCATTTCTTCTTTTTTACCATATAAGTAAAATGTTCAGTAAATGACTCTTTCATGCAATCAGAGGTAAATGATGCTATCCCCAAGATTTTAAACCAACTGACACTTGATGGGTGATATGGTCAATGCAATGCCGGACGTCTTTATTTCTGGGACATTACTTTATATCCATCTTAGGCTGAGCTGATCTGTGAGCAAATATATATTCAAAAATCTGCCTTAATGGAGGTTCGAACTTACGACCATCAACCAGCAAGCAAGTTTGCACTATATGATCAAAGGTGAACCCAGCAATGGAAACATTCAGTTGTTCTCATTCCCCTTGATGCCCTAAGGACATGCAGATTTTACTTAATGGTTAATCCAGCCTGGGTGGAGGCATAACATATTTGGGAAGTACATACCAGTCTTTGCATTCAACAACCTAACATGACTTGTCTTACTCTCTGAATGGCTGTTGTTCAACTTTAAGTTGACCAG
Organism: Cepaea hortensis; assembly: GCA_963921405.1. Taxonomy (NCBI): domain Eukaryota; kingdom Metazoa; phylum Mollusca; class Gastropoda; order Stylommatophora; family Helicidae; genus Cepaea; species Cepaea hortensis. The sequence goes on along the minus strand of OY992884.1, from coordinate 98,826,346 downwards.
CATGCCACTTGAAGTGTTAGCTTGCTTGCTTGCATGCCACTTGGAGTGGCATGCTGTACACAAAGAAGGAAGCTATTCTAAAGACGTTTACAGACATACATACCTTGAGTAAGCCTTCCATATCTAGGGTCAGCAACTCTTCCTGGCATGACTGCAAGATTGCCACACCCACTCGGAAGATCATCTCCATGCCCTGTGGGAAACAGATCCATGCAGTTAAACATGGCCTTCATGTCAACAACAACTTAGGTAATGATGATATTTACACTCGTGTTCACCACAGCTAAAACCACACCACACATTAAGCCAAACCCATACACACACAAACAAACACACAAACATTAAGCCTCATTAACATAACCAGTGAGAGGAAGGAAGAGAGATATATAGAAAGAAAGAAAGAAAGAAAGAAAGAAAGAAAGAAAGAAAGAAAGAAAGAAAGAAAGAAAGAAAGAAAGAAAGAAAGAAAGAAAGAAAGAAAGGAAAGAAAGACAGACAGGCAGGCAGGCAGAAAGAAAGACAGACAGGCAGGCAGGCAGGCAGAAAGAAAGACAGACAGGCAGGCAGAAAGAAAGAAAGAAAGAAAGACAGGCAGGCAGGCAGAAAGAAAGAAAGGCAGGCAGGCAGAAAGGCAGGCAGGCAGGCATGCAGGCAGGCAGAAAGAAAGAAAGGCAGGCAGGCAGGCAGGCAGGCAGAAAGACAGACAGACAGGCAGGTAGGCAGGCAGAAAGAAAGAAAGACAGGCAGGCAGGAAGAAAGAAAGAAAGAAAGAAAGAAAGAAAGAAAGAAAGAAAGAAAGAAAGAAAGAAAGAAAGAAAGAAAGAAAGAAAGAAAGAGGAGAGCAGGAGTTATTCACAATGAGAAGAAAGGAGAGACAAACAAATAGGTAGACAGATAGATAAATAGACAGACAGGCAGAAAGATCATCTGTACATCCTGAAGTAAAAAGTGACAGATTAAAAACCCCTTAATCACAACAATGCTTTGACATTATACACAGACAACAACACATACAGATCATGTAATGACATAACGTGACAGTAACACTAAACTTGTCTCTGTAGACAACATCAAGACCAGGCCTCACCTCAGACACAAAGAGATCCATGATCCGGCGAGCCAGGGATAAAGGCAGTGAGGTCACATAGAGAGTCAGAAACCAAGAAGATGCGTACATGGAGGTGTCGAAGTTCTGGGTTTGGAAGTGAACCAGCAGTGTTGGCAACAACTCCTGAAAGTGAAAACAGAATGTGATTTGTAGTTGCATTTAAGTTAGTGTAATTTCTGCATGTTGTAAAGTCTTAGTCAGATGTGACTGAGCTACCATATGACAGTAGACAGTACTATCTGCTTTCTATTTGCGCTGAATGTTGGGTGGCGCTTACCAAACCCGACATCCCACATTGGAGCGTATTGGGAGGATACAGACGATAGTTTGTAAAATGGAGTTATACCTCTCCATAGTACAAAACCTGGCTGAATTGTAGAGACCATGTGTTGCTCTTGCAGCATGATCCCTCTCTTGGCCTGCCTAGTTCACTCCGGAGGATCAGCAAAGCAATGCTTTAACCATCCGCCTGACAGAGCCTTGACTCTAAACCAGTTCTGACCAAGGCTTTGGGTTTGGTCTGCCCTGCCATGAAATTTAGTCTTTAGGTTGCATTTCCTCACACCAGGATAGGGCTTCTACTCTCCCAATTACATTTCTCCGCCCGAAGCTGCTGGCACTATGTTGGGTGTCGAGTTTTCGGCACTAACAGAAAGTAAGTAGTACCTTCTACTGTCAAATGGTAGCTAAGTCATACCTGACTAAGTTAGATAGTTGCATATCCATTACAGGACGTTGCAGTCAACCCTAGTATTTTTTGGCTGTTCGTGATCTCTTGGCAAATTTACGTTCAGTAGTTTGCCATTGCTTTCTGAACGACCGGCACTCAAACTTTTGTATGGGAAACCAACGCAAGGTGGTCTGCAGCTGTCTTTAGAACGTGGTATGCGGGATTATGAATTGCGTCTGTAACCCCTTCGCCATGGAGTGGTACCTGACTAAGATCTGACAACAATATCTTATACATCTCAGTGAAACTACTAACTTGTATTTAATGCATGAGACCACGGCCATGCTCAGGATGAGAGACACTAGTGTCCAGCAGGAAGTTGTGAGACTTGAAGGCTTTCTACATGACACAAGAAGACTGATGAGCCAATACAGAACTGAAGTGACCAGTTATCACAGCTATAGAATTCTCAGGTGGTGATCTGGGCATGTATGGACATGTCCATTATGCAATGGTGAAAGCTAATATTTCTGTCATCTCCAAGATTCTGCTAAATAACTTCTACAGTAATCCAGCTGAGGTATTTATATTAGCTTTAATAGATTATGCAGGAATATCAACTGTACCAGCAGCTTCCCCATCCTTCAGAATATTGAATATACCTTTCCCACATCTTGAAGCATACTGAGTATATGTTTATAGACCAATCAATGCTAGACAGGTGATGTGGTCAATATCACAGTGCCCACCTATACTTCCCAGGACATTTCCTGGTGTCCATTTTATGCTGGGTTAACCTGGCAACACATTTCTATTTCTACAAATCTCTGCCGCCATGGGCAAGTGAACACATGGCCAGCAATTGCAGCTCTGCTGTGATGAGAATCCATTTTGATCATCTGATCCTATTCATCAATAGATTGTGATTTCATCATTGCTATATTGTACAACAGGAAATTGTTTAATAAAAAGTCCCTAAGGCATTGATCTCAACACTATTGTGGCAACTCTGCGATGTCACAGGTCCAGACTGTATTGGCCACTGTCATTCCGTCAGATCTGTCAGTGACATTGAGAGGGAGAACATGTGACATGAGAATTAACTTGATCTCTAAACAGACATGCCCAAGCTTGCATCAGGGAGAGAACACTAACATGTTGGGGATAAATACCACTACCTGGAAGAAGATGCTGCTGATCTTAACACATGCGGATCCACTGTAAGGAATCATCTTGAAATCATCATAGGGAGACCAACAAACAGAGAAGATAGGAATCTGTCAAATGGGAAGCCAGTAGTGCTTGTAATTAGTCATTAGTCGTGGTTCCAACTTCACGGCAATGGGTCATCCCCATTATGCTCTGTTTCTGTGCCAGTGAATATCACACAAAATGCTCCTCACTGCCCCATGTGAACAGTGGAACAAACAGGTGCCTCGACATACCAACAGCCTGCACAGGTACACTGTGCATAATGCTGCTGCCAGAATGCCAACAATTCACGCTACAAACAACCGCGGATAGATATGAAAGCATTTCACTGTGCATAATGCCGCTGCCAGAATGCCAACACAAAAGACCTCCAGGAAAAATACAGTTCATCGTCGATGGAAGCGGCAGTCGCTAGAAAACCAGCAGCCACACATTACCGCATAAGGCAAACCAATCAGTTCTGCGACAAGCTGACCGCCATTATTCCGAACATGCAGTTCACGCTACAAACAACCACAGACAGATGAAAAGCATTTCACTGTGCACATCGCCTGTAGTTTCACAACCCCAATATACTGGGTTAGAAGTCAATGCCAGGTAATTTGGAAGCAGACCGCTTTGTGATGATCTTCATAACAATATGAGCATCATGAGTATCGTCAGGGGAAGGATAGAGAGGAGGTTGCTGTGGAACTACACACCGAACTCAATCGCATAAGTACTTGGTGTGATGAAGCTGGGGCAATGGTCAACTCAACAAAGGCAACAGTGACTTGGTTCTCGTTGAATAATCATATTGTCAACACTCCAACACCAACTGTAATGCTGTGTTCAGAGACGGTGGAAAGAACGCAGGCAATGAATTACCTGGGGATACGGTTTGATCGAAGCCTTGCTTATAATGTGCACATAGACCAGGTGATAACAAAGGCCAAGCGGGGTTTGGCAGCGATGCGGGTGATGGCGGCAGCAAACTGTGAGCAGCGCCATCTATGTCTTCTGTACGAGGGGTTGGTCATGTCTGTTTTGGAGTATGCAATGGCAATCCTGACTCTCAGCCATAAGCAGATAGAAAGGATGGAAAGGATACAGAATGAAGCTATGCGCATTATTCTTGGATGTACAAGAGATACAGCATGCAGGGCGATGCGCTACCTTCTTGGGTTTCCAGCCATTGAAGAGAGAATACAAGATTGCAGGGCACACGCCTACCTCAGAATTAACGCAAACACACAACATCCACTGCATAGTGAAATTAGGAAGGTGAAGGGCAGCAGGTTAAAAAGAGGACGGTCGTGGATGGGTCAAGCCGAAGACATTCTTCAACAGGTGTGTTCACTTGAGGACTTAGAACCTGGCGAGGAGTGGGTGCAAGTGCCAACAGACTTCTGCACATCCTTTTCAGTTTGCATCCAACTTGACAGAAAATGCAGACAAGAAAATCCGGCTGCTGTTGAGGCTGAAGTACAAGCGTTGATTTTTGAGAATTCGCTAGACGGTGACGCGGTCATCTACACAGATGGGTCGGTCGTCCGACATGTGAGAAGCTCATGGGCCTTTACAGCTCGGGCCGGAGGGAGAATTGTGAAGGAGGACTCTGGTGCTTTTACTGAAACCACAAGTAGCCTGACCATGGAAGTCATGGCAGTAAGTAAATCAATAACATGGCTCGAGACACAGACATTCACTAGGGCTTGTTTCCTTAGCGACTCAATGAACATGATCAAGAGGATAGAGGAGGGATCGATCCGAAGAGAATGGTTGCTGCCTCTGGAGCGGTCTCGACTGGCAAAGATTAGTTTCATCTTCGTGCCAGGGCATGCGGGAGTACAAGGAAATGAGCGGGCTGACAAGCTCGCAGGTGAGGCTACTGTGGAGGGCGGATGCGCCATGGACCAGGCCGACATTCTGAATGCTCTACGAGAAGTAAGACTTTTGCGAGAACCAAGTGATGACTGTGAATCTACAACAATGGCCAGACTGCGAGAGCAGCAAATTAAAAGAGGTGTGGCCAAACAAGAACACTACGCAGGAAGCCAAAGAAGATTGATAAACCAACACAGTACTGGCGTCGTTAGCCGCTACACGCTGCGGGATTTGCTGAGGAGGGGATCCGAGCACTTATGGACTGAATGGTTCGATGTGCAATGAGGATGATCTGTCGACTAACTAACTAACTAACTATGAGCATCATCATTTTTAAAGTAATTCAAAACTACTGAAAGTGACATTGCCTAGAAAATCACAAACAGTCCAAAGAATGTTGGGGTTGATTGTGATGTTCTGAGATGCAACTAACTGTAACATAGCAGATGGGCACCTGAGAGCAGTGTTGCCATACATACCTGTATCAAACACTCCAACTTAAACATACATAGCCCCAGCTCTGCCATGCTGGGCTTGAATAGCTCTCTCAGCCTAAACTCCTCCATCAGGTGAACCAGCACTGCAAAGGCATCCTCTTCTGGCATCTGGGATGAGACATGAAGAAGATGCATTACAGTACAAGAAGGGCAAGGACAAATATAAAACCAGAGTCTGAAATGACAACAGCCATTATATATCCTGGTTATAACTTATAAAAATAGAAATGAATATTATGTGCATGTGGGGGCGCGTATAAGTCTGTGTACGCGTGCATGTGTGTGTGAGCGCATGTGCGTGCATTTGTTGATGTGTGTGTGTGTGTGTGTGTGTGTGTGTGTGTGTGTGTGTGTGTGTGTGTGTGTGTGTGTGTGCATGTACATGTTTTATTGTGTGTGTGACAAAGAGAGAGTGAGAGTATGTGGGAGGGAGAAAGAGAATGAAAGAAAGAGAGAGGGTATATGAGAGGGAGAGAGAAAGACAGAGAAAAAGCCAGAGAAAGAAAGATTACCAGGACACACAATATAATCTGGCAGCTGCAGTAGCATATTGACTAGATGCTAACCTGCCAGCCCACTGGGTATATATTCAAATCCACATTGAGGTGGATTGTAAAAACTGACATGGTCAGCCTAGCCAAAAATGGGCACCAAAATATGTCTTAGGATGTAAGGGCGGTCGGCGTGACCCACCGAGTGCCATTCGGTCTATACAAATGGGCACCAAAATATATCTTAAGATGTAAGGGCGGTCGGCATGACCCACCGAGTGCCATTCGGTCTATACAAATGGGCACCAAAATATGTCTTAGGATGTAAGGGCGGTCGGCGTGACCCACCGAGTGCCATTCGGTCTATACAAATGGGCACCAAAATATATCTTAGGATGTAAGGATGGCCGGCATTACCCACCAAGTGCCATTCGGTCTATACAAATGGGCACCAGAAGATGTCTTAGGATGTAAGGGTGGCCGGCGTGACTCACTGAGTGCCAATCGGTCTATACAAATGTGTCTAGCACCACATGCTTAATGTACGTCAAGACCTGTTAAAGGTCCGTGTCTTGTTTACTCACTTACAGTATCCTCATTACCACAGAATGGATTCTGCAGATACATCTAATTTCTTTAATTCATTTATGGTTTTGATTTGTTTATTTTCTATCCATCCATAGTTTTCTTTGCATTTTCCTCAGAAACCACATGTCCACTTCCAATTGATATTTCTGAGCGTTTCATTTGTATGGCTGTTTTTGAACTCAAATATTACATAAACATGCATAGATTACTACTGGTACCTGGCCATCTTGACAGACAATAGTTTGCTACATTGTGCTTCAGTAAAGGCACAACAACCACAACCACAATGCTAATAGAATGGATTTTATAAGGACACCTTGGAGCAAGTCACTGCTGATCGTGTTACACAGAGGGCAAAAATCAGAAATGTATTACAGACAAAGGAGGACATATTGCAAAAAGGTAGCACACAGAGTGTGTGAGACGTAAGATGGTACATGATGGTGGAATTAACCACGTGTTCACATGCATCCATTGTGAACAAACATGTACAGCGCAAATTGCTCTGATAAGTCATGGTCACTACCACCATGGGTTGTAGTTATTAAGCCTTTTTGAAGCACAATGTAACAAACTATCGTCTGTCAAGACGGTAAGGTACCAGTAAATAAGGACAGCAATCAAGTGAACAGTGTATAAGAATCATATGGTGTTTAAAGAATGTCTTTGATAGTTGTCCTAATTACAGTAGCATTTACAAACATCTCTAGCAACAGAATTGTTGGAGCTGGACAAATTAACAAATCAAATGAAATTTAGTGAATTTTAGTAGGCCAGACCTTAAGTGCTTTAAAATTTCATATTATGACAAGAGCTGTTGTCAACCTAAATATGGGTTTTAGTTAATTTTAAACTACACACCGAAGCGTCACAACAAACGACTAACGACGACAACCGCTAAATTTCGACACACTTCAAATAGAAAGGAGATTTTTGCAACTTGGAATGTTACAGGTCTAGGATATAAGGAACCAGCTCTTGTAGAGTTTATGAAACAATCAAATATTCAATTATTAGGACTCGCAGACACTAGGAAAAAGGGGCAGAACACGAAACAAACACATGAAGGTTACGTTCTTATATGGAGTGGTGTCGATCAGCGAGCAACAGCTAAACATGGAGTGGGTTTTTTGTTGCACCCAGACAAAGCGAAAGCCATTATCAACACTAAATTTATATCAGAAAGGATAATACTAGTACAGATCAAAGAAGGAAATAGAACAACAACTTTTATACAAACATACGCCCCATGTAATGACACTTACAGCGACGAAGACAAAGACGAATATTTTGATAAACTTGCAGACACGTTAAATAATGTCAAGGAGACAGATGAACTAGTTGTGATGGGTGATTTTAACGGACGAATAGGCACACGAAGAACACCGTGGGAGGATTGCATGGGGCCATTCAGCGACACAGAGACTGATTGTAACAGCAATGGTCAACATCTACTCAACATATGTTCGGAACATGGACTAATAATAGCAAATAGTTTTTTTCAACATCGTCGTAGCCACACCAAAACCTGGTATAAATGGAATGACATAAACCAAGCATCCCAAATTGACTTTATTCTAATTAGGAAATCAGACAGAAGGCTACTATTAGATTCAAGAGCACTCCCAAATACAGATGTTGATACTGATCACAAACCAGTCATAATAAAAAAGATTTCATCACACAGGAGAATAAGAAACAAAAAAGTAACAACACATGTCATCAATTATAGGAGGCTGCAGGAAAATACAGTTAAAGACGAATTCAATCAAGAAATCCAAAACCTACATAAGAACATCCCTGATGACCACTCAAGCGTAGATAAGGAATGGACATGTTTCAAGGCTGCCATGCTCGACACACTGAAAAATAAATGTGGAACAAAGAAAGTAGGGCAAGACAAAAGATTAAGAACAGCCTGGTGGAACAACGAAGTTAAAGATAGCATATTCAAAAAGAAGGTAGCATTCAAAAAGTGGATCACAACTAAATCTGAACAGGACTATATTACTTATAGAATAGCACGACGTAATGCCAAACGAACAATTAGAGCATCTAAAGATGAATCCTGGAGAATATACGGTGAACAGATGGCGACCCTTAGCAAAGACTGCCCAAGAGAATTTTATAAACGTGTCACCACAATGAGAAACAGAGATGCATGTTACAACCCAACCACCATCATAAACAGCAAAAGAGGTATACCAATATTTAATCCACAACAAAGACTAGCAAGATGGGCAGAATACTTTCAAGAACTACTTAACCCCACACATAACATAGGAAACCTCACTTTTGTGCCTAAACGCCAGGGACAGCAAGAACCAAATTTCATACATGCAGAAGTCAAAGCAGTTATACAGAAAAGTCCTAAGAACAAATCACCAGGTCCAGATGGAATAACCACAGAAGCTATTCAGGCCTGTGGGGAAACAGGAGTTAAATGGCTAACAAGACTTTTTAATATAGCATGGGAAGAAAGAAAAGTCCCAGATGATTGGCAACAGGCAATAATAGTACCAATATGGAAAAAGAAAGGCAATATGAGAGAGTGCGAAACATACAGAGGTATATCACTCCTAAGCCATATAGGGAAAATGTATGCAAAACTTTTGGAACAAAGAGCTAGACCAATAGTTGAACAACAGTTAAGCAAAGCACAATTCGGTTTTCGGAAAGGTAAAAGTTGCACTGATGCATTATTTACACTTAGACAAATTTGTGAAAAAACTATTGAATATAGTGACCAGCAGAATATTGTGTTTGTAGATCAGGAAAAGGCTTTTGATAGAGTAGACAGATACAAATTATGGACCATCCTTGAAGACTATGGGATAGAAGGGCAACTGCTAGAAAATATCATAGCCATGTACCACTCGAGCCAAAGTGCAGTAAGAACACAGGAAGGTATATCAGATATGTTCACAGTCAATACAGGAGTGAGGCAGGGATGTGTGCTCTCTCCCCTGCTATTCAATATCTACATGGACAGAATTTCCAAAGAAGCAAGTCTCGACAGACCAGATTCAGAAAATTTAGAACTCTTTACTCCAGATGAAACAACTGACCCACAGGGAATAAATGAACTTCTATTTGCAGATGATCAGTGCCTGTTTTACAGCGATGAGGGCAGACTACAAAATCATATTACTAATCTGAGTTCAGCCTGCAGCAGATACAATATGAGTATAAACACAACCAAAACCGAAGTAATGCAAGTTAGCAGATCGCCAGGCCCACTAAATATACAGATAAATAACACACCTCTGAAACAAGTTAAAGAATTCAAATACCTTGGAAGTATGATCACAGAAGATGGCAGATTGGACAGAGAAATTGACATCAGATGTCAAAAAGCTAGTGCACTTACATATCAACTATCACCCTTACTGAAACATCCAAACATACCCATGTCCGCAAAACGACAGATAATAAACAGCATATTCACACCAACCCTATGCTACCAATCTCAAACCTGGACTTTATCCAAATTACACCTTCGCAAAATCAACACCTGCGAAATGAGATGCCTGAGGAGAGCTGCCAACTTAACAATCCGAGACCGAGTAAGAAATGCTACTATCAGACAGACTGTGGGATCAACACCTTGTGCCACATTTATTGACAGACAGAAGATCAAGTGGTTTGGCCATGTCATTAGAATGCAACATCAACAACTACCATCACTGGCCTTACATCAAAGATCATCTGCGACGAGACCACGAGGACGTCCAAGAAGAAAATGGATTGACGACATCAGAGACATTGTACAACCTCACGGAATGACACTATCCAGTGCCGTCCACCGGGCACTGGAACGCAAATTATTCCTCCCCACGACGCTTGACGGCAGAAGTGGAAGATGATGATGATGATGATGATGATGAGTTAATTTTAAAAGGCCAGACCTTAAGTGCTTTCAAATTTCATATTATGACAAGAGCCGTTGTCAACCTAAATATGGGTTTTAGTTAATTTTAAAAGGCCAGACCTTAAGTGCTTTCAAATTTCATATTATGACAAAAGCCGTTGTCAACCTAAATATAGGTTTTAGTGAACAACTTTTCCCTACAATACTAATGGGTATTCAACTAACTATGTTAGACTTTCTGAAACTAATACTTTGATGGAACATTACATTAAATTGTTGTATTTGTGTGATTTATTGATAAATTCACCATTGTTACAAAGTGTACAAAACATTGGGTGGTGTTTTGTGTATATCTCTTGTAAACTGTGTCTACTAATTTAACATTGGATGTGGTTTTTTCTATCCATCCATCCATCATATGTGATGTTGGTAAGTGTGGGCAGTCATGTTTTGCCATCTCACTCGATCACCAGAGTCGTGGATCAGCTCTGTGTTCATGTCTCGAACATGCCACATGGCCAAGCCATTCAGATATTTACTTCTCGGTCTTCCCCTTGGTCTCTTCCCCTCGATCTTGTCAGTTGTCACCAAGTTCTCCAAGTCATTTTTTCTCATAACATGCCCAAATAATTTTGACTATCTACGTCTAATGTCTCTAATCAGTTTACGAACTTCATTGGTTCTTGAAGGACTTGTTCATTGGCTTTTCTGTCTGTCCATGGTATTCTTTGCATTTTCCTCAGAAACCACATTTCCACAGCCATCAGATGTTTTTCAGCTTGATTGCTCATTGTCAAAGCTTCACATCCATACAACAGTACAGGCTCTATGTAGCACCTCAACACTTGTTCTCATTTCAATTAACATGTTTTTATTGGTCAGTATGTTTTTCATCTTGATAAAGGCTACTTTTGTTATAGTGATTCTTGTTCTAATCTCTTCAAGGAATCTTCCATCAGATGTTATTATGTTATTACTGTTTCGAGATAATTGTACCTATTCACTTGTTAAGAATATTCCCATTTACTTGTATATTACATTGTGGTATTTCGTTCTTCCTAGGGATGACCATAACCTGTGTCTTTTTACAATTTAATTCTAACCCTAGTTGTTGACTGTGTGCAACAACCACATCTACTAATTGTTGCAGATCCTGATCATTGTCTGCAATCAATACTGTATCATCTGCATATCGAATGTTATTGATGTTTCGTCCTCCGATGATGATTCCGTTTATATCTTCTGCGTTTCTGAAAATATTTTTACTGTATAGGGGAAAAAAGATCTGGAGACATTACACATCCCTGTCTCACACCTCTCTTAATAGACTGATATTTTCCCACTTCATTATCAATCCTTATGGCAGCTTGTTGTTTAGGGAGCATAAGAATTTTAGAAAGGCTTAGGTGGGGCATAGCACAAAAAAGGTTGGGAAACACTGGTCTAATGTTTTTCCCATCAATTTGTAGATCTGCAAGCTTCTCTAACATGCCGACATGTTTCACCTTATCGAAAGCCTTTGTGTAGTCAATAAAGCAAAGATGTATATCTTTGTTTACTTCTATAAAACGTTCAATTACTGTGTCTCAGTATATACACAGCATTTACAGTGTCCTTCCATCTACAAATTCACATTGTTCTTCTCCTATTTCAGGTTATATTCTTCTTTTATGCATTATAGACAAGAGAAATGTGCAAAAATCATTACCACAAGACTCATTAATACTAATTATTGACATGGGAACTGTCATTGGCTTAGAGGGATATCCTGTTCCAGCACTGGGGGTCGGTCAGCATGGCTGAATGGATCTGAGCGCTTGCTCTTAAATTTCCGGTGTGCTGATACCAAGCTAGCGGGTTCAACCCCTAGACCTGTCAGTTTGATTAAAATATTGACTTCTCATCCTTCACTTGAGAATGTACATTACAAGTATTTCAGAAGTAGGAGTGGGTTTGCCTGATGGTGAGAGACACTAGTTAAAAGCTAATCCACATGCAAAAATCAGTCCAGTGCTACTAGAAGTAGCAGCATGTATAAAGGCAACATGCACCACTGGTGAAAGAATGAATGAATGAACGAACGAACGAAAAATCTTTATTTTCAAAGGGTTAAGAAATGGGCATGCAGGCCCGTCTGACATTCTGCCCTTCTTCTTTCTTTCCTGTCATACATTCTTTCATTCAACATTACTTATGAAGCAAATCTTTGACAACAAAGAACAATAAGCATTAAAATTTATCAATAATACATGACTCACTGAAGCAATGTTTAACATGGGCATTATAAATACCTAAGGAAGATGTAACGTGCCATTTATATGGGAATGTTTTTTGGCTAGTAGTCGTTTAAAATAATTTACCCTTATTATTGTCTTTTTTGTTGTTTATTGTTTGTTTATGGGGGCCTGTAGTCTGTACTGAGGTAGTGTTCAAACAGGTTGTGAATGTATGTATAATGATTGGTGGTGTCTTTGATTTCTTGTGGAAGATTGTTGCACAACTGAGCGGCAGGGTATGCTAAACTTGTTTTATGTGAGATATTATTAGGCCTCTCCATGACCAGGCCAATTGTTGACCAACTAGAAATTAATTCAAATAAGTACAGAGAATTTAAACCACATGTTTTTCTCACAGGTGAAGCAACTTAAGAAATGTACTTATAGGTAAATGGGTCCTGACAAGGCTCTCTCACCTGCATAAGCAGAAGACCAACAATGAATCCACTGCCCTGGCAATAGCCAACCTCCCGGTCATGCAGTGAATAGGCCTGAGGAAGCACATTTCATAATGTTAACAAGTTCAACTACATGACAATCAATGTTAACTGAAACAAGTACATTACAATAAATCTTAACCAGAAAAGTACACAACTATAAATGCTAACAGAGACATGCAATACAACAAATGCCAACAGGAATAGCTACATTAGAATAAATATTGACAGGAACAAGTGCACTATCATAAATGTTAACAAGAATGTGTTCATTACAAAAAATTTTAACTGGAACAATTACATTAAACACTGAGTTGAGTTGAGTTGAGTCAAGAACTGGCATCACTGCACTTGGGGCATTCCCATGAGCGCTCAGCCCTAATCTTCAACAGCCATCGTGAAGTTCCAATACCAATGGTGCCTGTTGCAATCTGATTATATGTCCAAATTTCTTTACCTCTGAGTGATGAATGTCAACCAGACCCTCTTGCTGCCTTGCTGCAGCGTTCTCTCTAGACCATGATAGTTTATCTGTTCTTAGGCATTATTCACATGCTCCCAGAGGCCCTTCACCACATCTGCCTTATCATGCATCAAATCACCCCTTAATGATGCAGCACCAGCCAATCTGTCTGCCTGTTCATTTCCAATCCTGGATAAAAGATCCAGCTAATGCTCACAATCCGTGACCTCTAAATCAATGCCATTCTGCCCGAAGCATGCCAGTCTTCATCTTTGTCAGCATTCTTTGTGAATCAGTTACAATCACAACATGCGTATACAGTTTGTTCTCTAATCAGTGGAAAGTTGCAGTATCCGCCTCCACCTCCACTCTCAGACTTGAGGTTGTGGTGTCATATGCCAAGCTCTCCTTTACACTAAACATTAACAAGGACAAGCACAACACAATGTATTTTACATAAATAAGTGCAAACCAATCAATTGATTTATTTGGTTGTGTCGGGGTGTGAGATCTGAAGATTGAGCACAACCCACAACTGGCAACGCCGACTGTATTCCGGTACGAACCTTGGGCCTTGTCCACGTCAGATTGGAAGCATTAGACTCAAATCTGACAAGGACAAAGCCCAATGTTCATACCAGAATGCAATTGGCAATTCCAGTAGTGGGTTGTGCTCAATCTTCAAAACCAATCAACGTTAACACAAGAAGTATTAAAAGGTAATTCCAGAAATAAACTAATGTTCTAATGTCATTAGGAAAAAAAAACAGGACCACAATAATGAATAATCATAATAATAAGTTAGTTGCATATGCTTTACAGGACATAGCAGTCAACCCAGTATTTTTTGGCTGTTTGTGATTCCTGGGCAAGTTTTACGTTCAGTAGTTTGCCATTGCTTTCTGAACAACCGGCACCCATACCATTTCATAAAAAACCAACGTAAGGCGGTCTGCTGTCAAACCGCCCACAGCTGCATTTCGAGCGCGGTATGTGGAATTACGAACTGCGTCCGTAACTCTACGCCATGGGGCCAGCAAAAAATAGTACAAAGATATGTTCATAGGAATACAGATCATCATCATCATCATCATCATGTGGGAAGTCATTTGCAGAATGTTAATCTCATCAAGGCTCTCAATCCTTCACCCCTTCCTCTGCCTCTTGTATGTTCATGTCCTGGAGGAAAATTCCTTGGACTGCCCAGTAACTAACAATGACTGCCTGAAAGAGGCTAATGAAACTAGAACATTATATACAAATAAGAAAGAGACAAACAGCTTTCTTTGGTCATGTGATGAGAAGAGAGGCATTGGAGATCATCGTTACGACTGGAAAGATTGAGGGGAAGAGAGGCAGAGGCTGACCAAGAGAAATGAGGCTGGATGGATTGAGACGGTGGCATGGAGGAATATCATCAGCATAGTTGATCCAGAACACCAAAGACCAAGATCTGTGGAGAGCCATGAACGCCTACGCCATCAGGCATGGCACTTGATGATGATGACGGATGTCTTATGCCGTGAACATCCTGAGTCATCCTTGGTGTTGATCAGCCCCTGGCCCATATTTCAGAAACCACGTCTTCCACTAGGACTCCATCTAAAGCACTGTGCCATTCCAAGTGGTTAAAGTACTCTAGTCACAGAGGCATGCTACGAGGGAAAGTCAATAAGTAAGTCACAAATGGCTGTGGAAAAATAACTATATATGATAACAACGTGAAACCAGTTTATTTTTATACATATATTGTCCCTTTATTTCTCAACATAATTTCCACCAACATTGATGCACTTATCCCATCGTTTTATCAGTCCTCCCAAATTAGCTACATAGAACTGTGTGCTTTGTTTTCTAAACCAAGTTTTCACGCCACATTCAATTTCGGCGTCATTTGCGAAATGTCTCCCACCAAGGTGGGTTTTCAGTGTTTATGCTGAAAAATGTTTGTCCCGTGAAGAGGTGCATAGCTGGGTAGAAATAGTTACGAGGGTTAGTCAATAAGTAAGTCACACAGTTCTGTGGGATGCCAGGTCAATGAAAACAGAGCATGCAGTTCTATGCAGCCAGTTTGGAAGGACTGATAAAATGATGGGATAAGTGCATCAATGTTGGTGGAAATTATGTTGAGAAATAAAGGGACAATATATGTATAAAAATAAACTGATTTCACGTTGTTATCATATATAGTTATATTTCTACAGCCATTTGTGGCTTACTTATTAACTTACCCTCGTACTATTTATTAGCCATTTCCCAAATTGTATTTCCCAGCTTGCCCTGGGGAAAAAGTCCTGCGGATGCTTCCTATCTTTGATATTTTAACTGAAACATGCCACTCTGCACGAAGCATGTTACCTGTATCACCCCAACACTCCTTATATGAAGGGATCCAGGGGGAAGTGAGGTTTCAAATTTGCAGTAAACTTTATGTTCTAATTTTCAGGACAGTATAAAATGACACAAAGTAATGCAGATTAACAGAATTACAAAAAATACAGGACGTTGCAGCGACCAGCCTTCATCAGCAAACAAAACCATACTCATAGAATGTCAGTTAATTTTTTTTTTTTTTACCCACAGTATTCTGTGAATTTCTCTGTGACATTTAAGTTTTTTGTTTTTTTTTAAACAGCTGTAATGATGACAAGCTAATATGCATCCAATGGCAGTGAAGATGTTGTTTTTGAGGAATGTGTAAAGAATAACATGGACGGATAGATACATGAATAAGACAGTACTTCAAGAAGCAAATTTAAAATGTAAGCTGATTAAAGAAATCAGATATAGATGGTTAAGATTTGTTGGACATATTATGAGAAGAAATACACTTTAAAACTTTGTGACAGCTGGCAAGCTTGATGGAAAAAGAGCCAGGGAAAGACCAAAAGATAAAACCCGGGATGGCTTGGCCATACTGCATAATCAGGGCAAGAATACAGACCTGATCCAAGACGTTGCTGATTATGTGAACTGGTTAAAGAAATTAGATGTAGATGGTCAAGATTTGTTAGACATTTGTTATGAGAAGAAATAAACTGGAAAACTTAGTGACAGCTGGCACACTTGATGGGAAAAGAGCCAAGGGAAGACCAAGAGATAAAACCCTGGATGAATTGGCCACACTGCATAATCAGGGCAAGAATACAGCCCTGATTCAAGACATTTGTGATCGTGTAAGATGGCGAATCATGACCGCCCACATTTACCAATATGGCACATGATGATGATTTTTAAAAAACAAGTCGTTTGAAAGTCAAGATGATCGACTTCATTGCACCAGGTTTATCCCATATGGCTCGGTCTCTTTCCACAGGGTGACCTGCCGAAAGCGTCGCACAAATCACAAACTCTGTAGCTCCGGCAATGACCCCCAGGAGTCTCCGAGAAAAATGTACTCGTGAACTGAAAGACACAGCCCGAAATTGAACCCACAACCTTCGGAGCACGAGACAAGCAGCTTGACCACTTCACCACAGATACCCCCACATGATGATGATTACTACTGACAAGCTCACCTTCATGACATTGAACAGGCTCTCCTGACCGAAGCCATCTTTCTCTTTAAAGAAATCATGCTCAGGGAATGTGCGAGCAATGTCCCGGCGGATCAGCTTCTCACAGGGTGACTTCTTCTTCATGTGCTCTGCGTACTCCTGCTTCCAGCTGGAGTCATGAACACCAAGGATCAGCTGCCAGGCCATGCCTCGGAACTCATGAGGGATGCCTTTTCTCACCAGTTCCTAAGAAACATACATCATCAACATTTTAACTTTCGAACCTCACAAACGATTTGGGAAATGAGATTTCGGTATGATTATGTTATACAAACAATTCCTTCTATTTAATTTAACATACAAAAGTCATTAGTCATTAGTCGAGGTTCCAACTTCATGGCAACGGGTCGTTCCCCATTATGCTCCATTCCTGTGCCAGTGAATATCACACAAAATGCTCCCCACTGTCCAATGTGAAAAGTGGAACAGACAGGAGTCTCCTCAATCCAACAGCCCACACGGGTACACTGTGCATTATGCCGCCGCCAGAATGCCAACACAGAATTCCTCCACAAAAACCACAGTTCATCGTCGATGGACTCGGCAGTCACCAGAAAGACCTTATTGACCTGGGTTTTCTCACATGGCTCTGTTTTTTTACTATGTGAAAAGTGGAACAAACAGGAGTCTCTACAAACCAACAGCCCACACAGGTACACTGTTGTTAATTCCTTGGACTGCCGGAGTAACTAACAACGATTTCCTGAAACAGGCTAATGAAACTAGAACATTATAGACAACAATAAGAAAGAGTTAAACAGCTTTCTTTGGTCATGTGATGAGAAGAAAGGCACTGGAGAACATTGTGACAACCGGAAATATCAATGGGAAAAGAGGTGGAGGTAGACAAAGAAATTTGATGCTGGATGGACTGAGATGGTGGCATGGAGGAATACCATTAATAGATTTGATCCAGAACACCAAGGACTGAAATCTGTGGAGAGACATGAACACCTATGCCAGCTGGCAGGGCACATTATGATGATGAGTACCTAAGTTATCTGATCTTGATGACACTGAGTAATCTCCAAGATTACTGATTCTCATGAGACTTAACTAACTGATCAACTACCCAAACTTACCCTGAGAAACGCTTGCTTCTTCTTCACAGAATCCCAGTCATTGATAATCCTACCCCAGGTCTCCCACAAGGATTCAGTAGATTGTCCTGAAATAAAATCAGATCAATATACTTTTTGAAGTCATTGTTACAAAACCAACATTCAACAATTAAAACACAGTCGCAGGTATTGTTTGAATATGGAACATCTGTTTTCCCTACAGTAATTTAAAATTTACAATGTGTTTATTTATTCACCTCATATGATATATAACTCTGTAGCATGCACCTGACAAGATGCAACGAAATGTGCCAGGCAATAAATCATGTAACATTTTGTTTAGGGCTTCTGTGATTAAATTCACTAGATGAATGTCACTAACCGGGATGTACTGAGGAGGGGATCCGAGCACTTATGGACTGAATGGTTTGAAGTGCAATGAGGATATCTATCAACTAACTATTCACTAACTAACTATTCACTAACTAGCTATTCACTATCTATTTATTCACTAAGTAACTATTCACTAAGTAACTATTCACTAACTATTCACTAACTAACTAACTATTCACTAACTAACTATTCACTAATTATTCACTAACTAACTAACTCATCATCATCATCATTGGCACCTTGCCGTCTTGACAGACGATAGTTTGTGCTTTAAAAAGGCATAATAACTTTTAACTATGGCGGTAGCGAGTGTGACTGATAAGGCCAATTTGCGCTGTAAATGTCCGTTCACAGTGGGTGCATGTGAACACGTGGTCATTTCCACCATCATGCACCATCTTACGTCTCAAACGCTTGGTGTGTGACTTTTCTGCAATAATTTTCTCCTTTGACTTTATTCCATTTCTGATATTTGCCCTCCATGCAACACGTTCAGCGGCGACTTGCTCCCAATGTGCATTATCAATGCCTGTATCAATACTACGCCAACTGACAAGGACTTATAACCCGTAACAGTTGCCTCTCGCTTTGATTCCGAGACCAGTTAAGACCAGGGATGGAGTTATTGCCTCTCCATAGCACAAAGCCTGGGCTAAAATATAGAGATCATGTGTTGCCCATGCAGCATGATCCCTCTCTCGGCCTGCCTAGTTCACTCCAGAGGAAAGGTAACACCCCTACATCTGGAACAAGACAAGCTGCAGAAGCTGCCGGATCAGCAAAGCAATGCTCTAACTGTCCGCCTGTCGGAGCTTCGATCCTAGACCAGTCGCCAACCAAGGCTTAGGGCCTGGTCTGCCCTGCCATGACAATTTTGTCTTTAGCTTGCATTTCCTCGCACCAGGGTAAGGCTTGTACCCTCCCAATTGCGCTCTTCCGCCCGAAGCCGTTGGCACAATGTGGGGTGTCGGGTTTGGTAAGCGCCGCCCAACGTTCGGCGCTAACAGAAACCAGGTAGTACCGTCTACTGTTATACGGTAGCTCAGTCATATCTGACTAAGACCTGACTGTTAACTAACTAACTATTCACTAACTAACTAACTATTCACTAACTAACTAACTATTCACTAACTAACTATTTACTAACTAACTAACTATTCACTAATTATTCACTAACTAACTACCTATTCACTAACTAACTAACTATTCACTAACTAACTAACTATTCACTAACTAACTAACTATTCACTAACTAACTAACTATTCACTAACTAACTATTCACTAATTATTCACTAACTAACTAACTATTCACTAACTAACTAACTATTCACTAACTAACTATTCACTAACTAACTAACTATTCACTAACTAACTAACTATTCACTAACTAACTAACTATTCACTAACTAACTATTCACTAATTATTCACTAACTAACTAACTATTCACTAACTAACTAACTATTCACTAACTAACTATTCACTAACTGAACACATGGTGTTGAATGGTAAGTAAGCCAAGCTCCCTGTGTCCATGCATCCAGCCATACTCAGTATGTGGTGCTAGCCCCATTCATTTGTATAGACCTGCAGCCAAAATCACACCAGCCACCTTCACCTCCCTAGACATGTCCTGGTACCCATTGTAGGTTTCATCAACATATGGAGCCCAGGTCTATTTTTAAAATTTTTTTTTAAATTGTTAATTTTTTTTTTTTTAATTTAAAATCCAAGACAACCTGATTGGCAGGCAAGCATGCTAGTCACTGCTCATGATCATATCAAATGGCAAACCATAATTTCCCTCGCTTATCATCACAGCACATAATAATAATGATATTGGATTCATATTCGGCCTATAATTACCCACAAATACAAACAAACAGCAGCTGTGTGATTAGCATAAGCTAAACTTCAAGGTGGAAACAGATACAATCAAATCAGAGGTTCCAGAAAAACTGGGATTGAAAAGAGAGTTGATTAAAGAAATAAAAAAGAGGCAAGTGAAATATTTTGGTCATGTTAAAAGACATAACACTCATATAAAAAACATACTGAAAGGTATGGTTGAACTTAAGCAAACAAGAGGTCGACAATGATACAAGTGGGAAGATAAAATCAAGAGATGAATGAACAGCAGTCTGATAGAATCCATAATCAAGGCAACAGACAGTGTTGGATTTTCATTTCAGCCATCATTGTGGAGATGGCACGTGATTGATTGAAACATCTATATTATATGCATATCAGAACACTGAGCATTTCCGCCATGAAACAATGAGATAAACGTGGGTGTACAACAAATATTGATTGTTGAACAATGGGAGTATCAGGTGGAGAGAAACTAGATAGCATGACTTGATTAAGTTTATTTGCATCAAGCCAAGCACAATTCAGGCTCGTATTTCTATGCTAATGTCATCTGCAAGTTGTATCTATATAAGTTTATACATATTATCTCTTGTAGAATTCTAGGAGGCAGATTAGTCCGTACACATTTATCATCAGTTCAGAAAACAATGGCAAACTACATAAGATAAAATTTCCTAGACAATCACACAAAAATCTTATTAATGTTGGTTGTGACGTCCTGTAAATGATTTACAAATAGCTAACACTTAAATGTTCATTTGAGACAATAAGATCACATGTAATTTACTAACATTTATATGTCCATGTGAGACAATAAGATCACATGTAATTTACTAACATTTATATGTCCATGTGAGACAATAAGATCACATGTAATTTACTAACATTTATATGTCCATGTGAGACAATAAGATCACATGTAATTTACTAACATTTATATGTCCATGTGAGACAATAAGATCACATGTAATTTACTAACATTTATATGTCCATGTGAGACAATAAGATCACATGTAGTTTACTAACATTTATATGTCCATGTGAGACAATAAGATCACATGTAATTTACTAACATTTATATGTCCATGTGAGACGATAAGATCACATGAAATTTACTAACTCTTGTATGTCCATGTGAGACGATAAGATCACATGAAATTTACTAACTCTTGAATGTCCATGTGAGACAGTAAGATCACATGTAATTTACTAACTCTTGTATGTCCATGTGAGACAGTAAGATCACATGTAATTTACTAACTCTTGTATGTCCATGTGAGACAGTAAGATCACATGTAATTTACTAACTCTTGTATGTCCATGTGAGACAGTAAGATCACATGTAATTTACTAACATTTATATGTCCATGTGAGACAATAAGATCACATGTAATTTACTAACACTTATATGTCCATGTGAGACAGTAAGATCACATGTAACGGAGATTATCAGGGGGAGTCAAACTGAGCTATATAGTGCACGAGTTGGGAGTAACAGGCAAAACCTGAGAAGGTATAAGCTGGGCAGTGTAAGAATGGCTAGCTATGGAATGAATCGCATAATGGATTTGTTCGTTCATTCCTTCCTTCCTTCCTTCGTTCGTTCGTTCATTCATTCATTCATTCATTCATATACTGGTTGGTTGATTCACTGATTGCTTGGATTCAAGCAGCATCTTTATGGCACTGTAAAACTACATCCGTGTTCAAATATCCTTCAGATCCCAAACAAGGAGATTCTCTGCTCAGTGCACAAACTCAGTCTCACCAACAAAGATCTAATTATAAACATACCAGTATCCACACACAGTAAAAATATTATTCTAAGCAGATTTGTGTAATTCTGAAAATTACCAGAGCAACAAAAGAACTTTACAATATCACAATATTTGTCTAGTGTGTGTCCTCTAGTCTCTACTTCTTTCTTCTACTTCTATAAGTGCTAAACAATACAATAGATTTTATATAGCACTTCAGCCCTCTTTGCCAACAACCTAAAGTTGCCTGGTGTATGTGATTGCCAACAACCTGAAGTTGCCTGGTGTATGTGAATGTCCCCAATGAGAGAGGCTGCTCTAATGGAGCACCCATTGATGCCTTTTACCTGAAATGTTGATAGTTGTTGAATCGTGATTTGCTAGACATCTGGAAACAGGGTGGTCTAACATTGCTTTCCTTCTTGGTGGTGACCAAACTGGTTCATTGCTATAGTCATTGTCTCTATAAAGAGATTTTCTGCATACTGTTGTGAACTTGAAACAACTATCTGTCGGGTACTTGAGTCATGTATATTTAATTATGGCACATTTTCCATGCGTTTATAATGCATATATTGTTTCTACTGTTGTTGTCTAAGATTTGCTTTTTATTTTTCAACGTATATGTAACATTCAGCCCGCTCCCTGGCCAAGGGGTTTAGCAGCTTTCTCCGTTAACCCCAAATACTCTCGTGGTTGACGTGAGCGCACGAGAATTAGAAGTGGTTCGAGTCGCGCCAGTGACTTATGAGAGTATGGAGCCGGTCGCTCAGAAAGTCGTGACGTGCCGATGAGCGTAATCTAGCCTAGGAATCACCATACAGCTGAAAGATGCTGGTGTTGACTGCAATATCCTGAAACAAGATGGAAACGCTGGAAAAAAAAAATATGTAACATTCATGAAAGATAACTGGTATGCAAAAGATGAGAGACTGGAAGGGCTGAATGTAAGATGGGCTTGCTTGCCCAATTACTAACCTTTTGAAAATAAAGTTTGTGTGTCCACCATTAATAAGTGGTATATGTATGAAATAATGTATGAGAGCAGAGAGATAAGGACGGAATGTGAAACGGGCTTGGTGCCCAATTCTTAACTCTTTGAAATAAAGTTTGTTCATTCGTTCGTTCATTTTCAAGCTCCACAGCTCAATCTATCACCTGCTCAAATGGTCTTGTGTTACGCAAGGTAGAGATGCAGGTATAAACAGGTACTCCACCTTGCCCCAAGGATGTTCCTTAAGGCCACCAAAGGGAAGGATTTGCCTAAATTCCCCTCTGATAGGAGATACCTAGCTACAGAGAAGACTAACCATGTAACCTACTACCCAGAGATAGAGGATAGGCATGATGTTACTGGACTCCTCAGACAACAATGTCCTTGGAGGAACACTATTTCACCACAATAAGCAAGGTACTCTGCCAATAGTCTCATTTACTGCAATTGGTTATTAACTACTGAGGAACAACTGAGGCTAGTGAAATAGCATGAGAAATAAACTTACTCATATTGATTGCCACTTACAGAAGTAAAGTAAAGAAGAGTTAAGTTGGCCAAGCATTAAAGTACATTTGTTCTTCAGCGAGGCATTTTCGTTAATTAAAGATGGCATGTTTGAATTCTGGTTTGCCTACAGCTTTCAATGTTTTCATTGTCTAGTGTCACATGATCTCTACTTCTTTCCTATATTTCTATAAGTGCCACTCAATACCTATGAGTGTATTTCTCATGCAACTGGATAAAAACCGTAGGTAAACTTGTTAACAGCTCTTATGTGATCAAACATCAATATGGCAGGTGGAAGCTGGGCAGAAGTGATGATGGCAGGGATGACGATGATGGTACGGATAACGATGATGGTAGGGATGATGATGATGATACGAATGATGATGATACATGAGTAAACTGCCTGGGTTCCAAAATTGAGTAAATTGAACAGGTTCAAAATGGAGTAAATTGACTGGGTTCAAAATTGAATAAATAGACAGGGTTCAAAGATTGAGTAAATTGATGGGGTTCACAAGCAAACCACAAATAGACAAGCCACGTCAACACACACCATGAAATACAGTGCTGATAATCTGTCTAAATTTTTATTACTGCATCAGGTAAACCTGTCCAACCTTCAAAAGTTAAAGGTGAGAGGACATATGTCATTGCACCAGGTGTACCCCCATCTGGTTCTGTCCCTCTCCATAGACCTGCAAGTGCCTGCATGAACTGTGTATAACCAGCTTCCTGAACAATTCCACTCTTGGTCTGAACAATATTGTCCAAGACTGAACCCATGAACGCAGGTCAGCATGGCCGACTGGATACAACTGCTCATTTTTAACGATTCAGTGCCATATGAAAAGTAAGTTTGGACCAGATGTGGTACTGAACACACACTCTCACACAAAAAGACCCCATGAACCTCAGAGTACGAGGGAGATGACTTGACCACTTCACCGCAGAGACCTCCTGCCCAATGTCCACAACTGATCAAACCTCAGACAACAGCAGGAACCAGCCAGGAAACTATGCTCAGCTCATCATCATGTGCCATGACGATAAGTATGGGCAGTCATTTCCGCTATCTCAGACAAACACAGTCGTAAGTCAGCTCTGTGTTCTTGTGGCCAAGCCATCCAGGTATTTACTTCTATGCCTTCCCCTTGTTCTTTTCCCCTCAATCTTGCCAGTTGTCACCAATTTCTCCAATTTATTTTTTCTCATAACGTGTCCAAAAGAAATTGTGACTGTTTGCGTCTAATTTCTCTAATCAGTTTATGGTTTTTTATTTCTTTCTTGTAGGACTTGGTCAGTGGTTTGTCTGTCTGTCCATGGTATTCTATCTGCATTTTTTTCAGAAACCCCATTTCCATTGCCATTAGATGTTTTTCAGCGTGTCTGCTCATTGTCCACACTTCACATCTATATAACAGTACAGGTTCTATGTAGCTCTTAAGAACTCTTTTTCTCATTACACATTATATCTTTTTATTGGTTAGTATGTTTTCCATCCAGCAAAAGGCTATTTTCACCATGGCGAATCTTGTTCTAATCTCTTCAAGGTATCTCCCATCAGATGTGATGACTGTTCCAAGATAATTGTACCGATTCACTTGTATAAGAATATTTCCATTTACTTGTATATTATATTGTGGTATTTCCTTCTTCTTAGTGATGACCATAATGTGTGCCTTCTTACAATTTAATTTCAACTCTAGTTCTTCACTGTGTGCAACAACCGCATCTACTAAATGTTGCAGATCCTGCTCATTGTCTGCAATCAATACTAAGTTAAGCTGGACAGGGTAATACCAAAGCTTGATAAGAAGTGGGCAACCTCGAGGGGAAAACATTTTACCAGAAACCACAGTTCCTTCAGCTGAACCATTAGACTGGGCTGACCCTCGTCTCCCAGTAATATGGGCATACTTCATTTGTGCCAGCAGTGTGGGTACAGCATCACTATGTGATAGATCTTTGCCTGGATCCAACATCCTGAATTTGATTTTCAAAAGAGGTGTCAGTGGCTTCCTTGAAGGTTTTGCTCGTTTGGCTGACAAGGGTGGGCTTCCTCCAGGGTCTGAATCTTCTAGAGAATAGACAGTGATATTGTCTAGCCAGGCTGAATGACACATGTGGTGAGTTAATGTAACTAAAATTCATGCAACTGGAATTCATGCAACAGGAATTCATGCAACAGGAATTAATGCAACTGGAATTAATGTAACTGGAATTAATGCAACCGGAATTACCCAAAAAGAGTACTAAAGTGTTAAATGGAATCTGCATTTTTTTTTTTTTGTATGGCAGTGAATTATGAAACATGAATGAACAATTTAGGAAGAGTTTTGAATTAAAGGAGATATGGTTCCTGAGATGAATGCTGCGAATATCTTGACTGCCAGAGTATTTAACCCTACCAGACCGCAGTACCAATTTTTCCGTAATTTCCGAATCTGCCGCTATACCGCTGTACCTAATTTTCGGTATTTTGCCTAGTACGTGAAAAAAAAATGCGTCACAAACTACAAATAACCAACAAATCGTGGTCAAACCTCATGGTTAGCCATTGCAAATGTCTGCCCCCATAGGTTTGAATTGACTTTGTGTGGTTTAATGCGAAAAAATTCTGAAAATTCACAATGAAACGAGCGGCTGATGAACCAAGCACTTCAACAAGAAAGTAAAGTAGGTCTAGGCTTTTCAGTCCAACAGGTGATTGACACTTTGATTTATTCAGACTGGATTGACACACAAAGGTGGAATATTGGCGCTAGATGAAAGGTAGACCTATTTTCTACAATGTCTCCAAGTTACATCTTATTCTAACCACTTGTTTGCATGTAACTAACATTTTTCTATATCATGTTGGTTTTTTTCTATTTGATGCTCAGGAGCCCAGGTAATAGGGACAGTTAGGTTCAGGGCCTCAGGTCTGGTAGGGTTAACAAGTGCCTGGAAAAGGTTATGAAACTAGAACATTATATACAACAATAAGAACAATAGAAACTGTGTTCTTTGGTCATATGAGAAGAAAGGCATTAGAAAGCATAGTGACAACTGAAAAGACCAGCTCCCTTTAACCCCTTTAATACATGTTCCATCTGCTGTTATCAAGGTTCCCTAACACTTAAATAAATTAGCTTAAATATTTTGTAATCATTAAAGAAGAAAACGCATTTTTTGAACTTAAATATTACAGGAAAATTGTTAGAATATCATGAACCAGCTAGAAGAAAAACATTAACATTATAAAAGATCTTAACCCTACCAGACCTGCGGCCCTGAACCTAACTGTCCCCTATACCTGGGTTCTTGAGCATTAAAAGAGAAAAAAACCAACATAATATAGAAAAATATTAGTTACATGCAAACAAGTGGTTAGAATAAGATGGTTGCCGAAGGGCAATAATTCGTCTTTTCATTACTTTCTTATAAATTAATAATTATTCACAAAAGTCTGTAAGTACAATATTTCAATTGACAATATTTAAATTACATTACTATTTTACTGTTAGTTTCTCTAAGAATGAACCTTTTTTATATGTTATTAAGCTTAATTATTTATAATAGTAATCGCCATATACAGAATTTTACACCATAATTTCACCTCAGCCTTTTTTCTACAGTTACAATTTAGTACCCATTATTAGTGTTTAGTTTCATTGTGAATTTTCAGAATTTTTTCAGGGAAGCGGGGACCCTCTGGGAACCATGAGCCCTTCTTAAAATAAAAAACAAAAGTTAAACCACACAAAGCCAATTCAAACACATGGAGGCAGACACTTGCAATAGCTAACCATGAGGTTTGACCACGATTGGTTAGTTATTTTTAGTTTGGGTCACATTTTTTTCACGTACCAGGCAAAGTACCGAAAATGCGGTATAGCGGCCGATTCGGAAAGTACCAAAAAATCGGTACAGCAGTCTGGTAGAGTTAACATTAAAGAAAACTGGCTCAAAAACAGTATATATGGAGGTGTGGGTGGGGAGAGGATATGTGGGTTAGGATGTTTTCTGTGGGTGGGCGTTGGATATGTGGGTTGGTGGGGGATGTTTGTGGGTGGCGAGTGTGTTTTGGTTGGGGGAACAGGTGAGGGCAGTGTGTGTGGGTGGGGGATGTGCGGGAGGGGGATGGATCGGTTGGTGGGGTATGTATGTGTCCCTGGGCGTGTGTGTGTCTGGGTAGGTGGGGGTGTGTGTGTGGGTGGGGTGTTGTATGAGTAGGTGGGAGATGGGCCTCATAACATGGTAATTTGCCTTGTTTATGTTTACAATATTCATTTCACAATGTTTATTTTTCTTACTATGTAAATGTATAATGCTCTTGATGAACGAAAGATGAGTGATTGGAAGGGCCGAATGTAAGATGGGCCTGCGTGCCCAATTTGTGACCCTTTTAAAAAAAAGTTGATTTGATTTGATTTATATTGTCTCAGAATGTGAAATACTTTGGCCATATTAAATATTACTGTGGTTTAGATAGAACAGTCATGGAAGGCCTGGCTCCTGGAAGAAGTAGAAGAAGGGGTTGACCAGCACGACGATGAACACTGAAAACATCTTGGGCATGGAATCACCAATGTAGAGCTCATGGAGAGAACTAAACAAATTCCAGTGAAACAAAAGGTTAAGAAAAGACGCTGGTGTTGAGAAAACATGAGGACAATATAACGAGACATTGTCTTGTCTGAAATCCACAAGGCAAATGAAATAGCGGGAGGCCTAAAACATATGGAGAAGAGAATTATAGAGATGAATAATACTTGGAGGGATGTTATCAACATCATGAAATCAGTATTACCCGGGAAGGTTAACCCGGTCAACAAATGCCCGCAGAAGTCGGATGTGTCGGCCTAACAGCGCAAGAACGCAGCTCTGCTGTAAACAGGCACAACGCAGTCACGTCCGGGGGAAAAAATCCGGATGAACGCAGAAGAAGAAGAAGAAGAAGAAGAAGAAGAAGAAGAAGAAGAAGAAGAAGAAGAAGAAGAAGAAGAAGAAGAAGAAGAAGAAGAAGAAGAAGAAGAAGAAGAAGAAGAAGAAGAAGAAATCAGTATTAACATCT
This sequence comes from Cepaea hortensis, assembly GCA_963921405.1. Lineage (NCBI taxonomy): Eukaryota > Metazoa > Mollusca > Gastropoda > Stylommatophora > Helicidae > Cepaea > Cepaea hortensis. Next base: position 98,797,668 of record OY992884.1, on the reverse strand, counting down.
AGTGAGATTAACAAAGCATTAAAAATGAGAATTGTCAAATGTTATGTATATTCAACTCTACTATATGTTGTGGAAGACTGGACAATGAACAAGCAATCAGAATGTTGAATAGAGGCCCTGGGGATGTGGATATACAGAAGGATATGTTGTATTTCAAGGAAACAAAACATTCAAATGCAGAGGTTCTAGAAAAACTGGGAATTAAAAGAGAGTTGATAAAAGAAATTTTTAAAAAGCAGGTGAAATATTTCGGCCACATTAAAAGACTCAACACCTTTATAAAAACCATACTGGAGAGTAAGGTTGAAGGCAAGAGGTAGACAATGACACAAGTGGGTATATAACATCAAGAGATGGACAAACATCAGTCTGACAGAATGTACAATCAAGGCAAGAGACAGGCAGTGTTGGAGATCCATTGCAGCCAACCTTCATTGTGGAGACGGCACCTGATTGATTGATTGACACATGGAGGGAGCTGCAAGATATAACAAAAGATTGGATGGCTTGGCGTGGTTAACTTGAAGCCCTATGCCCCAATGGGAGAGTCAAGGGCAGAAGAAAAACCATGGACTCAGATATGGATCAAAACTAGCTTGTTACTAGTCTTCTTCTTCTGCTGCATTCGTCTGGAATGTTTTGATTTAATTGCAGTTACTATTCTATTGTCTTCCATGCCATAACTCTCATCTGTGGGTCATCAAGGTGCTACTTGAGCAAATTTCAAGATAGTCTACTTGCCAGGTAAAAGTCAAACATGAATGCAATGCTGGTCATTAGTGGCGGCTTACCATTGGAATCCTCAACCTTGTTGGAGTTCTGGTGGCTGTAGAAGCTATTTGAGGATGTGCTGGACACAATGCTGGACTCGGAGCCTTTCCTGGAGTGGCTGGGTGTGGCGTAGAAAGCTGCCCTTGCTGGATATGACTTCTCGTCAGCTTCCAATAATCTGTACAACAAAAAAGGGGAGAAAAATGTGCACAAGAAGATAAGGAAGTCTTAAACATTCAGAAAAGGGAGGAGCTATCCAGGTTATCAGAAGGGTAAAATATCAAGGCAATGACGACTATCACACTCTTACAATGGGGTTGTGGGGTCTCCGCCGTTAAGTGGTTAAGCCACCTCGTATGCCCCAAAGGTCGTGGGTTTGTTTCTGGACTCACATTCATTTCATGAGTGCACTTTTCTCTGAGACTCCTGGGGGTTATCATTGGAGCCATGGAGTTTGTGAGCTTTCAACAGACCACTTTGTGGAATGAGACTGAGCCATATGGGATCAAACTGGTGCAATGAAGTTGATCCTCTCATCTTTAAACTTTTACAAGCAGGGAGAGATTCTTTGTTTCGGGATAGAGAATAACAGACTGAATACACGTGTGTATAGACTTTGTCTATCTGCTTCTTCACTATGTATATGTGGGCAAGGCTGAATGATGTACATGTTCTACAGTTTGTGTTGTTTCTACATATATGCTAGCTTTTATATCTGGAACTGTACACTTTGTGTTTTTTCAGCTGCCTGCTGTCTGAAAGTCTACAAAGCAGTCATATTATCCACACTGCTATATGCTTGTGAACCCTGGACTGTCTACCAGCGACACACCAGGAAATTAAACTACTTCCACACAGTCTGCCTTAGGAAGCTATTGAAGATTAAATGGCAAGACAAGGTCCCAGACAACTGAAGTCCTAGAAAGAGCGTCCATGCCCAGTATCTATACTCTACTATTGAAGAATCAGCTTCGCTAAGCTGGTCACTTGACTCGCATGCCAAATCACAGGCTCCCTAAACAACAGCGAGCTGTGCTGTGGTGAACATTCTTAAACGCTTTACAAACACTCTGAAGATCTCACTAAAAGCTTTTGAAATTCATCATGACACTTGGGAGACTGCTGCCAAAGACCGAAATTCGTACGATACATCATTATGCAAGGGTCACTTGTCACTTGTGAAGCAAACAGGACTGCAAGAGCTGTGAAAAAATAAGATTGGACAGAAAAACCACTACAGAGGTCCTCCTCCTGGAACGTCAGGCATTCTTTGCCCACATTGTCAATGAATATTTCGAGCCAAAATAGGCCTTACCAGCCATCTTAGAACTCACGGCTGCAAACTTTCAACCCCACTGGATGAAATGAATGGTCATTATGGTTTTTAATGGACAAACACCATGCATTTGCTAGCATCCATGTTTGGAAATGTTCACTTTTTAAGTCTTAGATTTGTTACTAGTTATGTCCTAGTCTCTGTGTCTATGACTCTTGACTTTATGTCTTTTTTACTTGTTGCTGTTGTTCTATTTATTTCCTAGTCTCTGTGTCCATGACACTTGACTTAATGTCTCTAGTCTCTGTGTCCATGACTCTTGACTTAATGTCCTAGTCTCTGTGTCCATGCCACTTGACTTAATGTCTCTCTATGTGTCCATGACTCTTGACTTCATGCCTTTTTTTACTTGCTGCTGTTGTTCAATTTATTTCCTAGTCTCTGTGTCCATGACACTTTATTTAATGTCTCTAGTCTCTGTGTCCATGACTCTTGACTTAATGTCTCTAGTCTCTGTGTCCATGACACTTGACTTAATGTCTCTAGTCTCTGTGTCCATGACACTTGACTTAATGTCCTAGTCTCTGTGTCCTTGACACTTGACTTAATGTCTCTAGTCTCTGTGTCCATGACTCTTGACTTTATGCCTTTTTCACTTGTTGCTGTTGTTCTATTTATTTCCTAGTCTCTGTGTCCATGACACTTGACTTAATGTCTCTAGTCTCTGTGTCCATGACTCTTGACTTCATGCCTTTTTTACTTGCTGCTGTTGTTCAATTTATTTCCTAGTCTCTGTGTCCATGACTTTACTTAATGTCTCTAGTCTCTGTGTCCATGACACTTGACTTAATGTCTCTAGTCTCTGTGTCCATGACACTTGACTTAATGTCCTAGTCTCTGTGTCCTTGACACTTGACTTAATGTCTCTAGTCTCTGTGTCCATGACTCTTGACTTTATGCCTTTTTCACTTGTTGCTTTTGTTCTATTTATTTCCCAGTCTCTGTGTCCATGACACTTGACTTAATGTCTCTAGTCTCTGTGTCCATGACACTTGACTTAATGTCTCTAGTCTCTGTGTCCATGACACTTGACTTAATGTTTCTAATCTCTGTGTCCATGACACTTGATTTAATGTCTGAAGTCCAGTGTCCATGACTCTTGACTTCAACCCTTTTTTACTTGTTGCTGTTGTTCAATTTATTTCCTAGTCTATGTGTCCATGACACTTGACTTAATGTCTCTAGTCTCTGTGTCCATGACACTTGACTTAATGTCTCTAGTCTCTGTGTCCATGGCTCTTGACTTAATGTCTCTAGTCTCTGTATCCATGACACTTGACTTAATGTCTCTAGTCTCTGTATCCATGACACTTGACTTAATGTCTCTAGTCTCTGTATCCATGACACTTGACTTAATGTCTCTAGTCTCTGTATCCATGACACTTGACTTAATGTCTCTAGTCTCTGTATCCATGACTCTTGACTTAATGTCTCTAGTCTCTGGGTCCATGACACTTGACTTAATGTCTCTAGTCTCTGGGTCCATGACACTTGACTTCATGCCTATTTTACTTGTTGCTGTTGTTCTATTTATTTCTTAGTCTCTGTGTCCATGACTGTTGACTTAAAATTAGTGGTCTCGAGGTATGGTGTCTGCCTCGAGTGCTGGAGGTCCCGGTGAGGAACAGGACTTTTTCATGTGGACTTCTAGTAACAACATTTTCCCTGGTCTCTGGGTAGTGAGATTGGACGCCCGTGTGTATTGTTGCGCACGTAAAAAGAAGTGCAGTTGGAAATCGAAAAAGAATAGCCTAACGGTGCTGCCCATGCAAAATTTTGAGTTAAAAATCTACCCAAAGTATTTCAGGATTCTCGCCAGTGCTACAGAGTTCGAGCACTGAGCTGAGATTCTCCGGATTCAGTCTTGAGTTAAGAGTAGAACGAAACACTTATGGGTTACACCTGTGTGCTGTGATGTTGATCCGTCGACTAAACTAAACAACTAACTCTTGACTTAATGTCTCTTGTCTCTGTATCCACGACTCTTGACTTAATTATTATTTTACTTGTTGCTGTTGTTTTATTTATGTCCTGGTCTCTGTGTCCGTGACTATTGACTTAATGTCTCTAGTCTCTGTGTCCGTGACTCTCGACTTAATGTCTCTAGTCTCTGTGTCCATGACTCTCGACTTAACGTCTCTAGTCTGTGTTCATGACTGATGATTTAATGTCTGTTTTACTTCATGATTTAGTTCTATTTATTCCCTAATGTCTGTTTCCATGACTGTTGACTTAATGCCTATATTACTTCTTGATTTAGTTCTATTTATTCCCTAATGTCCGTGTCCATGACTCTTGACTTAATGCCTATATAACTTCTTGCTTTTGTTCTATTTATTTCCAAATGTCTGTGTCTGTGACTCTCAACTTAGTTATTTACTAGGGAAGAAAGATACACAAGGAAGAATGAAGAATAATTCCGGAATGTATGCTCATACCTGTTAGCTTCTTCTAGCTGTCTGAGTAATTCCTCCTCGGACGGACCTCTTCCTGCTCCCTCTGTCATACTCCTGCTGGGGTCATCATCTACAACAAAAAAGACATCTCAGGTGAACTTGTTTTCTCACAGTTAAAGGTACTTTCCCTAGTGTTGGAGATAACAGTTGAAAGTACTTTCCCTAGTGTTGGAGATAACAGTTACAAGTACTTTCTCTAGTGTTGGAGATAACAAATGAAAGTACTTTCCTAGTGTTGGAGATAACAGTTGCAAGTACTTTCTCTAGTGTTGGAGATAAAAAATGAAAGTACTTTCCTAGTGTTGGAGATAACAGTTACAAGTACTTTCTCTAGTGTTGGAGATAACAAATAAAAGTACTTTCCCTAGTGTTGGAGATAACAGTTGCAAGTACTTTCTCTAGTGTTGGAGATAACAACTGAAAGTCCTTTCTCTAGTGTTAGAGATAACAGTTCAAAGTGCTTTCCCTAATGTTGGAGATAACAGTTAAAAGTACTTTCCTTAGTGTAAGAGATAAGAGTTAAAAGTACTTTCCCTAGTGTTAGAGATAACACTTGTTAGTAACAGAAGTACAAGCTGTACTATTCATGGTCTTCTAGATAATATTTCTCAATAATAGAAGTATTTTTTATAGTTTTGTGGATTTAAAGAAGTTAGTTGCATGTACTTTACAGGATGTTGCAATCAACCCCAGCATTTACTGGCTGTTTGTAATTTAGTAGTCAATTGTTTGGTCAGTAAATTGCCATTGCTTTCTGAATGACCGACACTCTTACCATTTTTTTTTTGTGCTCGCTCGCTTTGAAGTCCATACTCACTATTTACAGTAGTGATGGACTGAATTTTGTGTGTGGATTAGCTTTTCCTATTAACAGTGTCCCTCGCCATCTGGTGAACCAACTCCGACTTCAGAGGTACTTGTAATTAACGTCCCCAAGTCAAGGATGATACGTCAACATTTTAGTCCAGCTGTCCAGTGTAGGGGCTGAACCACTTACCTCGGCATCAGCACACTGGATGTTTAGGAACACACGTTTTTATCCATTCGGCCATGCGGACCTACACTCTTACCATTAAAATCAATGCAAAGCAAGGGATCATGCTGTATGGGCAACTCATGGTTGGTCTCTACAAGAAGAAGAAGAAGAAGAAGAAGAAGAAGAAGAAGAAGAAGAAGAAGAAGAAGAAGAAGAAGAAGAAGAAGAAGAAGAAGAGGAGGAGCGGGAGGAGAAGGGGGAGGAGGGGGGAGGAGGAGGGGGAGGAGGAGGAGGAGGAGGAGGGGAACAGCAAGAAGAACAAGAACAAGAAGAACAACAACAAAAAGATGAACAAAAGCAAGAAAAACAAGAAGAACAAGAAGAAGAAGATAAAGAAGAAGCACCTTCTGAAATATGCATTCATCTCTGCATAAAACTGCGTAAAAATAAAACTCATCCAGGCGGCTGTAATCCCCAGATGTGCCAGGGACATGCGCAGCTTGTGTCCAAATCCAGCCCATTGATTACATTTGGAAGGGCATCAAAAAACAGCAGGAGGTAATGAGATAGATAGTTTCAGGACACAAAAATGTAGATCTAAAACTACATCACAGGTGGATATTATTTTTCTTGGATGCCTTTATTTTCCTAAAGCTTTTAATAAAAATTTAATTTTCAAGATTGATTATTTTCTTTACGTTATGTATGTTTTTAGGGCGTCATAATTTTACATGGATTTTGCGTGACAGTATTATCAATGGTAGTGTTTTAAATGTTATACACAAGTTTTAAGAATATCTTGGGTAAAGAAAAGAACAAATGCATCCATACTTCAAGAGCTGAATATTGAAGAACGTTGGCTATTAAAGACGATAAAACAAAGAACACTGAAATATTTTGGTCACTTGAAACGTCATGAAAGTTTGGAGAGAACAATAATGGAGGGGTATATGCCTGGGAAGAGAGGAAGAGGAAGGCCAAAGAGAAGATGGGTGCAGGATGTGGCGGATGATTTCCAGATGGGTGTATCGGACGCGGGACATCTTGCTTATGATTGAGAAGTTTTCTGGAAGGTTGTTATAGGAGCGAGGTTCTGCAAAGGACATGCAACGGAATGAATGAATGAATGAATGAATGAATTAATTAATTAATTAATTAATTAATGTTTTAAATATATTTTTTATTGTTTCATTTTTGTTGTTGTGATGATAAAGACAGGTCAAAACGTTCGCCTGCATGTGTGTGTTTTTTATCCATCAAGCTTTTTTTTATACTCCTGTTTATGCTTGCCAACAGCAAACCCCTTTTATCGATCATCATCATCATGTGCCATGTAGATAAGTGTGGGAGTCATGTTTCACCTTCTCACACAGTCACTATGCTCGTGGATCAGCTGTGTTTTTTTTCTTTCTCGATAATGCCATGAACCAATGAACAAGTCCTTCAAGAAACAAATGAAGATCGTAAACTGATTAGAGACATTCAACATAGACAGTCAAAATTTTTTGGGCATGTTATGAGAAGAAATGAATTGGAGAACTTGGTGACGACTGGCAAGATTGAAGGGAAGAGACCAAGGGGAAGACCAAGAAGTAAATACCTGGATGGCTTGGCACATGGCATGGTAGAGACAGGAACACAGAGTTGATCCACAACTCTGGTGATTAAGTGACATGGCAGTACATGACCGCCTACGCTTAGCGGCATGACACATGATGGATGGATGGATGGAATGCCATGTGACCAAGCTATCCAGATATTTACTTCTCTGCCTTCACCTTGTTCTTTGTCCTTCAATTTTTCCAGCTGAAATCAAGTTCTTCAGTTTATTTCTTCTCATAATGTGCCCATAAAAATCTTCATTGTCTACATCTAATTTCTCTAATCAGTTTATGGTTTTCATTTGCCTCTTGTAGGACGTGCTCATTGGTTTGTTATTTCACCCAATTTGTTACTTCACCCATAGTATTCTGTGCATGTGTCTGTTACATTTAAATTAAAAAACAGCTATAATGATGGCAAGCTAAGAAACATCCAGTGGCAAGGAACTGGAAGATGATCATGATGATTCCTTTGAAACTAAAATACTTTGGCAACATCAAACATCACAGTGCTTTATACTAAGCCTTAATAGAAGATGCTGCCATGAGATGTTATCTGACACCATGTTTATGACACTCTAAGCCTCTCTCTCTTTTTTTTTCCAATTTTCATTTTCTCTTCATTGCTTTAATTTTTTCATCTGTTTATTTTTCTCGTCCTGTCGTCACATCTTAATGTAGTCACAGGAGATCTTCTCCGTGACTATATGTTGTGTTTTGTTTATGTGTTTGTTTGCTGATGAAGGCTAATCACTGCACCGTCCTGTATGTGTTGTAATTCTGTGATGTAAAGCTGTACTACTTTGTGTCATTTTATATTGTTTACATTTGCACAGCTTTACCGCAGTTCCACAAAATCTTATTCTATAAAACCACAACTCCAAAGCTTCCAGGGATTTTTTTGCCTGTTTACTAATTGTCCACGATTTACAATGCATGGTAAAGCTGAATCTATGTAACATGCAAAAACTCTTTTTTTCTAACTTCCAAGGACAAGGGATACTAATTTACTCAAACTACTCATCTACCCAAACTACTCAAATACTCATCTACTCAAAACCTGATGTCCATTGACAGTGTGTTCTATTAATTTGATAAATGGTTTCCAATTCCCAGAAAGAGCAACTCCAACTAAAGACAATTACTTTTAAATATCCACTGAATGAGAATCCTACTGAACGACAATAAGGTCTAAATAAATGGAATATCGGTGCTGTCCTACAAAGACACACTAGAAGGTTAGCCCAGCTAACAAATGCAGAGAAGAAGCCAGATATGTCGCCCAAAAGATGCAAATATCACAGTTCTAAAGGAGGTTTAAAGGCAAGAAGCATAACTTTTAAAGCTGTCTCTTTATGCAGAGCAACCTGTCAAAAGTGTTGCATAAAGCATGAACTCTGAAGCTCCAGTGACAACTCTGAGAAAACTGCACTTGTAAACTGAATGGCAGATGTCGGAAATGAACTCACGACCTTTGGAGTGGAGGGGCAAGTGGCTTAACCATTTCACCATCGGGACCCCCATTATATCACAGTTCTGCTGTAAACTGGCACAATGCAATTACGTCAACAACTACAAAACAAATACATGAATGGAGGAGAAGAAGAAGAAGAAGAAGAAGAAGAAGAAGAAGAAGAAGAAGAAGAAGAAGAAGAAGAAGAAGAAGAAGAAGAAGAAGAAGAAGAAGAAGAAGAAGAAGAAGAACAAGAACAAGAAGAAGAAGTAGAAGAAGAAGAAGAAGAAGAAGAAGAAGAAGAAGAAGAAGAAGAAGAAGAAGAAGAAGAAGAAGAAGAAGAGTTCAGAACGTGTTCATCAGATACATGCTCTGCCTAACTTAGTCTCAGCATTCTGTGATAAAACAGCACCTCAAAAGCTTCAAAGATCATTATATTATTTTTTACTTGCTTGCTTTGAACTTACGCGTTGTCCAAACACATTATTTACAGTAGTGATAAACTGAATTGTTAGTGTGGATTAGCTTTCCTTATTAACAGTGTCCCTCGCCATCAGGCGAAACCACTCTGACTTCAAAGGTACTTGCAATTTACATCCCCAAGTCAAGGACGACAGGTTAACCTGTACAAACTCCACACTCTGTTCAGTTTTACATTTCCTATGTGTACCATACATTCCGGAAGCGACTTTTTAAGCGACACCAAATTAAAGCACAATGCTTAATCAAATAAACAAAGGACAAGTCAATACAAACTGTGTACCAACCATCTCCAGCTTCACATGAAGAAGCCACCACTTCAGGAGTTGTTGTGCAGTTCTGGTTCTGATCTATGGAAGAGATCCCATTGACTGTGATAACCAGTGGGTTTCCCAACTCATCCTGGGCAGGCATATCTGCTTTCTCAGTGCTGCTGCTACTGCTACTGCTGCTACTGGATCCCTGAGAACCGTTCTTGATCATACATTTGGACCTGCTAGCTTGGCTTCTGGATGTGGGCAGGTTAGCCTCAACCTCCAGATTCATGGTGATGGTTGCTTGGTTTAGATTTTCTGCCACCTGCTAGATGTTTGTGTGCGCAGCTCTCTTCCATCTGGGTACAACTCCTGGGAAATTACAAGAGTTCATAATAAATACTGAACAGTGGCGGGGGGAAATTTATGATGGGTTGCCAGTTGTATAAGGCAGATAGATACAGTTATTGGGAAGTGGCCAATGGAGGAGGAGCAGCAGCAGCAGCAGTAGAAGAAGCGGCAGAAGAAGCAGCAGAAGATGCAGCAGCAGCAGAAGAAGAGCAGCAGCAGCAAAAGAAGCAGCAGCAGCAAAAGAAGTACAGCAGCAGCAAAAGAAGCAGCAAAAGAAGAAGGCGCAGCAGCAGCAGAAGAAGCAGCAGAAGAAAAAGCAGCAGTAGCAAAAGAAAAAGTAGATGAAGAATAACAACAGCAATGGAAGTGTTAACTTGAACATCATACCAATATTTTCTTCAACCTGTAAGATGCTATTGGAGTAAACGCCCATCTCAAACTATACCATCCTATATTCTGCCATCTCAGGTAGTTTCTCTAACAACTTTTCTGTTACTCATCCCCCGTTTCCAATCCTCTTGTCCGTGTGTTTTTATATCTCTATATTACAATATCATGGATGGACAGAAAAACCAATTAGCAAGTCCCACAAGAAACAAATGAAAACTACATTAATTAGAAAAATTAGACTTAGTCATCATTGTTTGGTTTATTCCAAAGATATACATAGACAGTCAAAATTATTTGGTTGATTCAAAAAATTTGACTTAGACAGTCATGATTGTTTGGTAGATTCCAAAGACAAGTGTAGACAGTCAAAATTATTTGGTTGATTCAAAAAATTAGACATAGACAATCAAGATTGTTTGGTTGATTCAAAGAATTAGATGTGGACAGTCAAGATTGTTTGGTTGATTCAAAGAATTAGGCGTGGACAGTCAAGATTGTTTGGTTGATTCAAAGAATTAGACGTGGACAGTCAAAATTGTTTGGTTGATTCAAAAAATTAGACATAGTCAAGATTGTTTGGTTGATTCAAAGAATTAGACGTGGACAGTCAAGATTGTTTGGTTGATCCAAAGAATTAGACGTGGACAGTCAAAATTGTTTGGTTGATTAAAAAAATTAGACATAGTCAAGATTGTTTCGTTGATTCAAAGAATTAGACGTGGACAGTCAAGACTGTTTGGTTGATTCAAAGAATTAGACGTGGACAGTCAAGATTGTTTGGTTGATTCAAAGAATTAGACGTGGACAGTCAAAATTGTTTGGTTGATTCAAAGAATTAGACGTGGACAGTCAAGATTGTTTGGTTGATTCAAAGAATTAGACGTGGACAGTCAAAATTGTTTGGTTGATTCAAAAAATTAGACATTGATAGTCAAGATTGTTTGGGCAAGTTAAAGGAAGAAGTAACTACAAAACTTAGTGACAACAAAGTGGAAGAGAAAATAGCAAGGAGGAGGAAACGAGATAAACACACGGCTGTCTTGGTCATGTGGCATAGACGAGAGAAGAACACAGACCTGATCACGCCTGACTGTCTTGATTGTGCGAAGAGAATTATTACTATCAATTATGACCGTCCTCGTTTATCGAATTTTAACACTGACAGTGTTTCTTGAATGAAATATTATCAAAGAAGTTCTCGGACAATTCAATGTAAAACGGGCTCCGGTAAAATAAATACACACGAGAAAGACAAGATGCTGTGAATACATCACAAGACGTAATCGACTTAAAAGATTCAGTGCCACACAAAAACCAAACCAAAAATGGATGGCGGAAAATAGGAAAGTAAGTGTATATCACAGTTATGATTTAAAAGCTGTTAATATGGTAGCAACAACATGAAATCAGTATACTATTAACATCTAGAGAGATTAACAACACATTTACAATGAGAATTGTCAAATGTTACGTATATTCAACGCTACTGTATGTCGCAGAAGCCTGGACATTGAAAAAGCAACTAGAAAGTCGCATAGAAGCCCCGGAGATGTGAATATACAGAAAAATAGGTCATATTTCATGGAAACAAAAACAATCAAATACAGAGATTCTAGAAAAACGGAATAAAGAGAGTTGATGAAAGAAATAAAAAAGAGGCAAGCGAAATATTTCGGCCACAATAAAAGACATAATAGTCTTATAACAACCATACTGGAGAGAAAGGTTGAGGGCAAGCGAGTAAGAAGTAGACAACGATACAAATGGGAAGATAACATCAAGAAATGGACGAGCAATAGCCTGACAGAATGCACAGTCAAAGCGAGAGACAGACAGTGTTGGAGATCCATTGCAGCCAACCTTCATTGTGGAGACGGCACCTGATTGATTGATTTAGTATGGTAGCAGAAATGTTCTATTATAACGCAATGAAAACATTTCGGCAACATATAAACCAAGCTCATGGCAGATACGGTAAGGCACACCATCCCATGGCATTTAGTCAGTTGAAGTCATAATAGAAGTTCAAGTAGTGATCTGTTGAGCGTAATAGAGCTAAAGGTCTGCAATGCTTCTTCCAGTTCATTTCTTATATGTGTGACGGGTGCGGGGAATGTGTGTATGGGTAGGGGATATGTGTGGGTGGGTAGGGGATGTGTGGTGGTTGGGGGAAGTATGTGTGGGTGGTGGGGTGTGTGGGTGGGGGATGTGTGTGTGGATGGGGAATGTGTGGGTGGGGGTGTGTGAGTGGCTTAGGAATGTGTAGGTGGGTGAGGGATGTGCATGTGTCGGGGCGGGATGCGTGAGTGGGTGGAGGATGTGTGTGGGTGGGGATATGTGTGATCGAGAGATGTTTGGTTTGGAGTGTGTGGGTGCTTAGTGAAGGGTGTGTGGGTGCGTAGTGAAGGATGTGTGGGTGAGTGAGTGAGTGTGTGTTGGTGGATGGGTGGGGAATGTGTGTGTGGGTGGGGAGAGGTGTGTGGTGCGTTGGTTGGGGATATGTGTGTAGTGTGTGGGTGAGGGATGTGTGTGTGTGGGTGGGGGATTTGTGTGGTGTGTGGGTGGGGGTATGTGCGGGGTGGGTGGGTGAGGGTATATGTGTGGGTGTGGGTGGGGATATTGTGTGGATGATGGTGTGGATATCTGTGTGGTGTGTAGGTGGGGGATGTGTGGTGGTGTGTGGGTGTGGGATGTCTGGGTGAGGGATATGTGTGTGTGGTGCGTGGGTTGGGAATATTGTGTGGTGGGATGTGGGTTAAGGCATGTGTGGGTGGGTGGAGGATGTATGTGTGGGTGGTGGGGTGTGTGTGAATGGTGTATAAGTGGTTAGGGAGATGTGTGTGTGTGTTTGTGTGTGTGTGTGGGTAGGGAGATGTCAGTTGGTGGGGATGTGTGTGTATCGTTTGGGGATGTATGAGTGGATGTGCGATGTGTGGGTTGGTGGGGGATGTGTGTGCATGGGTGGGGAATATGTGGTCGATGGAGGTGTGGTTGGGGAGAGGATGTGTGGATGGGGGATGGGTGTGTGGGTTAGGATGTGTATGTGGGTGGGCGTGGGATGTGTGGGTTGGTGGGGGATGTTTATGTGGGTGGCGAGTGTGTTTGGGTTGGGGGAACAGGTGAGGGCAGTGTGTGTGGGTGGGGGGGGGGGGGTGTGTGCGGGATGGGGATGGGTCGGTTGGTGGGGTATGTATGAGTCCCTGGGTGTGTGTGTTTGGGTGGGTGGGGTGGGGTGTGTGTGTGGGTGGGGTGATGGTGAGTGGGGTGATGTGTGGGTAGGTGGGAGATGGGCCTCATAACATGGTAATTTACCTTGTTTATGTTTACAACATTTATTTCACAATGTTTTTTTTTCTTCCTATGTGAATGTATAATGCTCTTGGTGGACGAAAGATGAGTGATTAGAAGGGCCGAATGTAAGACGGGCCTGCGTGCCCAATTTGACCCTTTTAAAATAAAGTTGATTTGATTTGACTTGATTTGATTTTCTTGATATTCTCTGCCCACATCTCACCTTTTTCACTGGCAAATCTCCCCCACACAACCCCCCCCCCCCCCCACCCCCTACCCCCTACCCCCAAGCACATCCTTTAGCCTGGAGCTGTGTTATTGTATACGAGGTCGTGTCGGTCCGAGACAAAGATATGAGACTTCGTGGTTGGATATGGAGTTGGCAACTACAGGAGTTAACGCGCCTGAACTTGATGAGTCACAGATGACACGGCCATCTCCGGATATGAATAATCTTGCCATAAATTATTTCCCTTCTCTGCCATCTTCTGGGATGCATTACACTTGGGATCGGGAGGTGGGCGGAAGAGGCGATTGTATCGATACAGACAGACAGAGACAGAGAGAAAGGGGGGAATGCGACAGACAGGAGGAGGAGAGGGGAGGGAGAGATAGGGAGCGATAGAAATAGAAAACGAATGAACTTTATTTTCAAAAGGTCACAAATTGGACTCGCAGGGCCGTCTTACATTTGGTCCCTACAAACACTCATCTTTCGTACATCAATTATCTATTGCTTATGTTACATTCACATAGAAAAAATACTGTTAACATAAACTATAAACAATGTTTATTACCATGAAGAGAGGGGGGGGGGATAAATAAAGAGGGGAGGGAGAGAAAGCGAGAGAGATGGAGAGAACGCGGGAAAAGAGAGTAGAGGAGGGGAGGCGAGTTATTAACTATTTGTTTCACGGCTGGCGTAGACAATCATGTCTCATCACAACCGCCAAAATTTAATGTTTATTAATGACGGCGCTCGCATTGATGGCAATGTCTACTGGTCTTTATTCGTGTATGTAGTTGGACTTAAGATTTTTAAGAGCATGCATCTTTCCCATTGCAACATACGCCTGAGAAACCTGGACACTTACAAAACAAGCTGAGCAGCGCATAAATGCCTTTGAATATAAATATTATAGACGAGTTCTAAGAATATCTTGGGTAAAGAAAATAACAAATGCATCCATACTTCAAGAGCTGAATATTGAAGAAGGTTGGCTATTAAAAACGATAAAACAACGAAAATTGAAATATTTTGGTCACTTGAAACGTCACGAAAGTTTGGAGAGAACAATAATGGAGGGGTATATGCCTGGGAAGAGAGGAAGTGGAAGGCCAAAGAGAAGATAGGTGCAGGATGTGGCGGATGATCTCCAGATGGGTGTATCGGACACGGGACATCTTGCTTATGATCGAGAGGTTTTCCGGAAGGTTATGGGAGCGAGGTTCTGCAAAGGACATGCTACTGAATGAATGAATGAGTTGGACTTTGCCGACGCTGTGGCTCAGAGCCAGTGAACGCGTTTCCCTATTCCCGTCACACCTAGTCGAAAGTTAGATATCTGCTGCCGGCCATTTGGAAACAGTCCGCGCTTTGCGTTGATTTCGATCTCACTGGTCGCTCAGAAAGCAATAGCAAATGGCCTAGCGAATCACGAACAATAAATAAACAGTCTGGGGTTTATTGCGACGTCCTCTTTCTAATAGCTGTGTGTATTGTTCTACTTTCATTAATCTCTTGCAGGCAATGGTTGTTAGTTAGTCCGGCCATGCAAGATAATCGCATCATCATCAAGTGCATTGCCAACTGGCGTGAACGATCATGCTTCTCCACATCTTGCGATCTGCAACGGAATGTATCAATTCGTGTGCTGACACTTCATCGGTGCCATGCCACAAGACTCAAGAATTTTCTTTTGTTGACTTCCTCTATCTCACTTTCCACACATCTTTCCAGTTGTCACAATATGTTCTAGTTTACTATTTTTTCATTTCCTATAATGTGGCCAAAAATTGATGACTACCTCTTTCTGATGTTTGTGATAAGTTATTTTTGTGTCTTAGCGACCAACTGATACTGCCTATAGTACCTTGCGGTGTAGGACAGGAGGGTGGGGGTGGAGTTCGTTGAGCCTGAGGAATTAAGGCCGCCTGGCTAGTGCAGTCGGCGCGAACTGTGCAGGTTAGGGTTTTCTTTTTGCCCCCGACAGAAAAAAATCCACACCTTACCTTACCCGGGTTTCGAACCCAAGTCTCCCGAAGGAGAAACCGGCATTCTTAGCCACTCGGCAAAAGATTCTTTTATAAAAGCCACATCTCCAAAACTTCAAGGGGACAACGTAACATACGCCCCAGAAACCAGATACAACACATTAAACCATACACTGTGCTGTATTGTTAAAATATCTAGCCCGATTTCTCACTATGGTCTGGCTAAACTTAGAAGATAAGCAATAAACTGTGAACAGTCACATACACATAAAGAAAGACAAGTGCTAATGACGTGTTGCTTGTGAAAGAGTCGGGGTAGAACCACTGCGATAGAGAAGGTTACAAGTCACTTAAAGTCGCTTAAAAGTCGAACAGGGTCGACTTCACTGCAACGGATTTATATCCCATATGGCGCAGTCTCTTTCGGCAGTGCGGAAAGCGTCGCACAAAGCACGAACTCTGTAGCTCCAGCAACGACCCCCAGGAGCCTCCGAAAAAATGCACTCGTGAACCGAAGGACGCGGTCGGAATCGAACCCACAACCTTCAGAGCCCGCGACAGACGGCATGACCACTTCGCCACGGAGTCTCCCAACATTAATAACAATGACTATTGAATTACTATAACTGTCTGAGAAGACAAGAGTTAATAAACATCTGTCCACGCAATCAGTAACTGTTAAAACTTTAGCCTGAAACGCGCAGAAATAATCAGCGGGATACGAAACAGATAAAGTAAGTAATAACAAATACAATGCAAGGTGTACATCAGAAACTGTGTACGGCTCGATGCTTCTACTATGGTTGAACAGTGCCACAAGTAAACGCATGCATCTGCCGTGTCTTCGATTATGAGGACGTCAAAATGGTAGAGAAATGATCAATTATGGGTGTGGAAACAGTGTTAATTCATAGAAAGATACCTATAACTTCTTCTTCTTCTTCTTCTTCTTCTTCTTCAGCGTTCCCAGCCATTGAGGTTCTTTGCTGCAGATACAATCCGTCTCCATTCGTCTCTCTGGCTGACCTTCTCTTGCCAGTCGTTGATTCCAAGTGCTTGTAGGTCTGTACATGTATTATCTCTCCACCGCCTTCTTGGTCTACCTCGGGGTCTACGGTCATTTATTCCCTAAGTGTAAGCGAGTTTTGTTTCCCTATTATCATCCATTCTTTCTATATGCCCCAGCCATTGTAGTCTATTAGCCTTCATGATACCAGTGATTAGCGGGGACTTAATCAGATCATAAATGTCTTTGTTACTTCTTCTTTTCCACTCTCCACTTATCCCTAATGGGCCAAAGATGCGTCTTAGAACTTTGTTCTCAAAGGTTTGTAACAAGGCTTCGTCTCCTTTCGTTGTACTTCAGGTTTCAGAGCCATACAGCACAACTGGTCTGATCAGTGTTTTGTATATTGTGATTTTGGTGTTACGAGATAGCGCATTTGATTTTAGTAGATATTGTAGTGCATAGTATGTCTTATTTCCAGAATTGATTCTAGTTTGTATTTCTTCCCTTATGGTGTTGGAGCAGTTGAAGATTGTACCCAGGTATTTGTATGTTTCCTTTCTTTTAATGGACATATTATCTATTTGTATGTGGCCAGAGTTTTAAGCCATTCCTTCTCTTGAAATTACCATATATTCTGTCTTATCTTGGTTGATAGCCAGCCCCATCTGTTGGGCTTTTTCCTTTAAGTGAGTCAACCAATAACTGCCAAATACAATTAATAAGAACTATTTTTTGGACGACATTATGCTACCAATGTCAAACATGTACGCTTACTGAACATTTTTTGTTTTTTTGTTCGCATATCCTTTACAGGACATCGCTGTCAACATCAGCATCTTTCAGCTGATTGTTGATTTCTTGGCAAGATTACGCTTAGTAGTTTGCCATTGCTTTCTGAGCGACCGGCTCACATACCCAAAAGTTACCGACGCGGAGAGAACCGCTACCGATTATCGCGCAACGTCACGTTACTCACGAGAGTATAGGGGATTACGGAGAAAGTCGTGTAACCCCTAGACCAGAGAGACTGGCTGCTTACTGAACTAACGAGCGCAAAATCATAATATAGATGAGATACCTTAGAAGAGCTACGAAAGTAACTAATTATGTTGCACACCCCTTACAGAACGTTGCAGTCAACATCAGAATCTTTCAGCTGCTGTTGATGTACTAGGCAAGTTTTACGTTCAGTAGTTTGCCATTGCTTTCTGAATGACCGGCTCACATACCCCCGTAAGCTACCAGCGTGGCGCGAACCGCTGCCGATTCTTGCAGCTGCTGTTTTCCAAACATGGATATACGGGATGGGAGATAGAATTAGGAACCCGGGAAGCTTAACTCAATCAACAAATTCCCCCAGAAGTCGGATGTGTCGGCCTAAAGGCGAAAGTATCGCAGCTCTGCTGTAAAACTGGCACAACGCAATTACGTCTGAAAAAAACAATACGGATGAACGAAGAAGAAGAATTAGGAACGAAGAAATTACAAGACGACTAGGTCTGAAACTAGTCATAAAATTCATTAAAGAACAACAAATTAAAATGGCTTGGCCACATCACATGAATGTCATGGTACCAACTACCACACAGAACCACATTGAAGAAATATGATGGTTACACAGCCAGGAAAGGACCAACCCCGTAAATGATGGAGTTATGGTATCAAGAACAACCTTAGAGAAATGAATACCAACCCTCAAAACACAGTGGAAAGAGCACGATAGATCCTTACATCTCACCCCAAACACTTTACAGGACATTGCAATGAACCTCATCATTTTTGGCTGCCTGCGATCTACTAGGCAAGCTTACCTTCGGTAGTTTGCCACTGCTTTCCGAACGACCGATTCTCATATCAATGTATGAAAATCAACCAACGCGGTCTGCTTTGAAACGATAACCAGTCCCTGTAACATGGCAATATTTACAGTACAAGAATCAACGATAACAGTGGTCCTATGCTCCTCCCGGATCTTGAAAGAAACCGCCCAGCCACCCAAGTTTCTAATACAATTTTATATTCTGACACGAGCTGGGAGACAGGCGCCTTCAAAATCGAACCATATGAAGCTGTATTTAATTTTGCTTTCGCTGCATCTATTGCTTAGCCGCTTTGATTGACAAGCAAAATAGAATCCACGTCCGTCGCTTTTCCGGTGTAAATTTATGTGCTTGTCTTTAATTTTTCTGATTTGTGTTCTCTATGTGAATGTATGTTTTGCTCTCTCTCTCTCTCTCTCTCTCCTCTCTCTCTCTCTCTCTCTCTCTCTCTCTCTCTCTCTCCTATATATATTTACATGTGTGTGTGTGTCTCTCTCTCTCTCTCCTATATATATTTACATGTGTGTGTGTATGTGTCTCTCTCTCTCTCCCTCTCTCTCTCTCTCTCTCTCTCTCTCTCTCTCTCTCTCTCTCTCTCTCTCTCTCTCCATTCGTTTCTCGGATGATATTCCTTCCTCCAACATTTCTGTGTTGCCTCGCATTCCATCTCTTCCTCTATCTAAATCTCCGTGTGTCCCATCTCGAACATGTCATCATCATCAAGTGCCGTGCCGGCTGGCGTAGGCGTTCATGGCTCTCCACAGATCTCGGTCTTTGGTTTTCTAGATCAACTCTGCTGCTGATATTCCTCCATGCCACCGTCTCAATCCATCCAGCATCACTTCTCTTGGTCTACCTCTGCCTCTCTTCCCCTCGATCTTTCCAGTTGTTACGATGTTCTCCAATGCCTCTCTTCTCATCACATGACCGAAGAAAGCTGTTTGTCTCTGTCTTATTGTTGTATATAATGTTCTAGTTTCATTAGCCTGTTTCAGGCAGTCGTCGTTAGTTACTCTGGCAGTCCAAGGAATTCGCAACATTCGTCTCAGGAACCACATCTCTGTTGCTTCTAATTTCTTCTTAATTTGTTCATTTACATTCCAAGATTCACTGCCATACAGCAAAACTGGTTCCACATAGCATTTCAGCACTCTCTTTCTTACATTCAGTGATAGTGACTTATTGCATAAGATACTCTTCATTTTCTGAAATGCGGCTTTTGCCTGCCCTATTCTGCTCCTAATCTCTGTTGTACATCTTCCATCTGATGTTATAAATGCCCCTAGGTATCTAAAATTATCAACTTGGTTAAGGATTTTCCCTTCTATTTCTATGTCACATTTTGGTGTCACCATTTTCTTTGATATTACCATTGTTACTGTTTTCTTGATATTCAAGGAGAGTCCTTTCCTTGCACTCTCTGTTACTACAACGTCTAATAATTGTTGTAGGTCTGTAGAATTATCCGCCACCAATACTGTGTCATCTGCATAGCGTATATTATTTATATTATAACCTCCAACTAGTAGTTCTGGCATCTCTTTGATCTCTCTCATTATTACTTCGCTATACAGGGAGAAAAGATCTGGTGACAAGACACACCCTTGTCGTACTCCTAGCTTTATCTGTTCGTAACTACCCTCTTTATTTCCCATTTTAATTGCTGCTACTTGGTTCCAGTAAACATTCTTTATTATTCTTAAATCTTTTCCATCAATGTTGATATCTTCCAACATTTTAATCAGTTCATCATGTTTTACTTTATCAAATTAGTATAATCTATGAAGCACAAATATATGTCTCTCTGTTTCTTTATTGACCTTTCTATTAGTGTCCGTAATGTATAAATTGCATTGTTTGTGCCCTTTCCTTCCACAAATCCATACTGTTGTTCACTAATTTCCATTTTTATTTTCTTTTTGGTTCTTCTCATTATGATTCTGAGTAGAAGCTTAGTGATATGGTTTATAAGGTTAACTGTACGAAAATCTTCACAATCAATTGCTCCTGGTCTTTTTGGTATAGCTATAAATACAGATTTCAGCATATCACTGGGTAAATATCCACTGCTGTAAATATCATTCAACATTTTGGTTAATATATCTACTCCAAATTCTCCCAATACTTCTAATTCTTCTATTGTGATTTCATCTGGCCCAGCTGTTTTTCCTTTCTTCATACGTTTCATAGCGTCAGCGACTTCTTCTTTCAGAATAGGTGGACCTTCTAAGTTACTATCTTCTGTTAATTCTTCCCTTTCTCCTACATATAATTCTCTTATATACTCATTCCACCTCTTCATTATAGCATCTTCCTCTAATATTATCTTTCCTGTTTTTGATTTCAAACACCCCGTATTTATTCTTATTTTTCTTCCTGTAAGCTCACTGATTTGTCTGTGCATATTTTTTGTATCTTTAATGGAATTTAATTCAATTTTTTTGCATTGCTCGTTTAACCAACTTTCTTTAGCCTTCCCACATTTATCTTTTATTTCTTTATTTATCTTAGCGTATTCTTGTACATGTATCTTATTAATTCTCTGTCAAAGTTTCCCACCTCTCTCTCTCTCTCTCTCTCTCTCTCTCTCTCTCTCTCTCTCTCTCTCTCTCTCTCTCTCTCTCTCTCTCTCTACATTCGTTTCTCGGGTGATATTCCTTCCTCCAATACTTCTGTGTTGCCTCGATTTCCATCCCTTCCTCTGTCTAAATATCGGTTGTCCCATCTCCTACGTGTATCTTATTATGTCGTCCACATCTCTTTATCATATCTTTTTTTTTAAAATTAATTCTCTACCCAAGCTCTCTCTCTCTCTCTCTCTCTCTCTCTCTCTCTCTCTCTCTCTCTCTCTCTCTCTCTCTCTCTCTGTTTATAATACGTACGCACATGCATGTGTGTGTGTATTGTCTGCATTTTTTTCCTCGCCCTTTAAACTACACTGTATTCGTTCTTTGCAACCCTTTCGTCTTTCACATATTTCTTGCACTACATCTCACATTTCTGACCTTAAATCTCTCTAGCAATTACACCCCTCTTCCCGACATCTTCTTCCATCCACTATTATTATATTATAATAATTATGAAACTCTCATGTATAGATAACGCTCACACATTATCCAAGTAGATCCTGGCATCTACAGTAATTAAACCCCCCATCTTCGCCACCAGTGTTCAAGCACGCACTCCGTCACAGATAACCCGACCAGCTGTTTGTCCACGGCCGGTTGTTGGAGTCAAGCGCCGTGAATATTTAGAATGCTGGAAATGTTAACTGTCTGAAGATTGAAACGTCTGGGTTAACCATTAAGAAATTGCAGTCTTCAAATACTTGACATTTCTTCCAGTATACTAAATATTTTAATTTGCTCCGGGGGAGAGATTAAAAGACAAATACACTTGGACAAAAGAAGGAGAGTGTGAACAAGAAGATAATGAAGTATGATATTTTGAAAGAGAGAGAGAGAGAAGGCCAAGGGAGGGAAGGAGTGAAAGAGAGAGAGAAAGAAAAAGAGAGAGGTTGGGAGAGAGAGAAAGAAAAAGAGATAAAGAGATAGCGAAAGAGAGAGAACGAGAGATGGCTGAAAAGAGACACAGGAAAAGGAAGAAAGAGCGAGAACGAGAGAGGGAGATGGACAGAGAGAAAGAAAGAGAGAAAGAACGAACTTTATTTTCAGAGGGTTAAAAATTGGGAACGCAGACCCGTCTAATAGTCTGCCCTTCTTATCAATCTCCTGTATACATTATTTAATCCATATGTCGCTTAAGATTCTAATCGATAACAATGAAAATATCAGTATATGCATTATAAAGACAGAAAGAGAGGAGAGGGAGGGAGAGGGGGAAGAGAGACAGACAGACAGAGACAGAGAGAGAAGAGAGTCAGAGAGAGACAGAGAGAGAACGATATTTTCAAAAAGTTAAGAAATGTAAACAATATAAAATGACACAAAGTAGTGCAGCTTTACATAACAGAATTACGACACATACAGGACGTTGCGGCGATTAGCCTTCATCAGCAAAAAAAAAACACATTCACAAAACACAATATATAGTCAAGGAGATCTCCTGTGACTACATTAAAACGTGACGACAGGACGACCTTGACTATATGGTGTGTTTTGTGAATGTGTTTGTTTGCTGATGAAGGCTAATCGCGGCAACGTCCTGTATGTGTCGTAATTCTGTTATGAATTGACGAGAGTATTCGGGGTTAGCGGAGAAAGCTGCTAACCCCTCGGCCATGGAGCCGATATTTTCTGACATAGCTATTATAATTCTCTGAGGTAAATATACTGGACCACTGTTAGGGGAATGTTTATTATACTAGTTGTTTTTGTTTTTTTTAATTTAATATTTATTGTTTTCTTTTTAAAAGGGAATATAGCCTGTACTGAGATAGTGTTCAAACAGGCTGCGTTTCTATGTATACGGGTTGAACAAGACAGACAGACAGACAGACAGACAGACAGACGGGCGGGCGGGCGGGCAGGCAGGCAGACAGGCAGGTGGGCAGGCAGACAGACAGAGTTACCCAGACTGCCAGCAAGGTAAAAAGTACAGGCAGAGGCAACTATCACACTCTTAATTGACAGGAACATATAACCATCGGGGAACACTCCGTGGCGAAGTGGTCAAGCCGTCTGTCTCGGGCTCCGAAGGTTATGGGTTCGATTCCGGGCCGCGTCCTTCGGTTCACGAGTGCATTGTTTCGGAGACTCCGGAGGGTCGTTGCTGGAGCTACGGATTTCGTGCTTTGTGCAACGCTTTCCGCGCTGCGGAGAGACTGAGACATATAGGATAAAAACCTGGTGCAATGAAGTCGACCCTGTCGACTTTTAAACGACATTTATGTAACCATCGTTTCGCCTTAGCACGGAGCATACCAGATAGAATACATACACTATAGGCTTCGTTGGAATGCTTCACAACTATGTCTGTGCAAACAAACTGCTGAACATGTTCATTCTATAGGAGCGGACTCTGAACAGCCAGCTAGGATAGAATGGTCCAGTGAATTCCGAGCTGTTTGACACTCCAAAATAAAACCGTGTAGTTTATAATGAGAATTTGCCTGGCGGTGTGATCAACAACTGCATTGATCACAGGAAGAGGGGGTGGCGAGGATGGTGATGATGATGATGATGATGATGATGATGATGATGATGATGATGACGGCGACCATTATGATGATGATGATGATGATGATTACGACGACGATGACGATGACGACGACGACGATGATGATGATGATGATGATGATGATGATGATGATGATGATATAATGATGATGATGATGATGATGATATAATGATGATGATGATGATGATGATGATGATGATGATGATGATGATGATGAAGAAGAAGAAGAAGAAGAAGAAGAAGAAGAAGAAGAAGAAGAAGAAGAAGAAGAAGAAGAAGAAGAAGAAGAAGAAGAAGAAGAAGAAGAAGAAGAAGAAGAAGAAGACAACAACAACCAACAACAACAACAAGAAACAGCAGCTTCATCGCTATGTTTCTGTGTTTTACATTCCTGCTTGTTTTCCGCCATCTAATCCAGTCCCACACGCTGGCACTTGTTCCCGGGGTTTGAACATAAATCGACTCTGAAGACGCATGTTTATTATTCCATTTATTCACAGGAACTTAACGACCAAGCATGCCCGTGTTTCTGCTGTCGCTTTGCAGATTGTAAAGTCTCGTTTCTCCTTTGAGTTTCTAGAAATCACGCGTTTGTTTCCCCCTGTTTCCCCTTGCAATCTCAACTCTTCTTCAGCACAAGTGGCAAGATGCAGAAGCTGACTGTTTTATTAACAGACTGGTTGTAAACAAGTCGGATTCGCCCGCTCTGACGTTCGTCTTTGCTGGAAACACACTTCAATCCAAACTCAAGTATCTTTACATATGTAAATCTACCTGTTATTTTATTGTCAACTAGCAGTTGTTCATAGATAGTCTTCAGAGTATTGCCAACGTCCATTGTAAGTCTTCCAACCACTAACGCTCATGAAGCCAACAGATCGGCTTGCTGAAGTCTACAGAACATAGACCATGTGCAATGTGAGTGTTCTAACTACTGATGCCCTTAAAAACAACAGACCCGCTTGTCCATTGCCTCGGAGCCCAGCATGACCAGTTTAGTATATACATGTAGATCTTTGTAATAGAGAGAAGCGTCTATCCTTGGTACCATTCATGCCACATCTGTACATTTGAACGTTACGAAGGCGGTAGCGAATGTGGCTGATTGGACCAATTCGAGCGGTAAATGTTCGTCCACAATGGATGAATGTGAACGCATGGTGATTTCCACCATCACGCACAATCTGACGTCTCACAGGCTCAGTGTCTGACCTACCTGCAATCACACTCTCTGATGTTTTTATTCAATTTCTGATCTTTGCCCTCCATGCAAAGCGACCAGCGGCGACTTCCTCCTAAGATGCAATATACTTGCCTATATCAATCATGTCCCACTTACACACATCTTTGTACCATAGTAGGGGCCGATCTTTCACCCATCTGTAATATACCAAAATATGATGTCATTTGGTGTTCTACCATCGTCCATCCTCCTAACGTATCCTATCCATCTAAGTCTACGAAGACTGAGCATGGACAAACCGTCACACAAACCGATCTATGATGGATCTAGTGACTGCAATCAATGATAGCCACCTGAAAGCTGCAGTCTTCGCAGGCACCTATAGGTTCCAGCCCACTCTGCAACAACCTTCTGCCTGTCTCTAGCTAGGATTTCGTTCCACGGTACACGGAACCGTCGGTGTAGACCACAGTGTCACCTGTGCCAGTATTTGCATCCATCAGCTTTTGGACCTTCTGTTCTGCCAACCAGTTACACCAATCTTTACACTATCTGTCCAATGTAACGATGACCTGGTATAAGATGTTCTTGGGGCTGCCGATGTCAATCCATCCCTGCCCTCTGCATATTTAACCGACTTCGTTGGCAGACAGATATATGTATGAGCAGGAGTAGTACCAGAAGCAACAGCAGCAAAAGCAGTAGTAGTAGTAGTAGTAGTAGTAGTAGTAGTAGTAGTAGTAGTAGTAGTAGTAGTAGTAGTAGTAGTAGTAGTAGTAGTAGCAGTAGCAGCAGCAGCAGCAGCAACAGTAGTAGTAGTGGTAGCAGTAGAAATAGTAGTAGTAGTAGCCGCAGCAACCACAGCCGCCGACGTCGTTGCCACAGACAGATAGGTGTATGAAAAGAAGCAATATTAGAAGCAACAACAGCAGCAGCAGTAGAAGTAGTAGCAGCAGTGATATTATAAGCTACAGCTTATGATTCTGAATGTGGACAGAGACAACGGAAGATCTCGCCTAAAGTTCATACGTAACACGAACCACCAGAGGCAATGGAGACAGACAGATGGGTATCTCATCACATTATGATGTGCTCTAATATATGTGAAGTCACGTCACTGCGCATTCCTATGGCACTATCTGTCACTGGATAACCTTTACCCTTTGTGACAAGTAACTATTGGCGTAGGTTTGAATGTTTAGAGATGTACCTTGGGGGGATTTTGCGCAATATACATACACTTGACATAACGGCGGTTTTGGTTTTTGCTTCGACTCCATTGTGTTGAAATAGCGAGGGTGGGTGTGTGGTTGGGACAGCTAGAGGAGTATTTCATAATGGTTAAACTGGGAGTGAGTAATGGGGAAATGGAAGAGATGGGGATGGGAGAAGAGAGAGATAGGGAGAAAGGGAAACAGAGAGAAAGATGGGGAGATACGGAAGAGACAATAGGAGACAGGGAAGTGACAGATGGAGATCGTGAGAGAGAGAGAGAGAGAGAGAGAGAGAGAGAGAGAGAGAGAGAGAGAGAGAGAGAGAGAGAGATGAGGAAGAGATATATGGAGATGGGAGAGTATTGGGAAGTGATAGTGAAAAGGAGAGAGAGAGAGAGAGAGAGAGAGAGAGAGAGAGAGAGAGAGAGAGAGAGAGAGAGAGAGCGACGAGGAACGAACTAACGAACAAATAAACTTTATTTTGAAAGAGTAACAATTGGGCACGCAGGCCCGTCTGACATTCTGCCCTTCTATCAAAGAGAGAGAGGGGGAGGGACATATGGGGGGGGGGGGGGGAGCGGGGCAGACGGGGAAAGACATAGAAAGATGGAAACAAAGAGGAAGAGATGGAGGAAGGTAGAGAGAGATGGGCGAGACAAGAAATCATTTGCCCTTCATTTCATCATGGCTGAACATCTAGATTTCATAATATATTACACCCATTTCTCTCGACATCTGACAGCCTTGTTCACACGGTCGATGTCAAAATGTCAAAAGCAGCAATACAGACAGAATCGACAAATGCAACAACAGCAACAACTGAAGCAAGAACAACAGCTGCCACGACAACAGAAACCGACAAAAGTAGTAGAAACTGCACTTAAACAATAGAAAAAAAAACAGCAAAGGGGGGGGGGGGGGGAAGAGAGAGAGAATAGCAACGCACAGAAGCAGCAGACACGCTAGCTAAACAATAGGAAGAAACAATAAAAACAGAAACACCGCTTACAAACACCAACAAGTGCAATCAGAAAGGGGAAAAGTCCAAGTGAAGGACCCTGGTCCTCGCCTTGAGACGTATTATTTATATAGATCTGGCGTCACATTTTAAGACCAGTCGCCATTCTATTGGTGGTATGATCAATACCACACCAACTGCCTTTACTTCCCAAAACATTTCCAGGTACCCTTGTTGGGTTTCGTCGACATAGGAGCCTAAATGAGTTTAATCATAACCCCGACGATTTGAACACATGATCACCAGGACAGCAGGCAAGCTTGCTAGCTGCTGCGCTACTGCAGCTCCCTCAGACAACAAGAGTAACACATAACTGCAGATAAACAATAACAGCAACAAAAAGAGTAACAATATTGCAGCTAAACAATAACAGCCACAACAAGAAGCACATATTATTGCAACTAAACAATAACAGCGACAACACGAGTAACATATTGCAACTACACAATAACAGCAACAACACGACTAACTTACTGAAACTAAACAATAACAGCAATAACACGAGTAACATACTGCAACTAAACAATAACAGCAACAACACGAGTAACATACTGCAACTAAACAATAACAGCAACAACACGAGTAACATACTGCAACTAAACAATAACAGCAACAACATGAGTAACATATTGCAACTAAACAATAACAGCAACAACACGAGTAACATACTGCAACTAAACAATAACAGCAACAACATGAGTAACATATTGCAACTAAACAATAACAGCAACAACACGGGTAATATACTGCAACTAAACAATAACAGCAACAACACGGGTAATATACTGCAACTAAACAATAACAGCAACAACACGAGTAATATACTGCAACTAAACAATAACAGCAACAACACGGGTAACATATTGCAACTAAACAATAACAGCAACAACACGGGTAATATACTGCAACTAAACAATAACAGCAACAACACGAGTAACATACTGCAACTAAACAATAACAGCAACAACACGAGTAATATACTGCAACTAAACAATAACAGCAACAACACGGGTAACATACTGCAACTAAACAATAACAGCAACAATATGAGTAACATACTGCAACTAAACAATAACAGCAATAACACGAGTAACATACTGCAACTAAACAATAACAGCAACAACACGAGTAACATACTGCAACTAAACAATAACACGAGTAACATACTGCAACTAAACAATAACAGCAACAACACGAGTAACATACTGCAACTAAACAATAACAGCAACAACACGAGTAATATACTGCAACTAAACAATAACAGCAACAACATGGGTAACATACTGCAATTAAACAATAACAGCAACAACATGAGTAACATACTGCAACTAAACAATAACAGCAACAACACGAGTAATATACTGCAACTAAACAATAACAGCAACAACACGGGTAATATACTGCAACTAAACAATAACAGCAACAACACGAGTAATATACTGCAATCAAACAATAACAGCAACAACACGAGTAACATACTGCAACTAAACAATAACAGCAACAACACGAGTAACATACTGCAACTAAACAATAACAGCAACAACATGGGTAACATACTGTAACTAAACAATAACAGCAACAACACGAGTAACATACTGCAACTAAACAATAACAGCAACAACATGGGTAACATACTGTAACTAAACAATAACAGCAACAACACGAGTAACATACTGCAACTAAACAATAACAGCAACAACAAGAGTAACATACTGCAACTAAACAATAACAGCAACAACATGGGTAACATACTGTAACTAAACAATAACAGCAACAACACGAGTAACATACTGCAACTAAACAATAACAGCAACAACACGAGTAACATATCACTGCAACCAAACAATAACAGCAACAACACGAGTAACATACTGCAACTAAACAATAACAGCAACAACACAGGTAACATACTGCAACTAAACAATAACAGCAACAACATGAGTAACATACTGCAACCAAACAATAACAGCAACCACACCAACTGCCTTTACTTCCCAAAACATTTCCAGGTACCCTTGTTGGGTTTCGTCGACATAGGAGCCTAAATGAGTTTAATCATAACCCCCACGATTTGAACACATGATCACCAGGCCAGCAGGCAAGCTTGCTAGCTGCTGCGCTACTGCAGCTCCCTGAGACAACAAGAGTAACACATAACTGCAGATAAACAATAACAGCAACAAAAAGAGTAACAATATTGCAGCTAAACAATAACAGCCACAACAAGAAGTACATATTATTGCAACTAAACAATAACAGCGACAACACGAGTAACATATTGCAACTAAACAATAACAGCAACAACACGAGTAACTTACTGAAACTAAACAATAACAGCAATAACACGAATAACATACTGCAACTAAACAATAACAGCAACAACACGAGTAACATACTGCAACTAAACAATAACAGCAACAACACGAGTAATATACTGCAACTAAACAATAACAGCAATAACACGATAACATACTGTAACTAAACAATAACAGCAACAACATGGGTAACATACTGCAATTAAACAATAACAGCAACAACACGAGTAATATACTGCAACTAAACAATAACAGCAACAACACGAGTAATATACTGCAACCAAACAATAACACCAACAACATGGGTAACATACTGCAACCAAACAATAACAGCAATAACACGAGTAATATACTGCAACTAAACAATAACAGCAACAACACGATAACATACTGTAACTAAACAATAACAGCAACAACATGGGTAACATACTGCAATTAAACAATAACATCAACAACACGAGTAATATACTGCAACTAAACAATAACAGCAACAACACAAATAACATACTGTAACTAAACAATAACAGCAATAACACGAATAACATACTGTAACTAAACAATAACAGCAACAACATGGGTAACATACTGCAACTAAACAATAACAGCAACAACATGGGTAACATACTGCAATTAAACAATAACAGCAACAACACGAGTAACATACTGCAACTAAACAATAACAGCAACAACATGAGTAACATACTGCAACCAAACAATAACAGCAACAACACGAGTAACATACTGCAACTAAACAATAACAGCAACAACATGAGTAACATACTGCAACCAAACAATAACAGCAACAACATGAGTAACATACTGCAACTAAACAATAACAGCAACAACATGAGTAACATACTGCAACTAAACAAT
Organism: Cepaea hortensis; assembly: GCA_963921405.1. Taxonomy (NCBI): domain Eukaryota; kingdom Metazoa; phylum Mollusca; class Gastropoda; order Stylommatophora; family Helicidae; genus Cepaea; species Cepaea hortensis. The sequence continues at coordinate 98,767,524 of OY992884.1, read as the reverse complement.
AACAGCAACAACATGAGTAACATACTGCAATTAAACAATAACAGCAACAACACGAGTAATATACTGCAACCAAACAATAACACCAACAACATGGGTAACATACTGCAACCAAACAATAACAGCAACAACACGAGTAACATACTGCAACTAAACAATAACAGCAACAACACGAGTAACATACTGCAACTAAACAATAACAGCAACAACACGATAACATATCACTGCAACTAAACAATAACAGCAACAACACGAGTAACATACTGCAACTAAACAATAACAGCAACAACACGATAACATATCACTGCAACTAAACAATAACAGCAACAACACGAGTAACATGCTGCAACTAAACAATAAAAGCAACAACACGAGTAACATACTGCAACTAAACAATAACAGCAACAACATGGGTAACATACTGTAACTAAACAATAACAGCAACAACACGAGTAACATACTGCAACTAAACAATAACAGTAACAACACGAGTAACATACTGCAACTAAACAATAACAGCAACAACACAGGTAACATACTGCAACTAAACAATAACAGCAACAACACGAGTAACATACTGCAACCAAACAATGACAGCAACCACACCAACTGCCTTTACTTCCCAAAACATTTCCAGGTACCCTTGTTGGGTTTTGTCGACATAGTAGCCTAAATGAGTTTAATCATAACCCCCACGATTTGAACACATGATCACCAGGCCAGCAGGCAAGCTTGCTAGCTGCTGCGCTACTGCAGCTCCCTCAGACAACAAGAGTAACACATAACTGCAGATAAACAATAACAGCAACAAAAAGAAGTACATATTATTGCAACTAAACAATAACAGCGACAACACGAGTAACATATTGCAACTAAACAATAACAGCAACAACACGAGTAACTTACTGAAACTAAACAATAACAGCAACAACACGAGTAACATACTGCAACTAAACAATAACAGCAACAACATGGGTAACATACTGCAACTAAACAATAACAGCAACAACACGAGTAACATACTGCAACTAAACAATAACAGCAACAACACGATAATATATCACTGCAACTAAACAATAACAGCAACAACACGAGTAACATACTGCAACTAAACAATAACAGCAACAACACGGGTAACATACTGCAACTAAACAATAACAGCAACAACACGAGTAACATACTGCAACTAAACAATAACAGCAACAACATGGGTAACATACTGCAACTAAACAATAACAGCAACAACACAGGTAACATACTGCAACTAAACAATAACAGCAACAACACGGGTAACATACTGCAACTAAACAATAACAGCAACAACACGAGTAACATACTGCAACTAAACAATAACAGCAACAACACGATAACATATCACTGCAACTAAACAATAACAGCAACAACACGAGTAACATACTGCAACTAATCAATAACAGCAACAACACGGGTAACATACTGCAACTAAACAATAACAGCAACAACACGGGTAACATATTGCAACTAAACAATAACAGCAACAACACGGGTAACATACTGCAACTAAACAATAACAGCAACAACACGGGTAACATACTGCAACTAAACAATAACAGCAACAACACGATAACATATCACTACAACTAACCAATAACAGCAACAACACGAGTAACATACTGCAACTAAACAATAACAGCAACAACATGGGTAACATACTGCAATTAAACAATAACAGCAACAACACGAGTAACATACTGCAACTAAACAATAACAGCAACAACATGAGTAACATACTGCAACCAAACAATAACAGCAACAACACGAGTAACATACTGCAACTAAACAATTAGAGCAACAACATGAGTAACATACTGCAACCAAACAATAACAGCAACAACATGAGTAACATACTGCAACTAAACAATAACAGCAACAACACGAGTAACATACTGCAACTAAACAATAACAGCAACAACATGAGTAACATACTGCAATTAAACAATAACAGCAACAACACGAGTAATATACTGCAACCAAACAATAACACCAACAACATGGGTAACATACTGCAACCAAACAATAACAGCAACAACACGAGTAACATACTGCAACTAAACAATAACAGCAACAACACGAGTAACATACTGCAACTAAACAATAACAGCAACAACACGATAACATATCACTGCAACTAAACAATAACAGCAACAACACGAGTAACATACTGCAACTAAACAATAACAGCAACAACACGATAACATATCACTGCAACTAAACAATAACAGCAACAACACGAGTAACATGCTGCAACTAAACAATAAAAGCAACAACACGAGTAACATACTGCAACTAAACAATAACAGCAACAACATGGGTAACATACTGTAACTAAACAATAACAGCAACAACACGAGTAACATACTGCAACTAAACAATAACAGTAACAACACGAGTAACATACTGCAACTAAACAATAACAGCAACAACACAGGTAACATACTGCAACTAAACAATAACAGCAACAACACGAGTAACATACTGCAACCAAACAATGACAGCAACCACACCAACTGCCTTTACTTCCCAAAACATTTCCAGGTACCCTTGTTGGGTTTCGTCGACATAGTAGCCTAAATGAGTTTAATCATAACCCCCACGATTTGAACACATGATCACCAGGCCAGCAGGCAAGCTTGCTAGCTGCTGCGCTACTGCAGCTCCCTCAGACAACAAGAGTAACACATAACTGCAGATAAACAATAACAGCAACAAAAAGAGTAACAATATTGCAGCTAAACAATAACAGCCACAACAAGAAGTACATATTATTGCAACTAAACAATAACAGCGACAACACGAGTAACATATTGCAACTAAACAATAACAGCAACAACACGAGTAACTTACTGAAACTAAACAATAACAGCAACAACACGAGTAACATACTGCAACTAAACAATAACAGCAACAACATGGGTAACATACTGCAACTAAACAATAACAGCAACAACACGAGTAACATACTGCAACTAAACAATAACAGCAACAACACGATAACATATCACTGCAACTAAACAATAACAGCAACAACACGAGTAACATACTGCAACTAAACAATAACAGCAACAACACGATAACATATCACTGCAACTAAACAATAACAGCAAACAACACGAGTAACATGCTGCAACTAAACAATAAAAGCAACAACACGAGTAACATACTGCAACTAAACAATAACAGCAACAACATGGGTAACATACTGTAACTAAACAATAACAGCAACAACACGAGTAACATACTGCAACTAAACAATAACAGTAACAACACGAGTAACATACTGCAACTAAACAATAACAGCAACAACACAGGTAACATACTGCAACTAAACAATAACAGCAACAACACGAGTAACATACTGCAACCAAACAATGACAGCAACCACACCAACTGCCTTTACTTCCCAAAACATTTCCAGGTACCCTTGTTGGGTTTCGTCGACATAGTAGCCTAAATGAGTTTAATCATAACCCCCACGATTTGAACACATGATCACCAGGCCAGCAGGCAAGCTTGCTAGCTGCTGCGCTACTGCAGCTCCCTCAGACAACAAGAGTAACACATAACTGCAGATAAACAATAACAGCAACAAAAAGAGTAACAATATTGCAGCTAAACAATAACAGCCACAACAAGAAGTACATATTATTGCAACTAAACAATAACAGTGACAACACGAGTAACATATTGCAACTAAACAATAACAGCAACAACACGAGTAACTTACTGAAACTAAACAATAACAGCAACAACACGAGTAACATACTGCAACTAAACAATAACAGCAACAACATGGGTAACATACTGCAACTAAACAATAACAGCAACAACACGAGTAACATACTGCAACTAAACAATAACAGCAACAACACGATAACATATCACTGCAACTAAACAATAACAGCAACAACACGAGTAACATACTGCAACTAAACAATAACAGCAACAACACGGGTAACATACTGCAACTAAACAATAACAGCAACAACACGAGTAACATACTGCAACTAAACAATAACAGCAACAACACGGGTAACATACTGCAACTAAACAATAACAGCAACAACACGATAACATATCACTGCAACTAAACAATAACAGCAACAACACGAGTAACATACTGCAACTAAACAATAACAACAACAACATGGGTAACATACTGCAACTAAACAATAACAGCAACAACACAGGTAACATACTGCAACTAAACAATAACAGCAACAACACGGGTAACATACTGCAACTAAACAATAACAGCAACAACACGAGTAACATACTGCAACTAAACAATAACAGCAACAACACGATAACATATCACTGCAACTAAACAATAACAGCAACAACACGAGTAACATACTGCAACTAATCAATAACAGCAACAACACGGGTAACATACTGCAACTAAACAATAACAGCAACAACACGGGTAACATATTGCAACTAAACAATAACAGCAACAACACGGGTAACATACTGCAACTAAACAATAACAGCAACAACACGGGTAACATACTGCAACTAAACAATAACAGCAACAACACGATAACATATCACTACAACTAAACAATAACAGCAACAACACGAGTAACATACTGCAACTAAACAATAACAGCAACAACACGGGTAACATACTGCAACTAAACAATAACAGCAACAACACGGGTAACATACTGCAACTAAACAATAACAGCAACAATATGGGTAACATACTGCAACTAAACAATAACAGCAACAACACAGGTAACATACTGCAACTAAACAATAACAGCAACAACATGAGTAACATACTGCAACTAAACAATAACAGCAACAACACGAGTAACATACTGCAACTAAACAATAACAGCAACAACACGATAACATATCACTGCAACTAAACAATAATAGCAACAACACAAGTAAAATATTGCAACTAAACAATAACAGCAACAACACGAGTAACATACTGAAACTAAACAATAACAGCAATAACAGGAGTAACATACTGCAACTAAACAATAACAGCAACAACACGAGTAACATATTACTGCAACTAAACAATAACAGCAACAACACGATAACATATCACTGCAACTAAACAATAACAGCAACAACACGGGTAACATATTGCAGCTAAACAATAACAGCAACAACACGGGTAACATATTGCAACTAAACAATAACTGCAACAACATGAGTAACATACTGCAACTAAACAATAACAGCAACAAAACGAGTAACATACTGCAACTAAACAATAACAGCAACAACATGGGTAACATATTACTGTAACTAAACAATAACAGCAACAACACGGGTAACATATTGCAGCTAAACAATAACAGCAACAACATGGGTAACATATTGCAGCTAAACAATAACAGCAACAACACGAGTAACTTACTGAAACTAAACAATAACAGCAATAACAGGATAACATACTGCAACTAAACAATAACAGCAACAACACGAGTAACATATCACTGCAGCTAAACAATAACAGCAACAACACGGGTAACATACTGCAACTAAACAATAACAGCAAAAACAAGAGAAAAACATTACTGCAGCGAAACAAACAACAGAAACAACATGACAACATATTGCAACTAAACAATAATATCACCAACAACACATGCAAGAACAACAATAATAACGGGAACAAACGCTGACATGGATAAAAGAAACTACATTTAAACAGCAGTAGAAACAACAGAGGCACCAACAAGAGCACAAACACTAATAGCAACATTACCTGAGAATTCACAATTAAGTGAACTCCATCCATCCACAGCAAATAATCCACAAATGTGTAGGCTGGCCAAAGAAAACAGCAAAGGAAACAGAACAAGATAAAATAACTCCAAGGTATCCAGTTTCCCGTATAGGCAACCACTGGTCGTCCTAACGCACGCCCGGGTATCCTTTGTGGGTAGAACAGGTGTGGCTGGTAGATGAATTGCAAGAAACTCTACAGGAAATGTTCTACTGTTTAGTCTCAAGCAAGCTTGTCCATGGGCACGCCTGATGAAGTCTGGAGGACAGAGAAACAACATGGTTAAATGGTGATGAAACATTGTACAACTGAGTATGTTTATCTCCCCGGTCTATGGAGTTTGCTGTTATTAACTAAAAAGTTTGTTGCATGTCCTTAGCAGGACTCCGCAGACAACCCCAGAATTTTTTTTTATATTTGATTTACTAGACAAGTCACCAGTAGGGAAAAGAAAACGGGGAAGACCAAGAGAGACCCTGCGTAGAACCATCATCAGAGAAGGCTCATTCAACGGCCAAGTAAACATCCAGGATCTACAACAGGTAGCAGCGAACCGCCAGACATGGAGAGCCATGACTTCTGCCCTATGCGCCGCCTTAGGCTCAAGAGGAAGGACTAACTAACTAAGACACGTTTAACCATTCTCCCGGGTCTAGGCGTTAACGTCTTTCTCCGTAATCACGTATATTCTCGTGAGTAACGCAACCTGCGTGAGAATCAGTAGGGGTTCTCGCCGCGTCGGTAACTTACGGGGTATGTGAGCCAGTCGCTCATAAAGCAATGGCAAACTACTGAGCGTAATCTTGCCTAGTACATCAACAGCAGCCGAAAAATGCTGATATTGACTGCAACGTCCTGTAAGGGATATGCACCAAAAGAAGACAATCTACATTCAGCAGTTTGTCGTTCCTTTATGAACGATCGACGCTTATACCAATGTTGAAAATCAACACAAGGCGGCCTGATTTCGAACGCGGTATACGTGACCGCGAATCTCGTACGCCACCCCTTCGTCCCAGACACCAGCATTACAATGTTTCATGTCCCGTGCACGATGTTGCAATCAACCTCATGTTGATTTTCTAGGCAAGTATACGTTCAGGAGCTTGCCATTGTTTTCTTAAATAGAATTCCACGTTTAAGCCCAGCTGAATGTCAGTGTTGGGGTGGAACCGCCTAATGCGCCTTTAGCGCACCGGAAGTTTAAGATCGAGCGCTCTTATCCTTGGTTTTAAAATACAAACTATACATCTATAACAAATTGAGAGATTACTCGCGGAACCTGTTCTTTGTATATGCTTATTGTGCCAGCACACAACGCTGCCAATCACACTTCTGTCCTTCACTAACCTTGTACTTTTTGTTCTTTCGTTTTCGTTTGTATTACCGACTCCCCAACCTCTCTCTCTCTCTCTCTCTCTCTCTCTCTCTCTCTCTCTCTCTCTCTCTATCTATCTATCTATCTATCATCTAACACATCCCTCGTTTACGCTGACCTCTGCCCCATTCATTAACTCATGTCCCAAGCAATAATCCGTCATTCCCGACCTCTCTCCCACTCCATTCTCCGAGAATCCTCACGTCATTCCCCCCTCCCAGTTCTCTCACTCCATTCAATATATCCCAGTTATCGCTATTTCCTCCCCTCCCCCCTTTTAAGCGAAACATCAATATTGCCAGAGACCAGTCAACAGCGCAAGCAAACTAACAGACGTGCATGTGTCTGATTGGAAATGGCACAATGCGCAGGGCCAGCTGAAAATCCGCGGATACTTGGCCCCGTTTCAGACGCGCATGTTAAACCGACCTAGTGAGTGCAGGCACGCGGGAGATTTATCTAATACTAGCTGACCCTGCCCGGCTTCGCCCAGACCCTGGTGGGAAGCATCTCATTTAATTCATATAAGTAGTCATATAAGTTCCCGTTCCCGTTACCGACTATCTGTCTGTCTGTCTGTCTGTCTGTCTGTCTGTCTGTCTGTCTGTCTGTCTGTCTGTCTGACCCGGCCCGGCATTGCCCAGCTCCTGGTGTGAAGCATCTCATTTAATTTATATAAGTAGTCATATAAGTTCCTGTTCCCGACTGTCTATCTGTCTGTCTGTCTGTCTATCTGTCTGCCTGACCCTGTCCGGCTTCGTTAAATTCATACAACAACAAAAAGTAACTTAAAAGAACGTTCTTCCACACACCATCCATTATTTTTAATGAAAACTCTTTCTAATCACCTGCATGACTACAGTAACTTCTTAAGCAAAAAAAGATGAGTTACAATGTTATGCATTGTGCATCATTTTTATGAAAACTTTGAAAATGCCTTACAGATTGTATCATTATTTATTATAACTCATATGCCGGTACATAACTATGGACAAAGAGTTTATAAATCTTTGAAAACGATGCCACAATATGACTATAAGTTATACAGAAAAGTTATGCCCCTTGAAATAACTTTTACGAGTTAGATCCCCTGAAATATATGAAATTATGATGAAAAATGAAAAATGAAATAATACTGAGTAAGCAGGCGATTTCACACTAACAAAATATCACAGTTGACAGCTCTGGAATGAAAGGAAGGCGTGTAGAAAATTTCATCTCAATCGGATGGGCCGTTCGCGAGCGAATAAAGGACATACGGAGATACATAAATACATACAGAGATACATACATCCTAATTTATATATAAGATTCTGACAAGAGCGTCAACATTGCAATATCAACTTTCTGCACCGACTGACAGTGGAGACAACAATTCCCCATTCCCTGCGGCTTTCGTGTCTAGAAAGAAGGTACAGGTGGTCGATTAGGTAGGATGCTCGAATCTCAAATTAAGAGATACAGGTTCTAGTAAAAGTTGTAATTACCTGAAAGTCACATCTTTAAAATATATATTCAGGTGTTAGTGCAAAGTAGTGCATAGTTAGTGCATAGTTTTCAGGGAGGAAAATAAGAACAGAATCGGTACCTCTCCGCTCAGCCTGTTTCTTCGACGGTGGTTATGATTGGTTGCTTGCAAGCTTGTTAGTTTGGCTAGTTGGTTAAGTGGTTGGCTGGTTGGTTGGTTGGTTGGTTGGCTGGTTGGTTGGTTGGTTGGCTGGTTGGTTGGTTGGTTGGCTGATTGGTTGGTTAGTTGGTTGATTGGTTGGTCGGTTGGTTGATTGGTTGGTTGGTTGGTTGGTTGATCGGGATGGTTGCTTGCTTGGTTGCTTGGGTGGCTAACTGGCTGGCTGGTTGGTTGGTTGGTTGGTCGGTTGGTCGAGCTGGTTGGTCGGGTTTAGTTGGTCGGGCTAGTTGGTCGATCGGGTTGTTCAGGTTGCTTAGTTGGTAGGGCTAGTTGGTTGTACGGGTTGGTTGATTGGTTAGTTCACTGGTTGGTCGAGCTGGCGGGTCGAGTTGGTTGGTTGGTTGGTTGGGTTGACTGATTGGTCTGTCGGGTTGTTTGGGTTGGTTGGTCGGGTTGTTCGGGTGATAGTTGTTCCAGTTGGTTAATTGGTCGGGCTGATTAGTCGGTCAGGTTGATTGGTTGGTTTGTCGACTTGGTTCGTCGAGTTGTTCGGGTTGGTTAGTTGGTCGGACTGATTGGTCGGTCAGGCTGGTTAGCGGGTTGGTGGGTTGGTCGAGCTGGCTGGTCGGGTTGGTTTGTTGGCTGATTAATAATGTTCTGCAGAACAATGATTTTAACTCCCAACTCCGTATATATTGACGGCCTCGCAAATGGCTTGTATCTACAGGTACAGGGTTAGTGCACAGACTTTCCTGTCGACCCAGTATCTAAGTATCATATCCTAGAGGACCATGTTAAAGTGTTAAAGCGTTTTCCTTCCCCTCTCCACGCTCAAAAATCAGCGAAGAGTGCATGGCGTTACTGGAACTGCTCATCTGCTGAGAGACATGAATAACAGCCAGACTGGAGACATGGTCTGCTGATAGGCCATACCTAGAAGAGATGTCCCAAGATCCTGGCTAGTGTGACATGGTCTGCTGATAGGCTACACCTAGAAGAGATGTCCCAAGATCCTGGCCAGTGTGACATGGTCTGCTGATAGGCCGCACCTAGAAGAGATGTCCCAAGATCCTGGCCAGTGTGACATGGTGTGCTGATAGGCCGCACCTAGAAGAGATGTCCCAAGATCCTGGCCAGTGTGACATGGTCTGCTGATAGGCCATACCTAGAAGAGATGTCCCAAGATCCTGGCCAGTGTGACATGGTCTGCTGATAGGCTACACCTAGAAGAGATGTCCCAAGATCCTGGCCAGTGTGACATGGTCTGCTGATAGGCTACACCTAGAAGAGATGTCCCAAGATCCTGGCCAGTGTGACATGGTCTGCTGATAGGCTACACCTAGAAGAGATGTCCCAAGATCCTGGTCAGTGTGACATGGTCTGCTGGTAGGCCACACCTAGAAGAGATGTCCCAAGATCCTGGCCAGTGTGACATGGTCTGCTGGTAGGCCACACCTAGAAGAGATGTCCCAAGATCCTGGCCAGTGTGACATGGTCTGCTGATAGGCTACACCTAGAAGAGATGTCCCAAGATCCTGGCCAGTGTGACATGGTCTGCTGATAGGCTACACCTAGAAGAGATGTCCCAAGATCCTGGCCAGTGTGACATGGTCTGCTGATAGGCTACACCTAGAAGAGATGTCCCAAGATCCTGGCCAATGTGACATGGTCTGCTGATAGGCTACACCTAGAAGAGATGTCCCAAGATCCTGGCCAGTGTGACATGGTCTGCTGATAGGCCACACCTAGAAGAGATGTCCCAAGATCCTGGCCAGTGTGACATGGTCTGCTGATAGGCCACACCTAGAAGAGATGTCCCAAGATCCTGGCCAGTGTGACATGGTCTGCTGATAGGCTACACCTAGAAGAGATGTCCCAAGATCCTGGCCAGTGTGACATGGTCTGCTGGTAGGCTACACCTAGAAGAGATGTCCCAAGATCCTGGCCAGTGTGACATGGTCTGCTGGTAGGCCACACCTAGAAGAGATGTCCCAAGATCCTGGCCAATGTGACATGGTCTGCTGGTAGGCCACACCTAGAAGAGATGTCCCAAGATCCTGGCCAATGTGACATGGTCTGCTGGTAGGCCACACCTAGAAGAGATGTCCCAAGATCCTGGCCAATGTGACATGGTCTGCTGGTAGGCCACACCTAGAAGAGATGTCCCAAGATCCTGGCCAATGTGACATGGTCTGCTGGTAGGCCACACCTAGAAGAGATGTCCCAAGATCCTGGCCAATGTGACAAGGTCTGCTGGTAGGCCACACCTAGAAGAGATGTCCCAAGATCCTGGCCAGTGTGAAACAGGAATCTCGCTGACAATTTCGACAGCACTTCACCTGATGCCAATCTTCTTCTACTGGACTTATCATCTTGCACCTTGTCTGGTTGAGTTAACTAACAAGACCGGTAGAAAGAAACTGCTGTGGGTATGTGTCGTGTTACTTGGCCATGGGAATCCCATGGGAAAAAAAAAGGGGGGGGGGGGGATTTTCTGAATAGTGTAGGGATGGGATGGGACGGAATGAAACAGGCATAAATTACCACTGGATGGGACAGAAAAACATGTCCCATGGACACGCCTGCCAGGCTTGGCCATGGGAATGTTATTCCCATGTGAATCCCAAGGAGAAATCCCATGGGAAGGGATGGGATGGGACATGCATAAATTACCACGCAATGTAAATTATGCCCCATGGACAACCCCGCGTGTTAACATGATCATAATTTGTAGGTAGGTCTGAGCGCACGGAGCTTGTCTGCTTATTGTCTATGTTTGACATCCATATAACAGTATAGATTCTAGTGTAGGGATGGGACAGGCATAAATTACCACTGGTTGGGACAGAAAAACATGTCCCATGGACAAGCCTGCCAGGCTTGGCCATGGGAATGTTATTCCCATGTGAATCCCAAGGAGAAGTCCCATGGGAAGGGATGGGATGGGACATGCATAAATTACCACGCAATGTAAATTATGTTCCATGGACAACCCTGCGTGTTAACATGATCATAATTTGTAGGTAGGTCTGAGCGCACGGAGCTTGTCTGCTTATTGTACATGTTTGACATCTATATAACAGTATAGATTCTATATAGCACTTCAACATTCTTTTTCTTATTGCAAACTGACAGTTTTTTTTTTCTGGTTGGTAAGTTTTCCATCTTTCAAGGGGCTCTCTTTCACATAGCAATGTTTGTTGTGATATCTACAAAGCACCTTCCACAATTTAGGAACCCTTAATTAAGTTTTAACAGATTGTATATACCCGTAACCTTTCGAATCTGATATCTATTGTCACAATTTGGGAAGAACTGTGTAAGTCTGTATAGATTGTATAACTGTCCAAACATAACAACTGTCCAAACATTACCTTTTAAATACGTTCTCTGTTACAGCAGTTCGGAACTACTGTATATGACCCCATATGTTATAGGGGTGTTTTTAAAGTCTCACTACACTTTGTATGTAGAACAAATTTGAACAATGAATTACGTGGTGTCATCAAAAATTGTGCTCCACAGTCCATTGTGAAGCACTATGCAGCGAATGGATGTCGTCTGCTGGAGTAATTAATGGTGTTATCAACGGAAGAAAGATTTTGTTTTTCAAAATTGTTCTACATCAGCCTGTATAATATAAACACAACATTCTAAACATGTTATCTATATCACAATTTAAGAAACACTCATAGGCTGTACAACAAATGCTTAGCCTTCCAGATATCAGGTTTCTACTATCAATTACACAGATAAAGCAATCGAATTATATCAATCAATCGATAAACCAACTGGCCTATTCAGGATAACGTCTGGTGGAGTAGAGTAAGCTTGTTGCACACAACGGGTCAGTTATCTGAATGGGGATAACAGGCAACACTTGAAAACACGACACATACAAATCGGCTGGCGTGCCAATAGGGTGAAGGTATTCTCGTGACAAAACACTGAAGACAGTTAACTTGTAACTTGTGACATGTCTAGCAGCCGATTAATGTCTGTCGGTGTGTATAGATACGGGAAATGATTCGCCCGTGTTGTCTCGCTGAGACTCGTGAGGGAAGCATAGAATTGTAACGTTGTAACCTATCAAGCATGTTGTAAGAGGCAAGAGGCGACTAGGGAGGGTTGGTGCTAGACTGGCTGCCTCAACCCGTAGAAAACTAGCTGCAAAATTCACTCAATCATGATCAAGTCTAGGAGGGGCTTGGTGTGAGTTGGTTCAAACATTATGTTCCGCTGGAAGCTGACAAGAAGAAGGAGGGGAGGGTGAGGAGGAGTAGCGGGTGAAGAAGGGAAGGTGAGGTGGGGGATGAGGAGGAAGAAGAAGAGGGAGGATGAGTGAGGAAGAATAAGAGGGAGGATGAGTGGGGGAGAAGAAGAGGGGATGAAGGAGAAGGAGGCAGACGGCGACGAAGATGATGATGATGAGGAGGAGAAGGAGGAGGAGGAGGAGAAGAAGAAGAAGAAGAGGAAGAAGAAGAAGATGAGGAAGAATAAGAGGGAGGATGAGTGGGGGAGAAGAAGACGGGATGAGGGAGAAGGAGGCAGACGGTGACGAAGATGATGATGATGATGAGGGGGAGGAGGAGAAGAAGAAGAAGAAGAAGAAGAAGAAGAAGAAGAAGAAGAAGAAGAAGAAGAAGAAGAAGAAGAAGAAGAAGAAGAAGAAGAAGAAGAAGAAGAGGAAGAAGAAGAAGAGAAGAAGTCATGTCTCTCTATAGTGAAGTAACAATGAGGGAGATCAAAGAGCGGCCAGGAAAACGAGTTGGAGGTTGTAATATAAACAATCTACGTTATGCATAAGGCAATGTATTGTAAAAATGTAAAAAAAAAAAAAAAAACTACAACAACTTCTGGACGCTGCATTATTAAAGAAAGCAGTATTAGAGAGTGCACACAAGGACTTTCCTTGTATATAAAAAAAAGTAGAAACAATGGTTATATCAAAGAAAAATATGACACCAAAGAGTGAGATAACAATAAAAGGGAAAATGCTTAAGTAAGTTGATAAATCCATATGCCCAGGGGTAATTATAACATCAGATGGAGGATGCGTGGCGAAGATTAAGAGTAGAATAAGTCAAGCAAAAGCTGAATTTTGTAAGAATGTAAGAAATAGATCACAGAACAGTTATATAGAACCTGCTTTGTTGTATGGCAGCGAATCTTGTAACGTGAATGAACAAATTAGAAAGAACTTGGAAACAACGGAGATGTGATTCCACAGACGGATTTTTCAAAAACCCTGGATTGCAAGAGTAACTAACAATAATTGCTTGAAATAGGCTATGAAAATATATACAATAAGAGGTAGGCAGCATTCTTTGGTCATGCGATGAGAAAAGAGGTCTTGGAAAACATCGTGAGTCTGGGAAAAGAGGCAGAGGTAGACAGAGAGAAATGATGCTGGATGAGATAATGACATGGAGAAATACCATCAGCAGAGTTGATCAAGAACTCTAAGGACCGAGATCTGTGGAAAAACATGAACGCCTACGCCAGCTGGCATGGCATATAATGATGAAAAAACGGTAATGGAAATACGAGTATATCGTAGATGAAAATAGAAGGACGCTTTGTATGCTATAATTAATTTAAGGAGGCGTGTAATCTTCATGGCGATAGTGGTAAAAGAGCTTACGATTGTATGTCTAGAGGTTGGTGCTATCTTGGATTCGCTATGGGAGATTTGTCCACAGTTGAACTCAGGGGTACTCTAAGCATGTTTTGTATCAGGCTTAGTAATATGTAATATGTTAAGGCGTTTGGGGAGTCGTGGTAGCGTAGTGACTAGACGCTGGTCTGCCGGTGGTTATCATTGGTTCAAATTCACAAAGGAGCAGACTTTTACAATATCTGTGTATACTAATAAACAGGAGGGGGGAAAAAAAGGGGGGGGGGGGGGTTAGTTTAGTTTAGTCGATGGATCAACATCACGGCACACGGGTGTAACCCATTAGTGCTCCATTCTCCTCCTAACTCAAACCTGAGTCTGGAGAAACTCAGCTCAGTGCACGAACTCCGTAGCACCGGCGAGATCCTGAAATACTTTGGGTAGATTTTTAACTCGAAATTTTGCCCGGGCAGCGCCGTTAGGCTACTCTTTTTCGATTTCCAACTGCCAAGGGATTTTTTTACGTGCGAAACAATACACACGGGCGTCAGATCTCACTACCCAGAGACCAGGGGAAATGTTATTACTAGAAGTCCACGTGGAAAAAATTCCGGTCCTCACCGGGGCTTGAACCCGGGACCTCCAGCACTCGAGGCGGACACCATACCTCGAGACCACGCATCCCCCACACAGAAAGGGGGAAGGGGGGGGGGGGTTAAAGGCAAGAGAGTCGACTTCATTACATCGGGTTTTATCCCATACAGCTTGGTCTTTTTTTCCACAAAGCGTCGCAAAGAGCACGAACTGCGTGTAGATCCAGGAACGACCTCGAGGGGACTTCAAATAAAGAAATGCACTAGCCAACTGCATCGCGAAGACTGAAAACGAATCCAGGACCTTCGAGACCCGAGGTAGACGACTTGTCCACTTGGCCACGGAGCAAAACTCCTCCATTAATAACAAATCACCCACATCCAATCGCAAACATTATCATCATCATGTGCCATGCCGATAAACGTGGACGGTCGTGTTTCGCCATCTCACAAGATGTCCAGAGTCGTGAATACGCTGCTTCTCTGATTTTCAATGAATTGACGAAACATGATTATCTAGGCAACTGTAAAGAACGTAGTTTGCCATTGCTTTCCTTCTTAACAGTAACCTTACCGGTCGATGACCGTAGTCATTGTCACCGACTCCTATACAAGCTATCTGACCGCGATCTCTGTACAGATTTCACTTCCCAGTTTGTGTATGCGTTGCCCTATACTACTGAATAAACTACCCTTATCTTAAAGCTGAAAATTAAAGGAATTGACGGAAGGGCCGTTTGCACGAAGCTCTAGGCTACCAGTCATTGAGAGCCAATATATACAGGTGCGCAACCACTTCCTCACTATAATCCAAACTAAAGCGCAAGTCATTCGTTCTTCATCAAATCAAAAGATGCAATGAATGAATGGTCCTCATCATTCGTGATGGACAAACATCCAACTGAATAAAAGAAGACAACTAATCACATCAATTTGAAATAATCAGTCGACATGTCAAGCCACATTATGAGAGTGAAACACTGGAACATACTGTTCCGTAAAGGTGGTCACAAAGACACAGCAGGTACTGACTTTGCGAAATATTAGGCCTTCACATATTCAAGGCCACAAAATAATGAGGTGAGATGGCCAGTTCCATTCCCCGTCCCCTTACATTCCCAGATAATTCTGAAAAGTATCCAGTACCAATTGTATGAGGCTGAGTCGACCCCGGAGCCGTAATGATGGAATAAAATAACCCTGGCACTATTGGGGATTCGCTCGTGTATTGCCGGGCCCATAGGGGAAGCTAAGCAGGCGCGTTAGCGTTGTTGATAGGAAGCTGCGCTGATGATGTCATGAACATGGTCGGACAAGAGCTCGCCGCCTGTATCCGTCGTCGCGATAAGTGAAGGAAAGACTGGCCATGAATTCACCCGTGCTTCCAGGCCTACGAAATGTGATGACCCGATCACATCAAAGACCCTTAGCGAGTTCCTTCTTCGGAACATGTTTTTTTTTTTTTATTTATAAGAAAGCACAGAATAGTAACACTGTAACCTACCGTGCATGACGTAGGAGGCGAATTAGAAGGGTTGGGGTGAGGCTGGCTCCCCTATTCCGTAGAAAATTAGCTGTAAAATCCAACCAGTCACGAACGAGTCTACTTAGGGCTTGGCAAAAGTTGGTTAAAGGCGTATGTTCCACTGGGAGATGAAAAAGGTCGAAGAAGAAGAAGAAGAAGAAGAAGAAGAAGAAGAAGAAGAAGAAGAAGAAGAAGAAGAAGAAGAAGAAGAAGAAGAAGAAGAAGAAGAAGAAGAAGAAGAAGAAGAAGAAGAGAAGACTGTGATTGAACCCGGACCGTTGTTTTGATAGGTATGCGCATTAACCACCAGACTACTGCGCCACACTACACCTATAGGAAGGAATCAGGATGCCACGGTAGCGGCTGGACCCTCGCCTGTTGAAATAGTGGTCTTGGGTTCGATTGGCAGCCGTGCGGATTCAAATGTTTCAAACTGACTTGACCTCCCAGGTCAGCCTACCTTAAAATGGGTACCCATAAATGTCTTGGGAAGAAAAGGCGGCCGACTTTATACCAACCACATCACCCACTCACGGCCGTTTGGTCTATTAAAATACGAGTCTAGCTCCAAACGCCCGTTGCGCCTTAATTGAAATAAAGGGACCTTTTTGACTCTTTTACGGTAGTGACTCCCAAGGCAACATGTCTCCTGGCGATGGGGTAGCCAACCTTCTCACACATCAGTAGCATGTCGTGACCAACAATAACTAATGAACGGGTCCAGGCGAGAACTTGCCAAACAATTAGTACAAAATCCACGTCCCCCAGTAACCTCGCCGCCTAAATCAATAAGGAAATGGATCCGCAGCCCGTGAATGAGAAAGTACCACACGTCCCAAGTGACTCTTCAAAAAAGACATACATATTTATTCCAGACGGAGGGTTATTCATCAGTCGCGGTCCCGTTACTGGAGGAGGATATTGATCATGGTCTATGAGAATAATTTGGCAATGACAGTGGGTATATGGAATTCATTACTACCTGACAACCACAGGCTTCGTGGGGGTATAAGCCGAGAGGATCGACTGCATTGCATGCGTTTATCCCTCAAGCTCTGTCTCTCTTCGGCACTTAGCGGCAATCTAATGTTTGCTATCGTCTGTTCAGAGTTTGAGCTGTTCGTTTTCTACGGACGGTCTCAGCTCGATTGTCCCGTTTTCAAGATCCCTCTCTCTGTCGGGGCATGCTCTCGCACAAGGCAATACGCACGCGAAAGCGTGACAAGAGCTCATATTTTTTTTGGCTCATGACAGACGGCCTGCCGAAAATGTCGCACAGAGAACGAGCTCCGTTGCTCCGGCGACGACCCGCAGAGGTCTCCGGGAAAATCTGCACTCGAGAATGGAATTAACGAGTCCAGAAACGAACCCAGGACTTTCTGAACACGAGGCACACGGTTTAACCACTTGGTCACGGAGCCCGCAGCCAGGTTTGTAGTTTCTTGAAGATAAGAAAGAAAGAAATCGCCATTAAGGTGTCCAGCTACTCTTATTGAGAGGAGATAAGGCGGGAGTCACGAAGACAATGAATGCAGAACATTAAATTGTTCGGTCCCACAAGATTTCCTAACAAATGTCAAAAAGAGATAGGAAGACTTAATACATTCTGAATACGACGGTGAGTGAAACCGCAAGATAGCCTCGACGAAAGACTGCGTATCTCAGGCGAGTTGTCATGAGGTTGTCACACTGCTGATAGTATCTGAGAGGATTGCTTTAAGCCGCTTGTCGTTATGGGTGTCATACATGACGCCAGCTTCATTGAGCCGTGGCAGATATTCTTTAGCTCACTTTGTTTCAGAATCCTTGTCTCCAGAATGCCAGGTATCCTAACAGCTCGACCACAAGGCAGCCATTGATAGATCGTTCTGATTGTAGATAATAGTCTTGTATTTACCGATTGGAGAAATCACAAGCATTCTTTATGTCCGCTTGCTTATAACTCAAGCGTAGTATATACACGTGTTACTATTTCTAGTGCACTGGACTGATTTTTGCGTGTGGATTAGCTTTCCCTATAACTAGTGTCCCTCGCCATCAGGATAACCCACTCCGACATCTTATGTACTCATAATTTACGTCCCCAAATCAAGGACAAGTCAACATTTTAGTCGAACTGACCGATGTAGGGATTTAACCCGCTAGCTCGTTATCAGCATACCGGAAGTTTAAGAGCAAATGTTCTTATTCATTCGGCCACATTGACCTCCACAAGCAAATCTATTGCTTGCCAACCGGTAAAGAACCCAGACTTCACCAGTCGCGATTCTTCAACTCGTGCAGAAGTGAACAGCTCGACTTTGGAGGAACATCGGTATTTGAAATGATTGGCAGTACACGATATATACATTAGATGTTAGACGGACAGACGGACGGACGGACGGACGGACGGACGGACGGACGGACGGACGGACGGACGGACGGACGGACGGACAGACAGACAGACAGACAGACAGACAGACAGACAGACAGACAGACAGACAGACAGACAGACAGACAGACAGACAGACAGACAGGCAGACAGACAGACAGACAGACAGACATATGGGAAATCAACATAGATATTTAAAGAGATAATATGTGTGGGCAGGAAGATAAAAATATAAGCCGACAGACAGCTAGACAGACTGAGATGCGAGCACATAATGACTCATACAAATTAGCTAAATAAGACTGCAAGATCGTGTTTAACCGTACATCCTATAGACTATAGGTATAGTCCTCTGTGGTTTGTTTTCTTTAAAACAAACATGACCATGAATGTTTGCTTTGTTTATTCAATGAAGATACCAGGAAACTCAGTCGTTGTCAACAAGCGGTATACTCGAGACTAGTCTCCTCAACTTTCACTGTGCATCATAAAAAATGCCGTGTAAACAGCCTTAGGAACAACAATAGAGCTTCGGGAATATTCGGTAAACAGACAGGTCGTGTTTCACTGTGGTGTAATTATCCCTGAGGTTCTGCTCGTAATGTAATCCTTCTTAACTTTATTGTTTTCTGTACATTCTTGGAGTTTGGGAATCTGATCATGGGGGAGTGGTACCGAAACGATGAGAAATGAGGAATCAAATTACGGGAGTATAGGAATAAAATTATAGATGTATGGGAACCTTAGGTAGAGATGAGAAAACAAATGATGTGGGTATAGGAACCACATAATTAGAGTGAATAAACCAAATGAAGGAAGAATGGGAACCAAATGATGGGAGTAGAGGAACCAAATAATGGGAAAATTGCCACTTTTCATGAGTCTTTAAGAACAAAAATTATGACAGTGGAAGAACTAAATTACATGAGTATAGGAACGAAATGATAAATTTGGAAATACCAAAATGAGAAACATATGGACAAGAAATGACAGGAGTCATCATCTTCATTATCATCATCATCAGGTTCCACTTTTGCCGTTAAGTGTCGTGGGGAGGAATAGTTGGCGTTCCAGGGCCCGATGGATGGCACTGGACAGTATCAGTCCGTGTGATTGTACAATGTCTTTGATGTCGTCAATCCATTTTCTTCTCGGGCGTCCTCTTGCTCTCGTGGCAGATGATCTTTGATGTAAGGCCAGTGCTGGTAGTTGGTAGTGTTGCATTCTAACGAGATGGCCAAACCATTTGATCTTCTGGTTTTTTGATAAATATGGCACTAGTTGACAGAAGTACTGGAACCAAACGTTAGAACAAGTGCGTGTCTAGTTCTGCCCAGAGTGGCCAAGCTTATTCCGCTGACCACATCAACCCGTGAACGTCGTACGCCTCACTCGTTGCTGTTGTCTGCCCATCATCGCAAAAATGGGAGCTGGATATTTTTTTTTTTTTTTAAATTTTTATTTGAGTTCGCTAGCTTTAAACTCAAGCGTAGTACATACACGTGCTACTACTTATAGTGCATTGGACTGGTTTTACTTGGGAACGTAAATTACCTCTGAACTCGGAGTGGGTTCGTCTGATGGCGAAAGACACTGGTAATAGGGAAAGCTAATCCACACGCAAAAATCTGTCCAGTGCACTAAAAGTAGTAGTGACTGTAAAGACTATGCTTGAGTTGAAAATAAGCGAAAGTAACAAACAAACAAACAAACAGATACATGGAAAAGTTTTCAGAAAATATTTGAAGGCGAAAAATAATAAAATCAACAACAAAAAAGATAAACCTAATCAAAATGTAACGGCACGCAAAATCTGTGTGACCTTTTTTTATGACCTAAGGCTCAGGAAATGCAATCTACTGGTACATGTTGCCACAGACGCCGCCGATGGATTATTTAAATCATCGTATAGTTTTGTGTTTTTTTTTTTTCGCATAACCTTTACAGGGCATCGCTGTCAACACCAGCATCTTTCAGCTGTATGTTGATTTCTTGGCAAGATTACGCCCAGTAGTTCATCGTATAGTACATCAACAAAATAAGCCGTCTGGAAACGTTCTAAGAAAATACTGCACGGAGATAATTAACCACAACAACAACAACAACAATCTTAAACCTAATCAAGATGTAACGGCACGCAAAAAAACGCAAAGCTGTATGACCTAAGCCTCGAGAAAGGCTATCTCCTGGTACATGTTGCCACAGAGGACCAAGCTGTTACAGGCCTTGTGTGTGCAAGGACACGTCTGGGGTGGGTGTTTCCAAGCTTTAGTTTTATCCTGGCACACTTTCATAATGAAAACCCTTACCCGCAACAGGAGATTAATTGCGTGTTAGGATGTTGATATACGCGCAATGAAATCAAAGCCGTTGCAACGATGTTCGTGCGCTGGCCTAAGATTATCCTAGTGTGAACTGAAGAGAGAGGAATGAGTACTGAGGCTTATTTCACAAAGAGGATGATGACCGCTAAATCAATTAACCTGGTGCCGTCTCCATAATGAAAGTTGACGGCAATGGATTCCGACACTGTCTGTCTCTCGCCTTGATTGTTTGTACATGTCTGTCTGCTGTTCGTCCGTCTCTTGATGTTATCTTCCCACTTGTATTGTTAACTGCCTCTTGCTCGCTTACCTTTAATCTTACATTCAGCCCTTCCTATCATTCATCTTTCGTACACCCATTGACTATGATGAGTATTGCATTTACATTGAAAATAAATATACACAAACGTTGTAAAATTAATGCTCTAAACATACACCAAATATAAACGACTCATATTTCAACGTTATGACACAGGTAGGCAGGTAGGCAGGCGCACGCACACGCACGCACGCGCACACACACACACACACACACACACACACACACACACACACACACACACACAACCAAAGAAAGCTGTTTGTCTCTTTCTTATTGTTGTATAAAATGTTCTAGTTTCATTAACCTCTGTCAGGCAATCGATGTTAGTTACTCTGGCAGTCTAAAGAATTCGCAATATTCGTCTAAGGAACCACGTCTTTGTTCTTCCAATTTCTTTCTAATTTGTTAATTTACAATCCAAGATCCACTGTCATAGATGTATATACAAGCTTTAACAAGTACACAAACACGCATACATGCACGCACGCACGCACAGACAAACACTTACCTAGAGAACAAACCAACAGTTTTGCAAGGCTCCCTTGACTCACACTATAATCCAGACACTACAATGACTGACTGATTCACCCGTGCACATCTAACAAGTTCACTGTTCATCATATAAAAACACAAATTACGACCAAGAAGCTCGACGGATGGGGAAGAAAAAAAAAAAAAAAACACACACACACACACACAGAGAGAGAGAGAGAGAGAGAGAGAGAGAGAGAGAGAGAGAGAGAGAGAGAGAGAGAGAGAGAGAGAGAGAGAGAGAGAGAGAGAGAGAGAGACCATCATTGCGACCGAAGTCTGTATCAACAAATAGACACACATAGTATTATTTGGCGCTCACAGAAGAAGAAGAAGGAAGTAGAGATCAGAAGACGCACTAGACAACGTAGATTTTTGAAAGCTATAATAGTTACCGACCGGGATCGAACCTGTCGCCTCCAAATGACGACGGCGCCTCGCTGCAGGAACAAGTGTACTTCGACGCACGACCAACTAGACACTAGTGTAAGTTTTGGAGTGTCTAGTTGGTCGTACGTCGAAGTACACTTGTTCCTGCAGCGAGGCGCCGTCGTCATTTGGAGGCGACAGGTTCGATCCCGGTCGGTAACTATTATAGCTTTCAAAAATCTACGTTGTCTAGTGCGTCTTCTGATCTCTACTTCCTTCTTCTTCTGTGAGCGCCACATAATACTATGTGTGTCTATTTGTGTAATCGTCTTAGTGGCCTTAACGGTTCTCCCCATTTATTTCTTATGTTCCTGTATCAAATGAAAAACAAAAACGAAGCAATAGAAAATATAAAGCACGGGTAATAAAAAGTAATACTTCGCAGAAAGGATTCAAATTCGGGAAACTGGGAACTAAATGCGTTAAACACTATGGTGTCTATTCTAGTTATGAAAGACCAAGATTTACTCAATCATGGGTGTGCAATCAACATTAGCACTGTATGTCGTCGGGAGATATATCAGATTGTTGTTGCCGTTGCCGTTTTGTTGTTATTATTATTATTAATGTATATGCTGGAGAAATGGAAATATTCTTAAACAAGGAAATCGGTACAATTATCTCGGGACAGTCATAACATCTGATGGGGGATGCCTTGAAGAGATTAGAACAAGAATCGCCATGGCGGAGGTAGTCTTTATCAATATGAAAAATATACTGACCAATGAAAAGATGTCAACTACAACGAGAAAAAGAGTGTTGGGGTGCTACATAGAACATGTGTTTTATATGGATGTGAAGCGTGGACAATGAGCAGACAAGCTGAAAAACATCTGATGGCTGTGGAAATGTGGTTTCTGAGGAAAGTGCAAAGAAAACCATGGACAGACAGAAAAACCAATGACCAAGTCCTACAAAAAACAAATGAAAACTGTAAACTGATTAGGGAAATTAGACGTAGACAGTCACAATATTTGGTCATGTTATGAGAAGAAATAAATTGGAGAACTTGATGACACCTGGCAAGATCGAGGGGACGAGAATAAGGGGAGGGCAGAGAAGTAAATACCTGGATGGCTTGGCCATGTGGTATGGTCGAGACAAGAACACTGAGCTGATCCACGACTCTGGTGATCGAGTGAGATGGCGAAACATGACCGCTCACGCTTACCATGGCATGTCACATGATGATGATGATGATGATGATGATGATGATGATGATGATGATGATATGCTGGAGCGGCAGTAGCGCTGTTGCTAGCAGGCTTACCTGCCGGCCCGGTGGACATATGTTCAAATCCACTTCGAGGCGGGGATTTGTTTCCCACCAAACTGAACTCCCAGATCCACCCGGCATAACGGACACCTGGAAAGTTCTTTCACAGTAAAAAGCGGCAGTGTGATACTGACCGCATCACCTGTCGAGCACCGATTGGTCTAAACCTATGGAGCTACCAACATATAGAAGCTGGTCTCCCTGGCCTAGGTGTTAGCGACTTTCTCCGTAATCCCGAATACTCTCGTGAGTAACTTAACGACGGCGAGAATCGGTAGCGGTTCTAACCACGTCGGTAACTTACTGGATATGTGAGCCGGTCGCTCAGAAATCAATGGGAAATTACTGAGCGTAATCTTGCCAAGAAATCAACAATCAGCTGAAAGATGCTGATGTTGACAGCGATGTCCTGTAAAGGATATGCAAACATTTTTTGACATACAGACATACAGTCTGATGGCATGAAACAGGTTCCTTTAAGATTTATACACTTACTGGAGAGAGAGAGAGAGAGAGAGAGAGAGAGAGAGAGAGAGAGAGAGAGAGAGAGAGAGAGAGAGAGAGAGAGAGAGAGAATGGGTGGGGTGCATTTAGCACGTTCTTTCCTTGGAGGAGAGGTTGGGATGTAGTATCAGTTATCCACCATCGACTGCCAATTGCTATATAGAAATATGAAGTTACCACCTACACCTTACGCGGGAAAGCGCGGTAAGGGTACCGTAGGGGGTCCTTTATGTTCCTTATCAAGACAAGAGATAAAATAGAGACGTCAGACTAATGTGGACACATACTGGACATGAGAGGCAGTGGAAAACAGAACAATATGTATGTAAAATGCTTCAACAGCTGGACAACAAGTGATAGTGTAAGCAATACTCACTTCATTAAATGTCAAATGACAGACAGGAATGGAGACAGATGATCGATGGCGCCTGCTACATACTAGAAACCCGAAGACACAACCTGGACCCTCTGTGGGCCATCTCCTTTCCCTAGAACTTATAATTCACGTTTGCAAGGTACTGAGTCAAAGATTAATTAGTTAGTTAGTCGAGGTTCCAACTTCACGGCAACGGGTCATTCCCATTATGCCCCGTTCCTGTGCCAGTGAATATCACACAAAATGCTCCCCACTGTCCAAAGTGAAAAGTGGAACAGACAGGAATCTCGGCAATCCAACAGCCCGCACAGGTACACTGTGCATATTGCCGCCGCCAGAATGCCAACACAAAAGTCCTCCATGAAAACCACAGTTCATCGTCGATGAAATCGGCAGTCGCCAGAAAGACCTCACTGGCCCGGGTTTTCTCACATGGCTCTGTCTCTATCCGCAGGGCGACCCGCCGTAAGCGTCGCATTAAGCACGAACTCCGTAGCTCCAGCGCCGACTCCCAGGAGTCTCCCGAAAAAAATGCACTCGTGAACCGAAAAGGCAAATCAGTCAATTCAGCAACAGCCGGTAGCCATTGTTCCGAACATGCAGGTCACTGTACAAACAAAAGCGGACATGTAGAAGCATTCCACGTGAATACGTGACATACTACATAGAAGCACTCCACGTAACTAAGTGACATACAACATAGAAGAACGTCAAAGATAGTCTCATAATAGATACTGTCGTTAGGGTGTGAAGTGTTGGCCTTCACATCTTCTAGGTCACGATAAAATGCGGTGGTGAGGGCACATTCCCCTCCTAGACGCCTTTCCTTCCCAGACAAGTCTCGGAAAACTCAAAAAATTGTATGGCGCCCATTTTTATTTGGCTGCGTCGGCTCCAGAATCGTACTGGGCGGACAAACTAATTATTTCTATGCTGGGGATTGAACCTTGACCATTTCTTGGAAGGCAAGAGCACTAATCAATATACCAACCTGGCTCTTAGGTAGTCAGTACTGTGTTACAGGCCACAGATAAGAATGTAAAGCAAAAGATACGGATGAACGTAACAGTATCTCAATCGATCAGCCTGAGTCAATCAATCAAGTGCCGATTGTACAATGACGACTGCCTACAATGGATCGCTGCCTCTCGCTCTGATGATACACTCACAGACTGCTCCTCGTCCAGCCCCTGCTGGTATCTTTCCGCCGGCCACTTGGTCGGTTGCATTGGAAGTTTCCCTCCAGTGTGGCTTTTATACAAAGAGCTGTTGACTCGTGGGCGTGAATTATTAACCACAAGTTATATGGATAAGAGAATGGCATGTGCCTAGTGTATTAGCTCTTCGTGGCAATTGCATCGTCACGTTGCTCCTACTGCGTGCCTGTTGTTATATTTGCTATAGAAATACCATTTGCTGGGGAACCATTGAGGACATTGAAACAGTTCGAGGAATACATTCATGTGTGTCAACCTGGAAGGTCACATTTTTAACACTGCCTCAAAAAATATTCACAAATCAGGCGCCGGTGTGCTATCCACTGCGCTACCGCGGTTCTCAGTCAGACATGAATAAACACATACAAATACATTATCTCCGGTAAATGCAGATACTATGTTTCCCAGAATAGTTGATTATGCTATTGCCTTTGTAAACAAACTAGTAAAAAAAAGAAATCTTGCCATTACAGCCTATTCTGTAATGATATCCAACTGAGCATCATGCATAAGGGACCTACTCCTGTATCATCCCTTTCCTATATGAGATTCATTCTACAGGCAGAACTCGGGAGAGATTACTAGTACTAGTTAGTTAGTATTAGTTAGTCGACAGATCACCCTCACTGCACATCGAAACATTCAGACCATAAGTGCTCGGATCCCCTCCTCAGCAAATTCCGCAGCGTGTAGCGGCTAACAACACCAGTTCTGTATTGGTTTATTAATCTTCTTTGGCTTCCTTTGGCCACACTTCTTTTAATTTGCTGTTCTCGCATCCTGCCCATGGTTGTAGATTCACAGTAATCTCTTGGTTCTCGCAAACGAGTTACTTCTCGTAGATCATTCAGTATATCAGCTGGTTCATGGCTCGTCCGCCTTCCACAGTAGCCTTACCTGCAAGCTTGTCAGCCCGCTCATGTCCTTGTAAACCCGCATGCCCTGGCACGAAAATGAAGCTAATCTTTGCCAGCCGAGACAGCTCCAGAGACAGCAAACACTCTCTTCGAATCCACCCCCTCTCTAACTTCTTGAGCATACTCATTGAGTCACTAAGGAAACATGCCCTAGTGGAGATTACTACAAGTGGGAAAACTAAGTTGGGAAAGCTGTTTCGATTCTGGGCTGTACGAAGCTGTTGCAATCTATGTAGGATTACCAAATGTTGTAACTGAGAAACCGGAGAGTTCTCTTAGGTATAAAAAGAATTAATGAATCCTGGAATGAAAGCTTTCTTTTCAGCATCTTGAAACTCTTTAATGCCGTAGTTAAAACGTGGCAATTCTTATACAGATAGCGCACAACAGTGTACTTCATTTCACCCGCAACAGCGACCACGTTATTGCAATGCTAACAGCTTACAACAAGTTCTTCACAAGACACGACAGACAGAAAACGAGAACCACAATCACAATAAAAATAAAAATTACTGTGTCTGCAATTGAAACTTAGAAAAGAATTCGAATATATTATTTGAATTGGAGGGTGTGATAGAAAAGGAATCTCTCTCTCTCTCTCTCTCTCTCTCTCTCTCTCTCTCTCTCTCTCTCTCTCTCTCTCTCTCTCTCTCTTTCTCTGTGTGTGTGGGGTGACGCGGGGGTGTAGTGTAGTGTGTATGGGGACGCGGAGGCGGGGGTGGGAGAGACAACAGGAACAGATAGAGCGTTCGAAATCAATTATCGGGACACTGATTTATTTACTTAAAAACCGGAACTGTCGCGGAAAACCGGGACGTCTGACAACCCTAAGTCTGTATATAGATCGAATCCCCTGACACGTGAAACTAGCACTTTACCAACTGTTGCGACTTCATCAATGAGAATACATTATGAATGCCATGAGTCAGCTGGAAGACAATGATGAAAACATACGTAAGACAGCATAACTTCACGCCTGACCAAGCTGTCAGTGGGCATTGAATGCCTGCCTGGCCTTTACGCCTCTGAGCATTGAATCAACGCACGACTTGCACTGAACCTATTTGACAAAATGTTGACACAAAGAAATCCCTGGTATATAAATATACCGTGCGTCACCTGAAGCATGCAAGACGTATCAAATGAAACTTGCTTATGCAAACTAGTTTTACAGCCGAATCCCTGGGTTGTTTCGTTTTGTCGTATATGAAAGAGCTCCGTAAAATTCACGAAAGGCTGTGTATGTCCGAAGGTTCGCACGTAAAGCAGACAAGTAAACTGGTGACGACAGACAGGGACGGATAAATATACAGATGGGCAAAGGGGCGGATAAATACAGACAAGTAGGCAATCTTCTATGTACAACTATCCCTTTCAAATTGAGTTGAGTTGAGTTGAGTTGAACTAAGAACTGACATCACTGCACTCAGGGCATTCCCATATGCGTTCCATCTCCTTGTTTAACAGCCAGCGAAGAGACACTACTAATCGTTCCCACCGCTATCTGATTGAAAGCTCTCCTGGTCTTCCCTCTCAGTTTTGAGATTCTACCAGAAGCCCTGCCAATCCCCCGCAATCTCATCCTTTCCAATACGGGTTCTCAATCTGTTCCTCCACCTTCTCCACCTGATCCCACAGGCCCACCACCACCTCTCCGTTGTCCATAGGTAATCGACCACCAAGAGGTGCAATCCCTGCCAACCTATCAACCTGTTCATTTCCCCGGCACTCCCGCATGGCCAGGACAATAAAAAAAATCCATACAATTCTTACAATCTGTGACCTCTGAAGCGAGGTGAACCATTCAACACGAAACATTATTTTCTCAACTTTACTAAGCATACTCCTTGAGTCCGTGATGAAGACAATGTGTGTTGCAATGGTCTCATCTAACCAACGGAATGAGAATATTAATTTCCAACATGTGGCTGATTTGGTCACAAGATTATTAATCTGAGACTGGGATGGGCACTAATTATAACTTCTCTTCTGAGGTTGAACAGAGTAGGGGTAATGGGAAAATGATAGACAGATAGGAGGCAGATGGGTGGATGAAAGGCCGGACAGACGACAGCCCGCCCGGCAGGCAGACATGGACTGAGATTACTCTTAATTGATTCAGTGCCGATGGATTGTATATCGCCAATTTTGACCTCTCATTTAGACAGAAGAACGATATATCGCCGTACTAGCGTCATCGAAATTCAGGTAAGTCAGATATTACTGAACTACCGTATGTCAGTAGACGGTACTATCTGCGTTCTGTAGCGCCAAAGTTTAGGGCGGCGCTCACCAATCCCGACATCCCACACTGTGCCTACGGCTTCGGGCGGAGGAGAGAAATTGGGAGAGTACAAGCCTGAATCTAGTGAGAGAGCATGCAATCTAAAGATTAAATGGTATGACAGGACGAACTATGCCCTAAGCTTTGGTTGGCAACTGGTCTAGGATCGAAACTACGACAGGCTATCTCTCCATTGTTTTGAATGTTTAGTCTCCTATCATTGAACCTATTATTTCCGTTAAGATCTTCTATATTGTCTGTCCATCTATTAACTATACCACCTTGTCCCATTAGTATTGTGCCATTCCTCGATTTTAAACACTCAATGGTATTTCGAAGTTGCCTACTTGTTGGGATATTTATTTGTTAATACGCGTAATGTTTGTCTTTAACATTGCTTGTACCAATCTCAGTACATTTTTTATTCAGCCAGGTTTCTTTAGCCCTTATGCGTTTGTTTACTATTTCTTTATACATTCTTTTTTCCGTCTTCTTTCATCCAGACTGACACATTGCCGTCTCGACAGACGATAGTTTGTTAATTTACAACTGGCATAATAACCACAACCCATGGCGGTAGCGAATATGACAGATGAGACCAACTGGCGAGGTAAATGTTCGTCTACAATGGATGCATGCGAACACATAGTCATTTCCACCATCCCGCACGCTCTGTGTGTGACCTATCTGCAATCATGTTCTCCTTTGTCTTTATTCCATTCCCGATGTGTTCCCTCCATGTAACGCGATCAGTGGTGACTTGATTCCAAGATGCAATATCAAAGCCTATATCAATTATGTCCCGTTGCACGCACCTTGTATATTTGCAGAATTTCATGTGTCATCCATTTCAGACAATTAAATTACTCTGGCCATCCGAAAAGAAAGTTTTCTGTTAAAGGATGTGGTGGAGGAAGAAGAAGTACAGGGTGTATTTTTAATCATTGAGCAGTGTTTAAAAATATTGCCGGTCCAAGTTTTGTATTTGCCTATTATGTTGCATGAACTTCACAGAGGGTGAATACAAAACTTAGACCGGCAATATTTTCAAACACTGTAGTCATCAAAAATACACCCTTTAGAAGACATCGCTATAAGTGGATGAACAATTTAAAGAGCAGACTGTGATAAGCTAATATAAGTGCACCAATAAGACGCAGTCCAAGGGTTTTGGTGACCCAGTCCAGCCGACCTTTTATAAGAAAGATGTCACTTGACTTATTGAACAAAACGATCCTGTACAAACCAAACTCCACCTTTGACATTTCCGTTGCGTCCTTTTTACGTAACAGTATGTACGAGTCTATGTTGCACAAACAAGCAACCGCTTGGAAAATAACGCGGCTATGCTATATTTAACCCCAAGACGTGTCGGTCTCCCGTGTCCCGAGCTGAAATGCGTCGGTCCATTGACACACTTTTACCTTGACAACTGTTTGACGCCGGACTGTTAGGCGACATAATCATTACTCGTGGGATGCAGCATTGGTAAACAAGCGCCGTCCCGTATTGACTGTTTACTGTCTACACAGAAATATGACCAACACTACAGACCGCTGAAATAGTCTCAGAAATCATTCCAAAGGTATTGATTGGCACTCCTAGGCGTTGAGGAAAGAAATAGAGAATAGAAAACACTGAAAGTCCCATTGTGATGTTCTAAGCAATTTTAAGTTCAGTAGTTTGCCATTGTGTTCTGAACGAGAAGTCAATGTTACAGGGTGTTGTTGTTTTTATTTTTTTATTTTTGCGTTTGCTCGCTTTGAACTCAAGCGTCGTCCAAACACGTGATACTACTTCTAGTGCAATGGACACATTTTTAGGAAGTAGATTCATCATCATCAAGTGCCATGCCGGCTGGCGTTGGCGTTCATGACTCTCGGTGTTTGACTTTCTAGATCAACTCTGCTGATAATATTCCTCCATGCCACCGTCTCAATCCGTCCAGCATCATTTCTCTTGGTCTGTCCATGCCTCTCTTCCCCTCGATATTTCCAGTTGTCACGATGTTCTCCAACGCCTCTCTTCTCATCACATGACCCGAAAAAAGTTATTTGCCTCTTTCTTATTGTTGTATATAATATTCTACTTTCATTAGCCTCTTTCAGGCAGTCGTTGTTAGTTGCTTTGGCAGTCCAAGGAATTCGCAACGTTGTATCAGGAACCACATCTTTGTTGCTTCCAATCGCTTCCTAATTTGTTCATTTACATTCCAAGATTCACAGCGTGAATAAGCTTTCTCTATTACCAGTGACTCTCGCCATCAGGCGAACACACTCCAACTTCTGAGGTACTTGTAATTTACATCCCAAAGTCAAGGACGAGAAGTCAAGATTTTAGTTCAGCTGACCGGTGTAGGGATTTAACACGCTACCTCGGCATCAGCACACTAGAAGTTTAAGATCAAGCGCTCTTATTCGACCACACTGCCCTCTAACGTTAAAGTCGAACTGGTCATTGTAGGCAATTAACTCACTACCCCTCCGTCAACGCACAGGAACTTTAAACGCGAGCACGATAAACCACTCTAAGACAAATAAAACCTCTACTTCGTCCGGCACCATGCCTCTATGATAGTAAGCCAGCAGATCTTGCCACTATATCAAGCCATATTCATTCACGCATTATAAATCAATTTTCTTCTCCATTTCACTCAACAACTAATGCTCAGACCTGTGGAATTACACCTGTGTGCAAGTGTACTCATGGATAATCGTGTTAAAGAACGTCGCCCAACTGCCGTAGTTCCTCGATTCGCGCACAAGAAATGCGTTTACATTTTTGGTCTACAAGAAACGCAGGCCAGGATATGTGGCCGTAACAGCGGGTGATTTTGCGAAGTTGATAGCGAACTGCGTTGGTAATGTCACGAGAACGGTTTGGGCGCAGGTTCGATGCCTAGACTCGTCGCTTGTCAAAGTGAGGGAGAGACTAACCACCGGTTCCTCCGTGCTCTAGTTTGGGAGTCTCCGTGGCGAAGTGGTCTACCCATCTGTCTCGCACTCCGAAGGTTGTGGGTTCGATTACGGGCTACGTCTTTCGGTTCACGAGTGCATTTTTCTCGGAGACTCGTGAGGGTCGTCGCTGGAGCTACGGAGTTCGTGCTTTGTGCGACATTTTCGGTAGGCTGCCCTGCGGAAAGATACCGGGCCACATGGGATAAAACCCGGTGCAATGAAGTCGATCCTCTCGACTTTTAAGATACTTCTATACCTAGAACATCTGAAGGCGCTATCATATCACATACCCCTAGCAAGAAACTGCTTCCGGACAATGTATTATTACATTATTATATTAAAGCGGTCTTGGTGTTTTAAAATGCTGCTTGTTATTTGCAAGACGTTGCAATCAACCCCGTGTTAAATATTTAGGCAATTAAGCAGTTTGCCATTGCTTTCTGAACGAGACGTTAACGTTGAAGTGCTAATGCCCGCTGTGTGAAATGAACCCACAACCCGCCGTCAGCTTTCATGAAGTTAAGTAACTGTCACTGTCATTTACTGCCAATATAGCACCTTGCGGTGTGTGACAGGGGAGGGTCTTGAGCCTGAGGAATTAAGGCCACCTAGCTAGTGCAGTCACCGCGGACTGTGCAGGTTAGAGTTTTATTTTTGCCCCCGACAGAAGAAAAAAAAAAACTCCACACCTTACTGAGGATTCGAACCCGGGTCTCACGAAGGAGATTCTGGTATTATAGCCACTTGGCCAGTCGCTCCTCTAACGACTGGGAATATTAGAGGAAACAAGAAGTACGGAAACACAAGAAGTACGGAAACAGCGCGAGAAGAGTGTTCACATCCTCTCATCATGGAATAGAAAAATATCAGCCTGTGAGATGATGCATTGTGTTGGCGATTGCCAGATGTGGAAAAGCATAACCTTCCACGCCAGATGATTCGGCACGTGATGATGATCGTGATGATGATGATGATGATGATGATGATGATGATGATGATGATGATGATGATGATGATGATGATGATGATGATGATGATGATGATGATGATGATGGAAGTGATGGTGGTGGTAGTGATTATGTCAAGCTGGTACTGGTTGTTGGTTCTTCCCTGTTTGAACCTAGACATTCCCACGACCTTCCGCGCTAATGACTCGGATACAAGCGGTAGTTGGTTTAAAGTTCGTAATATTCCAGGTTGTTTCTGGTGGAAGGGAAAGTTGGTTGGAGCTATATCTGGTTATGTTCGTTACTGTAGGTTGAGTATGCTGTAGTTAGCGCGCCCCGTTAGCATGGATCTACTCCTACACAAGGAGATCCGACGAAACAATTATTCCAACTTATAAGTTAAGTTAGTTGCATATCCTTTACAGGACGTCAACGCCGGAATTTTTGCTGTTGTTGATGTCTTAGCAAGTTTACGTTCAGTAGTTTGCCATTGCCTTCTGAACGACCGGCACCCATACCATTTCGTTAAAAAAAAAACACATAGCAAACAGAGCGGTCTGCTGCCAAACTGTGTTTCGAAAGCGGGTATACGTGATCACGAACCGCGTTTGTAAGGCCTTTGCCACCGAGACCGGCATCCCAACTATAGTTTTCAATTTTTATGCTGTGCGGTCTCTAGTTTCTATTTCTCTCTTTTACTTCTATGAGCGGCCCCAAAAAATGCATTTATTTATGAACCTGTCTTGAGTTTATGATAGAGATATGTTATCTTTATAACATAAAAGATGAGTATATCTTTTTCTTCTTCTGCAAGCATAATTTCCAGGTGAGCGCGCCACACCTGGTTATGCACCTGGCAGGTCAGAGTGTCCGACTCCGGTATAAATGTGTGTCCGGTCTGCCTGCTCTAGATAGATTCCATCCAAGGTAACGGACTTTATCTTCCTGTAGGTAGGTTTCCTTTCATAACAATCTAGCCAGGACCAGTGACCTTACGGCCTACTTATTGCGATTTCCACCTGCCGTGGGATTTTTACTTTCATAATTTTCACACGGGACCTCCTATTTTTCGTCTTTATCCGAGAGGGCCAGCTATCCGAATTCACTACCCAAGAGACCAAGGGCTCGTACGGTATCATTAGATACCAGTGGTTCTTTGACATTTTTTTGTGTGAGCTCGTTCGATTTGAACCCAAGCATAGTCCATCACGTGCTACTGCTTCTTGTGCACTGGACTTAATTTTGCGTGTGGATTACCTTTCCATATTAAAAGTTTCCCTCACCATCAGGCGAACCCACTCCGACTTCAAAGGTAGGTCTTAGAAATAACCCCAGCCCTATGCTGGACTCGAACCCGGTGCCTTCTGATCCTGAATCGGACACCATAACCTCTGAGCCACGCCCGCCCCTAGATGCGCATATGATATAAAAGGTAACGAGGCCATGTACGTTTGTTAACACCAGCCCCCCGATCAACAGATCAATAAAACGGATTGTAAGCAGGACCAAGTATGACAACGAAGGCTTAAACAGCTCAGTTCTGGGGTATGTTTTCAATGACACAGCTGTAATCTTCATTGGTATCTCCCGTGTGCAAGTGCACTAGCTCACGGGATTATAATTACAACTTGGGTGTTTTATTATCTTATATTTGTTGCAGTGGTGAAGCGGTAGAGCGGCGGCTAGCATGCTTGACTAGAAGTAAAGGCGGGAATTGTGATCTGACCACATCACCCATGGTGAACCCATTGGTCTTAAATATGGGGATACGCCGATAAACCTGACGAATTAGAAAGCCATCCTTTGCTTACTGTTACTCTCGTGTTGGTATGATGTCACCTTCTGTATTGAAGTGAGCACGTGGAAGCTGACTCGGCAATGCATCATTTGGCCCAAGGGGACAACGCTTCGAGACAAACTTTAGGTGGGGGGGGAGAGAGAGAAAGAGAGGGCGGAGAGAGGGAGAGACAGAAAGAGAGAGAGACATAGCGAGAGAGAGACATAGCGAGAGAGAGAGAGAGAGAGAGAGAGAGAGAGAGAGAGAGAGAGAGAGAGAACTAGTGAAGACCTAAAGCGGAACGTCATGTTCGTGACTCATGCTGAAATAGACGCTTAGCAACCGTTGATCTCAGAAGCAGAAGGAGGAGAAGGAAGGGAGCAGGACCAAAAGCAGCAGCAGCAGAAGAAGGAGGAGGATGAGGGGGAAGATGGAGAATAAGGAGGAGGGGGAGGGGAGGAGAAGAAGGATAATAAGGATGAGAGGGAGGGAAGAAGAAGAAGAAGAAGAAGAAGAAGAAGAAGAAGAAGAAGAAGAAGAAGAAGAAGAAGAAGAAGAAGAAGAAGAAGAAGAAGAAGAAGAAGAAGAAGAAGAAGAAGACACAATAAACAACAATAACGCACACAATCAACAACAATGCACACGATCAACAACAAAGAACACAACAAAAACAACGCACATAAACAACATTACATACACACATATAATCAACTACAATAACAGACACAATCAATAACATCATCATACGTACAATCAACAATACTATGTAGTGAGAGAGAGAGGGAGGGAGAGAGAGAGAGAGAGAGAGAGAGAGAGAGAGAGGGGGGACGGGACGGACGGACGGACGGGACGGACGGACGGACGGACGGACGGGCGGACGGACGGAAAAAGAAATTACAGAATACCTGTCGACGGAACGAATACGACCCAAAATAATTACCAAAAGAACCCAATAACAACCAACAGAAAGTAAAGAATACAAACTACAATGATTCTGGGAGACAAAGAAAAGCAAAGGAAGCCCTCCATTTATTTAACGAGCTCAGATAATCCATCAGTGGACACGAAGGTAGATTGCTCTGTCTGGGGTACACAGCAGTCTGCACGCGATGCCCTGTGAGCAGGCAGACATACTCAGCATGCGAACGGGTGTGCACTTTTCAGGATCAAAATAAGCATTATCCTGCAGCAGGTCTTTTGGGAAAATCGAGGGGACAGGCCAAGAGAAATGATGTTGGGTGGATTGAGACTGTGGCATGGATAAATATCATCAGTAGAGTTGATCCAGAACACCAAACATCGAGATCTGTGGAGAGCCATGAACACATAAGCCAGCCGGCAGGGCACTTGATGATGATGATGTCTTTTGCACAGCGTCGGCCTGATCATGACCCCGCTGAAAATTGCCTCGATGTCCTGCCATATTTCCCGCCTCATGCACCCTCATGCGCAAGGTCCGCAATGTCCTGTTATCTTCATCGTGCTGGCAGACCGATACTTCTTCTTCCAA
Source organism: Cepaea hortensis (assembly GCA_963921405.1). NCBI lineage: Eukaryota > Metazoa > Mollusca > Gastropoda > Stylommatophora > Helicidae > Cepaea > Cepaea hortensis. The sequence continues at coordinate 98,731,254 of OY992884.1, read as the reverse complement.
GAAACTTGCCTTCTATTGCTGTTCTTTCCAAGATACTTTGACGTTTTTCTTTCGTTCGCGCCCTTTGAACTCAAGCGTAGTCGATACACGTCCTACAACTTCTAGTGCACTGTGTGGATTAGCTATCCCTATTACCAGTGTCCCTCGCCATAAGATGAAACAATTCCGACTTCGGAGGTACTTGTAATTTACGTCCCTAAATCAAGGACAAGAAGCCAACATTATAGTCTAACTGACCGAAGTAGAAGTTGAACCCTCGGCATCAGCACACCAGAAGTCTAAGAGCTAGCGTTCTTATCCATTCGACCACGCTGATCTTCGGTGTGACATTTAATATGGCCGAAGTATTTCAGCTCCGAGATACGATGTCGTGTATAAGCCTAGGATATTCCGATCTTGTAGAGTGCCAGTATTGCTCTCCTTGGTCCAAGATATTCTAACAACTATTCTATAATATTTAAGCTCAAAAGCCGCAGATGGCTTCTATCAATCAATCAATCAATCAATAAAATGCCGTTTCCATAATGAAGGTTGGCTGCAATGGATCTCCAACACTGTCTGTCTCTCACCATGACTGTATATTCTGTCAGGTTGCTGTTCGCCCATCTCTTGGTGTTAACTTTCCACTTGTATCGTTGTCTACCTCTTGCTCGCTTGCCTTCAACCTTACCCTCCAGGGAGGTTTTTATACGAGTGTCATTTCTTTTGACGTGGCAAAAATATTTCACTTGCCTATTTTTTTATTTCTTTCACTCTCTTTTCATTCCCAGTTTTTCTAGAACCTCTGTATTTGATAGCTTTTGTTTCCATGAAATACAACATATTCTTATGTATATCCACATCTCCAAGGCATCTATGCGACTTTCTAATTGCTTGTTCAATGTCCAGACTTCGACGCCATACACTTGTGTTGAACATACGTAACCTTTGACAATTCTCATGATTAATGCGTTGTGAATCTCTCTAGATGTTAATACTGATTTCATGCTGCTGAAATCTGTCTTCTATAGTGATTTCGAAATGTTCAATGACTCACATCCGTATGTTACACAATAATCAGTTTATAAATGTGAACAAATTAGTCAGATTTATGCCAGAAATAAATTCCTAGTTATTGATCGCCATTCACAGAAGTAAGGAGCCGCGATAACCCAGTGGTTAGCACGCATGCCTGTCGGCACGGTGGTCGTGTTCGAAACTACATCGATACGGGGAAACTGTTTTAAAACTCAGGCTGCCAGGTTGACCCAATCTAAAACAGGTACTAAGAAGTGTTATAAAATGTAAAATCAATCTGTGTCATACTTACTACATCACCTCCTCCGAAGTCGGAGAGGTGTCTGCCTGCACGGCGAGGAACCACCAGTCTGCACGCCAATAAGCCAGACATAGGACAACGGACACTCGCGCAAACCTCAGGTCCTGTATGACATCACACTGATGTTGGACAACAGGATGCCTTCATCCGACATACAGGACTTCGCGTTGGAGCTCAAGCCAACGAACACAAGCAAGCAAGCAACTACATCACCCATCGAGTGCCGATTCTCTCTCTCTCTCTCTCTCTCTCTCTCTCTCTCTCTCTCTCTCTCTCTCTCTCTATCACACACACACACACACACACACACACACACACACACGAGGGGGCTTCAAATGAAAACCGTAGATTATTATTATTTTTTTCCCGGTGGAAAGGGGGGGGGGGGTGAATATATTCTGAAAAAGTACAGAACAAATGTATCATTTTTCGACGCTGTCACCACTGAGTTAAATGCAAGTCCTCCAGCACCGACAAAGTGCTCGGATTCCTGTAGAAAAACAATTATCTTGGTCGCGTATGTAACTACTCGTGCATCACCTGCTGTGCCTCTTCGCCGTGTTGAAACTTCTTACTCCATTCATACACTTTGCTGGACTGACAGGCATGCATCACCGTACTGGACCTTCATTCGCCGATGAATTTCTATAGGTTTCACCCCTTCACTAATCAATCAATGGAAAACGGAACGCTGCTCCTCTTCGGTGCATATCAAAAGTGGGGCGGCCATCTTTAAACTTTCCATATGATCACCGTGTTTATGTACAGCGTGAAGTCAAGTGCTGAATACTGGTTACATCTTTAACGGCAATATTGACATGTTACAAGACACGACTAGCACCTGGCCGTCTTGACAGACGATAGTTTGTAAAATAGAGTTATACCTCTCCATAATACAAAATCCTGGGCTGAATTTAGAGACCATGTGTTGCTCATGCAGCATGATCCCTCTCTCGGCCTGTCTAGTGTACTCCAGAGGGAAGGTGACACCAATACGTCTGGAACAAGACAAGCTGCAGAAGCGACCGGATCAGCAAAGCAATGATCTAACTGTCCACCTGTTGGAGCTTCAATCCTAGACCAGTTGCCAACCAAGGCTTAGGGTCTGGTCTGCCCTGCCATGACATTTAGTTTGTAGGTTGCATTTCCTCGCACTAGGATAAGGCTTGTATCCTCCCAATTGCGCTCCTCTGCCAGAAGCCGTTGGCACAATGTGGGGTGTCGGGTTTGGTGAGCGCCACCCAACATTCGGCGCTAACAGAAGCAGGTAGTACCGTCTACTGTCATACGGTAGCTCAGTCGTATCTAACTAAGACCTGACAAATGATGACAACGGCATGGTTATTGTAATTACTATCAAACTTTTCAGGTTTTCATTTGAAGTCCCCTTGTACAAATATGAAGCTAGTACCACATTTCAACTGGAAGTCCTTTATTTTACTTATACATGAGGGAAAGAAGTAGAGATTAGAGGACACACGAGAGTCTAATGCTTATAAGTTTGTTTGTTTTTTACTTGAAATATATGACCGCATCGGAAGTCCAGGGGAGATTACAGTCTCTCTGGAATTTATTATAGTCAATGGCTTCTAAAGATATCACACGTCGATTGATCTCTTACTGTTATCTCTTTCTGAACATCCTCGAAATCACCTGGGCCCTCGGGCAGATTGTGAAATTAATTATTTCAAAAGGCTAGGTCATGTCACTACTCTGCCAACATTATTAGTGAGGGAAGCTTATCAGCAGGAAAAAGAAAGAAAGCACGAAAGGAAGGAAGGAAGGCAGGCAGGCAGGCAAGCTGGCATGCAGGCAGGCAGGAAGGCAGGCAGGCAGGGAGGGAGGGAGGGAGGAAGGACGGACGGACGGACGGACGGATGGATGGATGGAAGGAAGGAAGGAAGGAAGGAAGGAAGGAAGGAAGGAAGGAAGGAAGGAAGGAAGGAAGGAAGGAAGGAAGGTGGGAAGAAGAAGAAGAAGAAGAAGAAGAAGAAGAAGAAGAAGAAGAAGAAGAAGAAGAAGAAGAAGAAGAAGAAGAAGAAGAAGAAGAAGAAGAAGAAGAACAGGGAGAGGGAGAAATAGAAGAGGGAGGGGAAGAGAAAGATTAGGAGGAGGTTGAGAAAGAGGGCAGGAGGAGAATAAGAAGAGGGAGAGGAGGTGGAAGAATAGGAGGAGAAGAAGAGGACGAGGAGGATAAGGTAGAGGACACCCCCCCCCCCCCACGTGAAAGAGACAACTGATCTGGATTACTAGCAGATAATGTAGCATTCAGGAATCCTAGTGCCTAGTGCTCATATCACCGGGCTGCGTCGACACTTGAGCCGCATGCCTGTTCAGCTTCCTGTATGTATAGGACGGTGCAAGGTCTGCTACAATCAGGGCTCCTACCTCACCGAAACGGAACGTATTCCCCACAGTGTTAATGAAGTTCCTTGTTTCTGTAGAATTCGGCGTGGCCGAAAGAGTGAGAGAACACTAGCTCTTAAACTTCCGGTGCGGGGTTGGCAGGGTAGTGGGATCAACCCAACAATTATCACTCCACTACAACCACAAATACCACTATCGCAACTGCTAATATTATAGTAGTAGTAGTAGTAGTAGTAGTAGTAGTAGTAGTAGTAGTAGTAGTAGTAGTAGTAGTAGTAGTAGTAGTAGTAGTAGTAGTAGTAGTAGTAGTAGTAGTAGTAGTAGTAGTAGTAGTAGTAGTAGAAGCAGCAATGATGAAGTGGTGATGATAGTGACTGCGATGGTAATGTTGGTGGTGGTGGTGGTAATAGTAGTTGCGGTATTGTTATTTGTGGGTGTGGTGGAGTGGTGGTTATGGTAGCAGTGATAGCAGTAATTTCACCAAAACCACCAACATTAAAAACAAAAGACAAGCGACAGTGGAAGGTCTAAACTCCCATGAACCTCTACTGACAGATATGGGCGAAAGGAGATATAGGATGCATTCTATCACACCTAATCTCCCCTTGGGGTAGATGTTAACTGACAGCAAACAGAATCCTGAGATTGAATAAACCAGGGAACAAAAAGGTTGGACGGCTTAGGGAGGAGGGGGGAGTATTAGAGTATGGTGGGGAAAGAAGGGAGGTGGGGGTTGTTAGGAAACAGGTGTGAATGACAAGGACGCATAGCTTGACAAGTGACAGGTAGGTGCTAGGTGAACCGTGGCGGGCGGTGATGAAAGGTGTGCCAAATACTGTCACTGATGTAGCACTTGATGACTCGTGCAAATGTGCAGCCTGGACAGAGACAGACACATGTCTGAACACAGAGCGATTCGACCGACAAATAGATGGATGCGTACATACAGACAGACATACAGGAGAAGGAGAGAGGGGAGAGAGAGAGAGAGAGAGAGAGAGAGAGAGAGAGAGAGAGAGAGAGAGAGAGAGAGAGAGAGAGAGAGAGAGAGAGAGAGAGAACGTTATTTTCCAAGGGTTAAGAATTTGGCACCCTGGCCCATCTAACATTCTGCCCTTCTTAACATCACTTATGAAGATCATCTAAAATAACAATGACAACAACTGAAACAATATGCGTTATAAACACAAGGAGTATGTGCAATAAAAAGTAATACATGACTCACTAAAACTAATTTTTGACATAGCAATTATAAGTGGTTTGATCAGTGGTTCTCCCCGGATGGTGTTTCCACCTTGTCGTGGTTGGGGAGCTTGAGTTTCTCAATGACCCTGAGAGCTATGCCGGCGGTAGCGTAGCTACCAGCAGGGTCTAGCCGGACAGGTCAAAGGGTAGAGAACAGACAAAGAGAAACACCCTGGTCCTCCAGGGTGGGGGATTGAAGCGTGGGGTTAGCATCCCCACCTTTGTAAAAACCATTTTGTTACGAAACAGATACATGAGCCTCGGATTCGGACTGACTTATTTGGACATCGACCTTGGAACGTTAAAGGACTTTTGAGATTTGGAACATGGAATGTACGGACACTATATCGAGCTGGAGCGGCCGAAGAATTAACCCGGGAGCTGGTTGAGTATAAAATGGATATAACAGCAATTCAAGAAATAAGATGGCCAGGAGAGGGTACTTTAGAGCAAAATGGAATGATTATAATATATGGAGGAAACACCCAAAATAAACATGAATTCGGAACAGGATTTGTCCTCAAAAAAGAGTTATGGGTGAACGTTCTAAACTTTAATGTACATGCACCTACTGAAGAGAAAGAAGATGATATTAAAGAAGACTTTTATAATGATCTGGAAGATGTCATAGAAGAAACTCCCAAACAGGACCATTCTCTGGTGACAAAGGAAAACGGACTGCTTCATTTTGCCCCTATAAGGGTGTATTGAAAATATGTGAAAACAAGGATCTACTAGCTTTGGTAATCTGTTTAAAATACTGACTCTTTGTGATCATATTAATAATCTATATATGTCCACATGATTCTTATGTCCTTTTCAGGACCCATCTATATAAATCCACATAACTCTCATGTCCTTTTCAGGACCCATCCCCCACTGGTCAAAGCCTGACACCCAGCTCACGCCTGTGGCTCCTAGTAGCTGTCAGCATGCGACAGCGGCCACCCCCCCCCCCCCGGGCAACAGCTGTGAGAGGCTGGCTAAACCAGGCGCGGGTAGCCGATTTGGTGTCAAACCAAGCGGTGAAGTAGGGCATGCCTACCCAGCATGTGAAGACAGGATCCGGCAGACTGCGCGGAAGAAATCATTCCTGATTCAACGGGCAAGACGGCGTTTACCTGCAAAGCGTTGTGGGACGTAATGGTCATCCACTGCACCTGTATTCGTCTCCAGTCGTTTTGACTTGTCCTGCCACTGGATTCAGATGGACTCAGGCGAGAGAGTGAGGTCGACGAATTGCGCAACTCTTCCTCCCTTTAATGCAATTCATCGCGCAAGTCATTCTTCATCCAACGTCATATATCACCTTCAAGCCCTGTGGCGATGGGCGAGCGGCGAAGCGGCAGGCGTGGGTACGCTGGTAGCCGTAGTCGCAGACCTGTACACAGGCGGCTCAGGCCATATGGTCGTCTTCTACTGACCGGAGCAGTAGTGGGGTTCGGCAGCCCCCTGAGCGACTGAGCAGCCCTCTATAGGAACACACTGCTCACCTCCATAGCATGAGGAAGGAGCTAGAAAAGGTGCCCTAAACATTGTCTGCTCCATCACTACCTAACCAGCTAGCCGCGGTTGGTGGGTACCCTAAACTGCGGTCGACATACAAAGAAAGAAAAAACAAGGAAAACTAAAAGAGCAAACCATATTCCCTTAACAATCGGAACTTGGAATGTACGCACCCTACTTGACAGAGATGGCGCGTCGGGTCCAGAGAGACGAACAGCACTGATTGGGAGAGAGCTGGGCAGGTACAACATCGACATTGCAGCCTTGAGCGAGACACGACTTGCAGAAGAAGGCCAAATATGTGAAATAGGTGCCGGCTACACATTTTTCTGGAGTGGAAGGAAAAGCGAGGAAAGACGCCAATCCAGTGTGGGATTTGCCCATTAAGTCGGCCCTGGTCGGCAAACTAGCTGGATTTCCAAAGTCTATAAATGACAGACTCGTGACCATTAAATTGCCCCTGCTGAATTGAAGGAAGCATGCAACCATTGTGAGTGTCTACGCACCAACTATGACCAATGAAGATGATGTCAAGAACAAGTTCTATGAGGACCTGCATAATGTATTAACATCTGTTCCCAAAGGAGACAAACTTATACTCCTTGGGGATTTCAATGCCAGAGTAGGCATGGACACCATCTCTTGGAGTGTCATTATTGGAAAGCACGGAGTCGGAAATTGTAACAGCAATGGACTCATCCTTTTTCAGACATGTGCCGAACACGATCTCCTGATTACCAATACAATTTTCCGTCTCCCCATGAGAGACAGGACATCGTGGATGCACCCTCGATCGAAAAACTGGCACATCATTGACTATGTCATCGTCAAGAGGAGTGACAGACAAGACGTTCGGGTGACAAAATCCATGTGTGGTGCCGAATGTTGGACAGATCATCGTCTCATTATCTCAAAAATAAACATTCACATCAAACCACCACGGCGTCCCCAAGGAGTGAAAATGCAAAAAAAAACAAACTATATGTCACCCGCCTGAACAGCAAGAAAATGCAGCTGTCGTTTGAAAATATGCTGGAAGACAGCCTCAAGCCCAATGCTACAGCTAAACAGCATACAGAAACAGAGTGGAGAGCCCTAAAGGACATAATTTACAACACTGCTATGGAAATCCAGTTCAAGTTCCCATCAATGATACACTTGATGACCTGCCAACCATAGTGGAAGTAAACAAAGCCATCCAGCAACTCTCCAGCGGCAAGGCACCTGGTCCGGACTCCATCCCGGCAGAGATATACAAGGCAGTTCGGCCGGTCCTAATAGAGCAGCTTCACCAAGTCTTTACAAACATATGGGTGAACGAGACCATGCCACAAGATTTCAAGGACGCGTCAATAGTCCACCTTTACAAACGAAAAGGAGACCGCCAATCCTGTGACAACCACCGAGGCACCTCCTTGCTTTCAATTGCAGGGAAGATACTCGCCAGAATTCTTCTCAATCGCCTCACGGCCCATCTCGATCAAGGTCTTCTTCCCGAGAGCCAGTGTGGCTTCAGAAAAGAACATGGAACTGTTGACATGATTTTCGCTGCAAGGCAGCTGCAAGAGAAATGTCAGGAACAGAACTGCGAAATGTTCTCCACTTTCATTGACCTTACCAAGGCTTTTGATACAGTCAGCAGAGAAGGACTGTGGAAGATTATGGCAAAATATGGCTGTCTACAAAAGTTTGTCCAAATAGTGCGGCTATTTCATGATGGCATGAAGGCAAGAGTACAGGAACTGTCTGAGCCCTTTCCTGTCACCAATGGAGTGAAACAAGGATGTGTCCTGTCACCAACACTGTTCAGCCTCATGTTTTCAGCTATGTTGACGAATGCCTTCGAGAACAACGACATTGGAATAGACATCAACTACCGCATGGATGGAAAGTTATTCAATCTCAGAAGGCTGAAAGCTAAAACCAAAATTGACAGCGACACCGTCAGAGAGCTCCTGTTTGCTGATGATTGCGCTCTATACGCCAACTCAGAGGCGGACATGCAACATAATGTTTCAGCTTTCTCACATGCCTGTGCCAACTTTGGGCTCATTATCAATTTGGAGAAGACTGTAGTTATGTACCAGCCAGCTCCAGGGAATAATCACACTGTATAATAATCACTAACCATCCGAATATCAAAGTGAATGGTCATAGTCTAAGTGTTGTGGACAAATTCACCTATCTTGGCAGCACTGTGTCACAAGCTGCAATAATTGATGATGAAGTGAATGCAAGAATCTCCAAGGCCAGCGCGGCCTTTGGCAGACTGTACAAGAATGTATGGGAGAGAAATGGAATTAGCCTGCAAACATAGCTGAAAGTCTACATATCCAAACTGCTATATGCTTGTGAAACCTGGACTGTTTATCAGCGACACCCTAGGAAATTAAACCACTTCCACACAGTCTGCCTTAGGAAGTTACTGAAGATTAAATGGCAAGACAAGATCTCAGACACTGAAGTCCTAGAAAGAGCGTCCATGCCCAGTATCCACACTCTACTAATGAAGAATCAGATTCGCTGGGCTGGTCACTTGACTCGCATGCCAGATCACAGGCTCCCTAAACGAATTTTTTACGGCGAGTTGCGTTGTGGTAAACGCTCCCAAGACGGCCAGAGGAAACGCTTTAAAGACACTGAAAATCTCACTGAATGCTTTTGGAATTCATCATGACACCTGGGAGACTGCAGCCAGAGACCGAAATTCGTGGCGTGCATCATTACGCAAGGGTGCAGTCATGTGTGAGGCAACCAGGACTACAAGAGCTGTGAAGAAAAGGCAGGACAGAAAAACCACTGCAGGAAATCCTCCTCCAGAAACGTCAAGCATTCTTTGTCCACATTGTCAAAGAACATTTCGAGCCAAAATAGGCCTTATCAGCCATCTTAGAACCCACGTCTCCATACCTTCAACCCCACTGGATGAAATTAATGGTCATCATCATTCTTGATGGACAAACAACAATAATATATATATATATATACACACACACACACCGGTATTTCTACGTGGTATTCTCTCAATCGAAACAAATAAGTAAAACTAACAAGGAATCAACTTTACAGCTTTTTGACACTACGAATGAAGTTGTAGTAGCAGCAGCAGCAGCAGCAGCAGCAGCAGTAGTTAGTAGTAGTAGTAGTAGTAGTAGTAGTAGTAGTAGTAGTAGTAGTAGTAGTAGTAGTAGTAGTAGTAGTAGTAGTAGTAGAAGCAGCAGCAGCAGCAGGAGCAGCAGCAGCAGCAGCAATAGTAGTAGTAGTAGTAGTGGCAGTAGTAGTAGAACCCTAACGCTAACCCTAACCCTAAACCTAACCCTAACTCTAACCCTAACCCTAACTCATAAACCCTAACCCCTAAACCCTAACCCTACCCCTAACCCTAACTCATAAACCCTAACCCTAACCCTAAACCCTGAACCCTAAACCCTACCTAACCCTGCAAGTACATTCGCGCTTGTAGATAATATTAACAGGTCGCTATTCGACCACTTGCCTTCATCCTCTCGCTTATTATTCATCAAACTCGGCGTTGTCTGTTACGTCCGCGTGAAGAGCGGGCTTCTGGAAACCATCTCCTACTTGGACACTTCTCTGTCAGGTCCGCGCCATAAACTTGTTAGCCTTGTTGGGGGATGCCAATCAATCAGTGGTCCGCAACCTCAGCGGGCATTATCTTCTAGAGTAGGATCCCCTCCTTCATGAAGCTGTAGTCCTTAGTCTTAGCGTGGCTTTCCTCCAAAAGAAGTATTCAATCAATTAGAGGTGGCACCTTTCTGTACTACCGAAGACATAGTTTATTTTGCTAGTTTAGCCTTCCCCTTAAAGAAGACGCCCATTTTGCACTTCTTCAGGAGTGGAGCTGCGTTGAAACCTGGACTACTAATGTTGCTGTCTGATCTCATATTGCCTGCTGGCGTTACTATTTTACAATTCTGGATTTCTGGCTCACTCTGCTTGTCTTCTTCATGAATCGGGAATTCCTTCTCTCTCTCTGCCTCTACGCCAATGTCAGTTGAGGATATTTTGACCACTGTAATTTTATCAATCAGCAATCTTCTTGAATGCACCAGAGTTCGATATGTGTCTTGTCTGTCTTTGCGTGAGACTGAGCACTTGTGGGTTTGTCCGGAGGTCTCTCTCTCTCTCTCTCTCTCTCTCTCTCTCTCTCTCTCTCTCTCTCTCTCTCTCTCTCTCTCTCGAAGCTTGTACAGGGCTGAAAGACAGCATCAAAACGTCTACAGCACATGGTCTTTTGTTTGTCCTTGGAGAGACTGACCACTTGAGGGATTGTCCGGAGGGTTTTGCTTCTTGGAAACCCAGGGACTCGCTGAACAGAACTCTCAAAAATGTCATAGGGGTGGCAATTAAAACAAAAGAAGGCCAGCAACACGTGGTGTTCTGGCGGGTTTCACATGGAGAATGAGCACCTGTAGACAGGGAGGAGGGGGAGGAGGAGACGAAGTAGACGTGGGAGGAGGAGAAAGAGCAGCGGAAGGTGAAGAGATCAGGCACCTTTGAGCTGATCAACTGAATATTTTTTACGTTTTTTTTTTCTAAAGGCCCTTTTTAGGGCCACCTCAATATTCAACCTTTGTTGGTTTTTATACAAGTTCAATTTTTATTACATGTCTGTAAAATGTAAGCAATTGTATGTCAAACTGAAAAGTCAAATTCTCCATATTTCATTTCCAAACATAAATAGTCCATAGCCACACAAAATACCTTACATTTAACATATTAAACAGAATCAGTTCTTAGCTAATATCTAACTAAATAAAGAAAATTATCTTAACTAAACAGCAAATGAAAACATAAAGAAATGATCTGTCTGTAACCTACTTTCGGGTTTCATGACCAAGGGAAAATACCTCTACCCCAACCCCGCCCACTCCAAATACATTCATTGTGCCTGTGATGAAGTTACCACCAATGGTAGCTAATCTCTCTCGCTCTCTCTCTCTCTCTCTCTCTCTCTCTCTCTCTCTCTCTCTCTCTCTCTCTCTCTCTCTCTCTCTCTCTCGTGCGCGCTCAAGTAAACGCCATATATACCTGTTTACATTTTGTAAAATGGGTTGCTTTTTGCGATGTTTAATTTATGGAAGACTGACCCGGCCCAGCTTCGCCCAGTCCCTGTCGGGGATCCGTCTGCCTGTCTGCCTGCCTGCCTGCCTGCCTGTCTGCCCGCCCGCCTGTTTGTCTGACGACCCAGCCCGGCTGTCTGTCTGTCTGTCTGTCTGTCTGCCTGCCTGCCTGTCTGTCTGCCTGCCCGCCCGCCCGCCTGTCTGTTTGTCTGACGACCCGGCCCGACTGTCTGTCTGTCTGTCGACCCGGCCCGACTGTCTGTCTGTCGACCCGGCCCGACTGTCTGTCTGTCTGTCTATATAGATATATATATATATATATATATATATATATATATATATATATATATATATATATATATATATATATATATATATATATATTGCAATTCAATACAATTACACCTACTTAACAGAGAAGAGGAAGTGTGGGCAAAACCCAGCACACAAACGGATAAACGCTGATCTGCGCTAAAACAAACATGTGCGTGTAGTTGCAACGAAATCAGCACAGATAACTCGAGGCACCAGAACAGACAGGCGGCCCGTGTTCCACTCCTACTTCTGCCTCTCTGGGTCAGACCTGACGCCTACAACGGGCGTCTACCACACAATTTAGCTACGCTGACAGGAGCGCAAGACTGGCAAGAGAAGGTCCACCAGAGAGACGAATGGAGACGGATTGTATTTGCAGCAAAGAACCTCAATGGCTCGGAACGCTGAAGAAGAAGAAGAAGAAGAAGACAGGAGCGCAAATAATTATCAAACTATTCCCCATACCACTAGCTACAGTAAACACTTGACTGTCAGTGTTTCCCAAACAGATGTGCTACGTTTAGGAAATAACGTTGTTTGGTTTGCTTTCACTCGCTTTGAATTCACAAACGGACTGCTTCTACTATAGTGAGTGTACATGACTGATATTTGCTTCAGGATTATCTTTCTCTTATACTAGAGTCCCTCGCCATCAGGCGACTTCTGGGGTAATTGTAATTTAAGTCCCCAGATGAAGAACGAGAAGCGAACATTTAACAACCGCTCGAATCAACTATTCGGAAACCAGATGAGAAAGTTTAAGAGTGTTAAGCATCTCAGCCACGCCGACCTTCGAAATAACTTGTAATGTTGTTGCTGTTGGTGGATGTGGTGGTGGTGGTGCCTGCCGATTCCAGTTGTTTATTCGTGTGCTATTTCATATTTCAAGAATTCGGAGAATGAACATACCGTATACAACAGGTGGATAATACACAACTCAATTACGCTGAAGGAGCAGCAAATCGTTATCACACTATTTCCCCATACACTAGCGGCATTTTTCTGCTTGTGGTTCCCAAATAGATGTGATACGTTTCGGAAATATATATAAAATTAGGAAATTTAGGAAAGATACTAGAAAATCACAAACAGCCATAAATGCTCGACTTGATTGCGCTGGCCTGCAAAGGCAGGCCATGGCAACTAACTTAGAAGTTCAAACCAACGTGTTCCTTTAGTTAATGTAAACACAAAAGCCACAAACAGTTTATTGCACGATTTATTGTCTGGCATATTTCGCTGCATCTCGTCGGGTGCATACTGCAGAGTTATATATCATCTGAAGTGAATAAATGAATAATAATTTGGCTGAAATACTTAAAACACATAGTCAGTGATTGTATTCAAATATGGAGAATTTGTTATCCCTGCGGTAATCGCACATTTATAACGAAGTCTTTCTGTCTGCATAAAATTGGTTGCAACCGCTTAATTGTTAACGCGTCGGATATCTAGCAACAAAGGAGCATGCTGGGAGCCGAGGATGTCTTGTCTCCCGGCACGGTGGTCATGTGTTGGAATCCCCATCAAGACGGTGGTTTATTAAACTGATCTCGACTCCCAGGTCGACCCGGTATAGAATGTAAACCAGGAAACGTCCCAGAAAGTGAATGCGGGAGACAAGATATATACCACATCAACCATCGAGTCTATAAAACCCAGAGGTTAGCACCATCTACCAAATACACCTCAAGGTGTCGAAAGAGTCCTTAATATTTTTCTGTTTAGGTCAATCGATCGGTCTGTTTGTCTGTCGTTATTGCTATCTATCCATCTGTTTAGACACAGACAGACCGAGAGACAGAGCGACGGGCGGACTAGCTAGTTGGGTAGACGGACGGGCAGATATACAGATTATATAGCAGCAGTTTTACCTTTTTAAAACAACTATTTCTGTGACAATGGATTAATGGATGGTTAGGTGCATGGATGAGCAGGCGGACGGATATACACACACGAAAGCGCAAGCGCGCGCGCGCGCGTACACACACGTTCGCCTAACTAGCTAGTCTATCTCTCGGTCTGTCTGTGCCTAGATAGTTGGATAAGTAGCACGTACGAGAGAGAGAGAGAGAGAAAGAGAGAGAGAAAGAGAGAGAGAGAGAGAGAGAGAGAGAGAGAGAGAGAGAGAGAGAGAGAGAGAGAGTAACATATATATGTAAACGAGTAAATCAATTTCCCAGTTAGCTAGTGTATTCTCATATACCAACTTATTTCCCCTTGAGCGCCTAGCATTATGTAATTATTTATTAATCATGAAACCATGGCGTGCGATGATAAATTTGCACAGCTGGGGATTCCCAAATCTGACAAGTCACCAATATATTACAACGAGTCTATGTATACCCGTGTGGCAAATAGTTCTAACTTCCGGCATTATTTCAAGTCAGGTCTTAGTCAGATGTGACCGAGTTATCGTATGACAGTAGAGTATCACTTGCTTTCTAGTAAGAGCCGAATGTTGGGCGGCGCTCACCAAATCCAACACCCCACATTGTGCCTACGGCTTCTGGCGGAGGAGGGCAATTGGGAGGGTATAAGCCCTACCCTAATGAGAGGCAATGCAACCTAAAGACTAAAATAAATGCCATGACAGGGCACACCAGGCCACACGCCTTGACTGGCAATTGGTCTAGAATGGAAGCTCCGACAGACGGACACTTAGCATATTGATTTGCTGATCCGGCAGCTTCTGCAGCTTATCTTCTTCCAGACATATTAGTGTTACCTCTCCTCCGGAGTAAATAAGGCAGGCCGAGAGAGAGAGAGAGAGAGAGAGAGAGAGAGAGAGAGAGAGAGAGAGAGGAAGGGGGATCATGCTTATTGGGAACACGTGATCTCTAAATTCAGCCCAGGCGTTGTGCTATGAAGAGGTGTAACTCCATTTTAAAACTATCAAGACGGTCAGCTGAGGGTCAAGGGGCATGATTTCGTGAATAACCAAGAGCGAGCCGAAATAAAAGCTCTATGTGGGTGATGTCTATTTCCACGCCCGAGACGTATTTGGGATATACGTAAAAGTAAACTAAAGTCAAGTCAAATGGAATCAAGCTAACCACGAGCACCGGGAAGCCAAAGAAGAAGAATCATCCAAGACAGAACTGGTCTTCCGCCAAAGTGGGTTTTTAGTGGACCAAAAAGGCGGAAATCGCTAGGGGCTAAGTCGGGGCTGTAGGGTGGATGTTCCAGAACTTCCCACCTTAGTTGGTTAATTTTCTCCTGACTGTGAAGTGAAAACGTGGTTTAGAAAACAGGGCACGCAGTGTATATGATAGTATCTAAATATTTTTATTAACCAATCGGCACTCGATGGGTGATGTGGCCATTATTCTGCCAGTCGTATTTAACCCCCCCCCCCCCCCACCCCCACCCCCACCCCCACCCCCAGAACATTTTCTGATACCCATTTTAGCCTATCTTGACCTGGAATCTCAGGTCAATTAAATATGGAGAGAGAAAAAATACATGTCATACGAGAAAACTTCCTGGTAAATGCACAAACCGCGTAAAAACAGCTAAGATCCCAATATGTGCACAACATGCTTCATAATACTAATAACACTCGTTATTTTATTATATGCGTTACGGGTGGAATTTATTTCCCAAGTTTGCCCAGGTATGGGCCGCACGGCCTACTCCTCAAGATGTCCAGCTGCTGGGGGAAGTTTATTCTGCGCGTGTGAACTTGAAACTTCCAAGCTTTTGCTACTGTCCTGGAAGACTAGGTAGCACCAGCATATCTGAGAGGGGGTGGGTGGATTGGTGGATTGCTCAATGGACTCCGCTGGAAAAAACTTTTGAGCTGCAAATGTGACGTCCCACCTACAAGAATATTCTTAACCTGCACCTTGTAAACGGATATTCCTTGATAACATGAATGTTTTGGTTTTGTAAATAATTGTTGTCAATCCACATGGATACTTTCAAAGGAGATCCAGACTCCTCTCGTTTATCAGAAAGAGAATCTCAGCACAATGCAGGAAACCCGCATATTGGTATCGAAATACATGTCAGACCATACGACTAAGCCACTCCGACCCACCAAACTGATATGCCTTGATGGGAGTTTAGTCTGAATTTGTACAGGACCGCTTTCATTGCACACCGATACTTTCAAAACTGAATCAGCCTCCTCCTCCCTTAGTTCACGCATGAAAATCTCAGCACAGTGGACTTAATCCATTAGCGTCCATGAGGATCCAAATGTGTGTATACAAGAATCCCACATGAGATAAATATTATTTTGGGGGATTTTTGTTTGTTTGTTAATTCACGTGAAATTTAATATGAGCAGCAACATATTCGATTCGACCCACTTTTTCCGACTTCCAACTGGCGACAGATATTAAAGTGTGTAATGGGCACATAGATCATTCATCTTTCGTCCTAATCCGATCAGTCGTCCGATTCTCAAACCTAGTTAGTATATAGAAAGAAAGAAAAATTTGGCCCCACATGGCACAGTGATAGGTCGTGTGTGTGTTTTTTCGTTGTTTGCTGTATTTCGTTGTTAGCTATGTGTTGTCATTGACAAAGATTCTGAGAATCGAAACGTCTGTGTGTCGTATTGTACGCGTTCGTGTGTATTTTATTTTATTTTATTATTCATTTTATATATTTATTGAGTGCTTCTGATTTCGGATTTTCACCTGTATTTCGCGATACGTGGATCTCCTTGTAAGGTATGTGCAACGTTGTTGTTTGTTTAGTACGTTTTTTTTTCTCGCAGGAGTTTATATACCTATTTGTTTCCAATTCATATAGTTAGTATATAAATATGCATACAGATCACACTCTGATTCTGTTCGAGTACGTTTAATCTCTAAGCTACACCACCCTCAAATCGTACGTAAACAGAAGAACTGACATTATTACGATGAAAGTATGTGTCTTTTAAACGACCTTACATACCGCCCGAACAAAGACAAGATGAGAAAGCTGATCCCGGAATCTTCAAAGGAAAGCTGTTTGGAATTAAATCCCCACAGAGTTTACATAGCATCATACCGAATAAAAGACCTCTTTCTTCCCAGCTTGAATTACATTCCAAACGAGCATCCGTCAACTTCGGGATCCATAACAGACGATTTAAGATCTAACGACTTGACACAAACGTGTGTGTCCAGCGATGTTGTAACGAACCAAGGGCCCGAGCGTATTTTGACGGAATTTTGACCTCATCTGCGTCTTGTACACAAGCGCGGCCTGGCCGCGAATTGATTTTCGCCGAGTCAACACGGATAATGTGTATAAACATTTTACCTCTTGTCATCAAGCTCGTGTTTCAAACTAGTCTATCTATCATGAATAACTGCCAGCGCCGTGCCTTGGCATGAACAACTAACTATGTGTACATAAATGGACACACATAGTATTATTTGGCACTCACAGAAGAAGAAGAAGGAAATAGAGATTAGAAGACGCACTAGACATCATAAAATTTGAAAGCTATAATAGTTACCAACCGGGATCGAACCTGTCGCCTCCAAATGACGACGGCGCCTCGCTGCAGGAACAAGTGTACTTCGACGCACGACCAACTAGACACTCCAAAAAAAAGTGTCTTCATTGGTCGTGTCTATCATACTCATGAACCAAACAACTATGGAATATGGACAGAATTCGTATCAAACCTTTGAGATACCTTCATAGGTCTCACAATTTATGTTTAAACCAGCATAGGTCAAATAACAAACACACAAACACATCAGACCGTAATGCTGTTGTCGAGTATATATGAACAAACATTTACAGAAGAGAAATTATTGGTCGGTTCTAATAATGTACACGTAAACACAAGAAATAAATGGGGAGAACCGTTGAGGCCACTAAGACGATTACATAAATGGACACACATAGTATTATTTGGCACTCACAGAAGAAGAAGAAGGAAATAGAGATTAGAAGACGCACTAGACAACATAAAATTTGAAAGCTATAATAGTTACCAACCGGGATCGAACCTGTCGCCTCCAAATGACGACGGCGCCTCGCTGCAGGAACTTCGACGCACGACCAACTAGACACTCCAAAAAAAGTGTCTTCATTGGTCGTGTCTATCATACACATGAACCAAACAACTATGGAATATGGACAGAATTCGTATCAAACCTTTGAGATACCTTCATAGGTCTCACAATTTATGTTTAAACCAGCATAGGTCAAATAACAAACATCAGACCACATCAGGCGCCGTCGTCATTTGGAGGCGACAGGTTCGATCCCGGTTGGTAACTATTATAGCTTTCAAATTTTATGTTGTCTAGTGCGTCTTCTAATCTCTATTTCCTTCTTCTTCTTCTGTGAGTGCCAAATAATACTATGTGTGTCCATTTATGTAATCGTCTTAGTGGCCTCAACGGTTCTCCCCATTTATTTCTTGTGTTAACTATGTGTAGTTAGTTTTCATCGAATGGAATCCAAGCAGTTTAGTGGGCATATCATTAAATCTTTATGCTCCAGACATGCGGTGTTTCATAGCGTGAAAGAGGGGAAGTGGAGCTGTGTAACACAATTCCTGCAATAGTATTATTTCGGTATCGGGTCGGAAAAATGCCCCCCCCCCCCCCCCCCGTTATGCTGTCCGCACTTCGATATATACAAATCCTTTTCAGGGTTCTGACAACTTCGACGCCAATATATCGGACATAACGAGCTACAACTCATAATCTTTTTCAGGTTTCATAATCAACGAAGAAACTCATTTTGTACTAAGCAATCCGCTGTACGTTGAACATAACCCCTCTTATGAGATTAAAACAAGGGAGAGTTTATTCGCAGGGCCCTGCAAATAAACAAAGCGTTTATTCGCAGGGCCCTATGAATCGATACTTTATACTTAGTTGAAGTATGGCTGTTTAAATATCAGTGTATCAGTGTATCAGGCGAGTTTAAGAATTGTTAACTTGCGTTTCTGTACACTTACTGTTTACAGGCATCCATCTTTGTTTACGTTACCGACCTACTATTTCCTACTATTTATGTCCTCACAATTCTAAACACCCAAAGAGATGAAGGATTGACTTTCACCCAATGAATTGCTGAAAAATTTAAAAAACATTGTGTGGGTTGGGTATTGGAATTGCCGTAGTGCTCACTTTAAACAACACAATTCTAAATACCCAAAGAGATGAAGGATTGACTTTCACCCAATGAATTGCTGAAAAATTTAAAAAAAATATTGTCCGGCAAGGAAATGAACGATTGACATTTGACTTTCATCCAATTAATTGCTGAACAATTTTAAAAAAAAATGTCCGGCAAGGAAACGAACGATTGACATTTGACTTTCATCCAATTAATTGCTGAACAATTTTTAAAAAAAATGTCCGGCAAGGAAACGAACCTCGAGGAAAAAAAAACACTCCTTGATGTTCTATTAATTTTTCAGGCTCTATATGTTGCTTGGTTGTTATGGTTTCTCTGCAAGTTTTGTAGAAGGTAGTTTGCCATTGTCTTCCTTCTGGGCAGTGACTGTACTAGTCGGTGACCATAGCCATTGTCTCTACTGATGAGATCATCTGCCTATCGCTGCAGAGTGCAGACCATAACCAACAACAATCTGTCGGCTGCTCTCACACTCCATCCACCACCTGCAACATGGCATCACGTAACCCTGATTGGGGGGGGGGGGGGAGTTTTCTGGAAGGTTGTTATGGGAGCGAGGTTCTGCAAAAGACATGCTACTGAATGAATGAATGAATATGTTACTTAAACTGGCTCGTTAGCGAAGTTGACAGGGAACTATGCTGATAATGTCATGAGCACAGCTGGATGGTGCTGATTCGATGCCTAAGTTCATGGTCTGACTAAGTGAGGAAAAGACTGGAAACCTCTTCAGTACATTCAGGCCTACACAACGTAATGATCCTATCACATCCACTGACCCACAGTAGGAAACTGCCTCGAAACAAAACAAAATCATATTTGACTAACTGCCTAATAAAAAGGCGTCCTCTTCCGATATATCCTTCAGAAGTGTTCCTAATATTTGAAAAATGTACCAGATTTCATAAAGCAGTTATAATTCAATCAACATGACCAGCCCTAAATTATGTAATCATGTAAACCGTCTCCGTGGTGAAGGCGTTACGAGCGCGAGTCATAATCCCGTATACCCGGGTTCGAAACCCAGCGGTGATGGGTATTTTTTTTTTAAAAAGGTATAGGTGCAGGTTGTTCAGAAAGCAATGGCAAACTACTGAACGTAAAATTTGCCCAGGAATCAGGAACACCCAAAATGTTAGGGTTGACTGCTACATCCTATGAAGGACATGCAACTAATTTTTTTTAATCATGTAATATATTGTATCTGAGTTACATTTTAAATGTTCAATGTTTTTCTTTTTAAAGAATTGACACAGTCTGGAAATGGAGCCAGAGGAGCTGTGATAAAACTTGTGAAAGGATCACTGAAAATGTTCCTGATCCAATGAACTTAACAAGTTACTCTTTGCTTTTAATTTATTTATCATCATCATTTGCCACGCCGAAAAGTGTGGGCAGTGATGGTTCGCCATTTCACACCATCACGGTTGATAAAGTCTCTACTTTTGTAAGGATGTGAGATGTGGACAATGAGCAGACAAGCTAAAATAAATCATCTAATGGCAGTGGAAATGTCATTTTGGGGGAAACTCCAAAGAATACCATGGACAGACAGAAAAACCAATGAGCAAGTCCTACAAGAAGCAGATCAAAACAATAAACTGATAAGAGAAATTAGACGTAGACAGTAAAACTTTATTGGACATGTTATGAGAAGAAATAAACCAGAGAACTTGGAGACAAGTGGTAAAATTCAGGGATAAAGAACAAAGGGAAGGCAGAGAAGTAAATACCTGGATGGCTTAGCCATGTGGCATGGTGGAGACAAGAACACAGAGCTGATCAACGACTATGCTGATCGTGTAAAATTGTGAAACATGACCGCCCATGGTTATCGGCATGGCACATGATGATGATGAATTTGTTCACAGAACCTCTTCTTCATTCGTTCGTTTGAAATTTTTCTATATCTGCATTGTATAAATTTCACTGTCTTTTTTAGTTCAGTAGGGGACGTATTTTTCACAAATTTTTCAAATAAGACTTGGCATCTGATCCACCGCAAAATCCAACCAATGATGAAGAAATCTACAAAGGGCTTGACTTGAGTTGGTTGAGGGCCTGTGCTCCTTGGAGATAAAGACAGAAGAAGGGAGAAGAAGAGTCCTGATACACCACCCAGAGATTGAGGAAGGGGTGGAGGAATGTTTAATGAGACATCATGAGGTTCCTGGGAAAGAAATACTGCCCTGGGAATACTGTCTACAGATGGATTCAAACCTGAGACTTTTCAAGCATGAAGGGGACACTATATGTCTAGGCCACTCCAATCCTCAGTTTAGAATACAGTAAGTGAAACTGACCTACAAGTGAGAGATAGTGATGTAGAAGTTGCTTCGAGTAAGATAATTGAATTGATCTACACATATAAACAAACTATTGTTTTTTAAATACAGCCATGATTCTAAACATACCATATTACAGTCTTTATCTACTTATATTTCTTATCAAAGCACTTAAAACGGGCAAGCTTTGTTATCATTTGGTTTTATCTGATTTGGTGTGTGAAAGATCAATGTCATAGCTTACACAGATACCTCCATAAATGCACGTCTTCTCACATAGACCACATAAGAAGCATCTCGTATATTAGTTAGTCGACAGATCATCCTCACTGCACATCGAACCATTCAGTCCATAAGCGCTCGGATCCCCTCCTCAGTAAATCATGCAGCGTACAGCGGCTAATGAAACCAGTTCTGTGTTGGTTTATTAATCTTCTTTGGCTTCGATCTCATATATACAAATAACATACTTTTTTGCATGCCCTGAGGTGTATTTGGTATTGGGCGTTAATTCATTCATTCAGCAGCATGTCCTTTTCAGAACCTCACTCCCATAACAACCTTCTGGAACACTTCTCGGTCATAAGCAAGATGTCCCGCGTCCAATACACCCATCTGGAAATCATCTGCCACATCCTGCACTCATCTTTTTTTTATGGCCTTCCTCTTCCTCTCTTCCCAGATATATAGCACTCCATTATTGTTCTTTCCAAACTTTCATGACGTTTCAATAACCCTCCATTATTGCTCTCTCCAAACTTTTATGGCATTTCAAGTGACCAAAATATTTAAATTGTCTTTGTTTTACCATCTTTAGTAGCTAACCTTCTTCAATATTCAGTTCTTGTTGCAATTGTTCTGTTCTGTATCCAAAATATTCTTAGAACCCGTCTATAACTTTTATTTTCAAAGGCATTTATGAGCTGTTCAGCTTGTTTAGTAAGTGGTGCTACGAGGGTAAGTTATTAAGTAAGTCACAAATGGCTGCAGAAAAATAACTTAGTATGATAACAACTTTAAACCAGTTTATTTTTATACATACATTGTCCCTTTATTTCTCAACATAATTTCCACCAACATTGATGCACTTATCCCATCGTTTTATCAGTCCTCCCAAACAGGCTGCAAAGAACTGCGTGCTTTGTTTTCATTTACTTGCCATCCCACAGAACTGTGTGACTTACTTATTGACTCACCCCCATTACTTTTTCTACCCAGCTTTGGGTCGCTTTACAAGATAAAAATTTGTCAACATAAACACTGAAAACCCACCTTGGCGGGAGACATTTCGCGAATGACGCCGATGTTGAATGTGAAGTGAAAATGTGGTTTAGAAAACAGAGCACGCAGTTCTATGCAGCCGGTTTGGGAGGACTGATAAAACGATGGGATAAGTGCATCAATGTTGGTGGAAATCATGTTGAGAAATAAAGGGACAATATATGTATAAAAATAAACCGGTTTCAAGTTGTTATCATATTTAGTTATTTTTCTACAGCCATTTGTGACTGACTTATTAACTTACCCTCCTAATTAGATATTTGTATAGACCAATCATGATTCAGTGGGTGATATGGCCATTAGCATGCACCCCAACTTTACATCCCAGAACATTTCCAGGTACCCATTTAAGGATGGATCGACCTGGGAGCCTAGGTTAAATTTTTTTTTAAATCTGCATCAAACGGGGTTTGAACATATGACTACAGGGTCTGCAGGCAATAAGGCTTGCCACTGAGTTATCATGGCTTCCCATCTAATATTATCATGTTCCATGCCAAGAATGGGTGTATTGTCATGATGGCGCTGCTAGGTTCCCGCTACCCACAGGTCTGTTTGTTCACATTCTTATCATCTGATTCACAGTTTTTGGGCACAACACCATATTCCTCTAGTTTGTCAGGTTCCCTACTCCCTCGAAATGGCTCATTGTGATTTTTTTATGTTCTCTAAGATGAAAATGCCAGTGGACGCGACCTGATTTGAATAACAAGAAAACATTATGCGGCATGAGATGGCCATATTGTACTCCATTCCCAATGAAATCTTCCTGATGTTTTAACAATGGTGGGACCACTCAGAGAAATGTGTACAGTCCCAAGGAGAGTACATTGAAGGGGATTAGGGTTCAAACCTGCAAATGAGTCATTGTATTTTTCCTAGCCCAGCCAAAGGTCTACTACATTTCGAACAGACCTCATACTGTTATTATTTTTGGGGGAGGTTCACTTGCTTTGACCTCAAGCGTACTCCATATACATGCTACTACCTCTAGTGGTTGCCACTACTGGGGAGTGAACTGGACTGATCTCTACATGTGGATTAGCTTTCCTGATTACCAGTGTCCCTTGCCATCAGACGAATCCACTCCGTCTTCTTAGGTATTTGTAATTTATGTTCTCATGTCAAGGAAGAGAAGTCAACATTTTAGTCCAGTGTGCATCAGCACACCGGAAGTTTAAAAGCTAACACTCTCGTCCATTTAGCCACGCTGACCTCCAGTGTTATTATTACATTCATGCTGCTGATGTTTTATGTTCATCATTGGCATATTTACTTTAGTATCTAAACAAATTGTAAACATAAATTTAATAACCCATCACCTACCTGGCAATCCCCAAACAACAACAGTAAACAACTGGTAAAATAACAGTCAATGTTGAGTCATCATTGACAGTCCTTGTCTGTATTGCGGATGTCAAGACAGCAGTAGCTTAACCAACAGCTATAGTACTAACAGTAGAAGTGATCAGCTGTTGGTTGAGTGTGATTGTGTTTGACTTAGTCAGTAACTAGAACAGATATTTTGATGTGACACATGAAGCCATATAAAATATATCTGACTTTGTTCAGAACGTTCAGAAGGTTAGGAAAGAAAGTGATAACATGATTTAATTAAAACATCATCTCTAAGAAGTAAATTATTTTTTTTTAAACAAGGAATTTGGTTTAGGTCTTTGACATGCCATGACCATCACATTTTGTAACCCTCAGTGCTTGCTGGAATAGGTGATTAGTCTTTCCCTCCCATAGCGAGCGGCAAGCCCAGGAATCGAACTCTCATCCAACCATGTTAATGCCATCGCCAGAGCAACTATCTCATTGCTACACCAAACGTTGTAAAATCATTAGCTTAGCAGAATGTTTAACAACATCTACTATGATATTAGATCAGCAGATTTACATACATACATTGGCACCTTTCCGTCTTGACAGACGATAGTTTGGTACATTGTGCTTCAAAAAGGCTTAACAACTGTCATATGGCAATAACTACGATCCATGGCGGTGGCGAGTGTGGCTGGTAAGGCCAATTCTTGCTGCAAATGTTTTCCCACAGTAGGTGCATGTGAAAACATGGTCATTTCCACCATTATGCACCATCTTACGTCTCTCACGCTCTGTGTGTGCTTTATCTGCAATCATTTTCTCCTTTGTCTTTATTCCATTTCTGATAGTTGCCCTCCATGCTACACGTTCAGCGGCGACGTGCTCCCAATGTGCATTATCAATGCCTGTATCAATCATGTCCCGCTTGCACACATCTTTGTATCGTAGTAGAGGCCGACCCTGAGATCTCCTACCCGTCTGTAATTCACCAAAAAAGATGTCCTTTGGTATTCTACCATCATCCATCCTCCTAAAGTGTCCTATCCATCTAAGTCTACGAAGACTGAGCATGGAATACACCGTCACACAACCTGATCTTTCCAATACTTCAGTATTTGTGATTTTGTCTTGCCACTTAATACCAAGTATTCTTCGCAGACACCGCATATGAAAGCTGTTTAAACGTTTCTCTTTGCGTGAGTAAGTTGTCCAGGTTTCACTGCCATAAAGAAGAGTACTAAGGACACAGGCTTGGTAGACGAGGACTTTTGTTTTGGCAGTAAGCTTCCTGTTCTCCCAGACTCTTTTTGCTAACATGTTCATTGTTGTTGCTGCCTTGCCAATCCTGATGTTGATTTCCTGATCGAGGGATAATTTGCTATTTACCTCTGATCCTAGATATGTAAAATGGTCTACTATCTCCAGTTCGGCGTCGTCAATAAAGATTGATGGTACACCATGTGCACCTTGTGACATAATCTGTGTCTTCTTTTTGTTAATTGTTAAACCAAATTCAGAACAAGCATTGGAGAATGCAGATAGTAGACATTGCAATTCTTCCTCAGAGTGGGTCGTAATCGCAGCATCATCCGCAAAAAGCAACTCTCTGATTAGTACCCTGCTAATTTTGGTCTTGGCCTTCAATTTCTGAGCATTATAGAGGCCACCATAGCGTGAGTGAATGTATATACCGTCATCCTGATCACGAAAGGCATATTTCAGTAGAAGTGAAAAGTATATCCCAAAGAGGCTGGGGGCTAGTACACAACCTTGCTTAACTCCACTCTTGATTTCAAACTCTTCTGAAGTTGAGCCATCAAACTTGATTATACCCTTCATGCCTGTGTGGAACGATTCCACAATGGACAGAAGAGTTGGTGGACAGCTAATCTTCTTTAGTGCTTTGAACAGACCCTCACGACTGACCAAATCGAATGCCTTTGTGAGATCAATGAAGGCAATAAACAGTGGCTGATTTTGTTCCCGGCATTTTTCTTGCATCTGTCCCAATGAGAATATCATATCAATGGTAGACCGGTTCTGACGGAAGCCGCACTGCGATTCGGGGTAGACTTGATCTCCCAGGACTTGAAGTCTGCGTAGGAAAATTCTGGCAAATACTTTCCCAACAATACACAGAAGTGAGATACCCCTATTGTTGTTGCAGTCGCTCCGATCTCCCTTGTTCTTGTACAGCGTTATGATGTTTGAATCTTTGAAATCCTGTGGGACTTGTCCTTCTCGCCAGCATAGCTCTATTAGCTGGTGGATCTGTAGAGCGAGGGTGTCTTGCCCACTCCTGATCACCTCTATTGGAATCCCATCCTTACCTGGAGCCTTGCCAGATGCAAGCTCATTTATAGCACACTTAACTTCTGCTATAGTGGGAAGTGTGTCCAGGTGGTCAAGAGTTGGCAAGGCCTCTATGGCGTTGAGGGCATCATCCGCCAGCTTGGTCTCACTTGAGTAAAGCTCTAAATAGTGCTCGACCCATCTATCCATCTGCTGTTTCTTATCAGTGATGATTTCTCCAGTCAAGGTTTTCAGCGGTGCACTTCTTTTGATCATTGGACCACAGGCTTTCTTTATCCCTTCATACATGCTTCTGATGTTTCCCTTATCACTTGCGATTTGAATGGACTCACATAACTTGATCCAATAGTCATTTGCACACTGCCTGGCAGCCTTTTGTACATCCTTCCTCGCTTGCTTCAGCTCACTCAGAGTGTTACGCGTTGGTCTTTCCTTGTTTCTTAGGAGAGCTATCTTCTTTTTATCAATCAAGGGCTGCAGTATCTGGCTGTTTGCCACAAACCAGTCCTGCCTCTTATGATCCACAGTGCCGTAAACCCCTACCGCTGTTTTATAAATAGTTTCCTTAAGTTTACTCCATTTATCATTTACTATACAATTTTCTGATGTATCATTGAAAGCGTCCTCAAGTTGCTGTTGAAATTCAAAGCACTTTCCAGGATCGTGAGTGTTAATAATATTAATCCTGGGGCTAGACTTGTGTTTAGCTGTGTAGATTCTCTTTGGTCGTCTTACCCTTGCAACAACCAAAGAATGATCTGTATCACAGTCAGCACTGTGGTAACTTCGAGTTAATGATGTATGGTTCAGATGTTGTCTCCGTGTGATAATGAAGTCCAGCTGATGCCAATGGCCGGATCTTGGATGTTTCCATGTGACCTTATGCATCTCTTTTGTTTTAAAAAAGGAGTTTGTAATACATAGGTCATTTCTAGTGCAATGCTCCAGCAGCCTTTGTCCATTATCATTCATGCGACCGATGTTGTATTTTCCAAGGCACACTGGCCATGAACTCGAGTCCTTGCCCACACGAGCATTGAAATCACCGAGCATATAAATGTAGTCGGATTTTGGAACTGCCTTGATCGCAGAGTCTAGCTGCTCATAGAACGTATCCTTCACATCATCAGAGGAAGTGAGTGTCGGTGCATATGCAGTGAGAATGGTGGCAAATCCACAAGAGGTTGCCAAGCGCAGTGATAATAATCTTTCATTACCTCCAGCTGGGATATCAATCATTCCCAGTAGCGAATTCTTCACTGCAAAGCCCACACCGTGTTGCCTTTTTTCTGCCTGCCCTCTTCCCTTCCAAAAAAAGGTGTAATTGTTTTCCCTGAGTGACCCTTCCTCAGCGAGGCGAGTCTCCTGCAGGCCAGCAATATCGATGTTAAGACGATTGAGTTCAGCATACATACAACTCTTTCGGTATCACTCAATGTATCACGAATTTATCAATAAATACGCTGGAGTATCACATGATGCATGATATGATTTTGAGTTAAGTTTACATATGGACACTGTGAAAATACAAACCTAGCAACTTTAGACAGCACTTCCAGTTCTTTTGTGTTTTATTAACATGTGTTGTGAGCATATATCTACTTGGTGATTTTAACGCAAAAAAAACTATATTTTTGTGGTTTGCCAAGTAGCTAAGTTCTTGTTTGAAATAGTACGGCTTCTTAATCATCACCTTCACACCTAGCAAAGTGATTAACTGCTTTAGAAGCCTCAAATTTAATGAAACAACAGAGTGTTGTGTAGTTGGATGATGAAAATAATAATCTAAACTTTTATCCACCCCTTTTAAGAGAAGTTGTGGTGTCCGCTTGTTTTAATGTGTTGCACCTGTGAAACTTCAATA
>OY992884.1:97825740-98005740 GCA_963921405.1 Cepaea hortensis | reverse complement strand
GGTATCTCCTATCTTTAGTTTATTGAACAAGTGGCATTTCAGCCTGTTATGTCCTGTGCGGAGTCTGAAGATTGCTACTTGTTCTCTTCGGTCGAGTTTGTAATATGCATCATCCTTCTGGTGGCCTGGATGCTCTGATTCCCATTTGGTTCTATAAGTGCTTTTTATAAACCTCTTTGCCTCATTATAGGTTATGTCTATGTCAGGCTGTGGTAGTCGTCCGCCCTCTTTTGCCAGTCTGTCATCCTCTTCATTTCCATGTATACTGCAATGTGATGGGATCCACTGTATCTGAATTCTATAATAGGATTTCCATCAATTATGAATGGATCAAAATGTCATCATTTTAGACATTTCTCATTACATTTTCTGCAGATGTTAAAATAGGTAAGGGGAGAGAATGCAACCCTGTCTTACTTCCTTTTGTATCTTAAACCAGCCTGATGTTTCATCGACTACTCTGACAGCTGCTTGGTGTTCTTGATATCATGTGAAACATAGCGCACAGGGAACTGTCACTAACTAAAAAGGATAATATATCACACCAAGAGATGGAGGTGATCATGTTCTTCCACAAGCATGTCTTCTATGTTCTTAAGAAGAAGGAGTCTGGCTACCAATCAGCATATTGTGCCATTTTGCCCACCCGTGCAGATTTATTCCTGATTTTTTCACCTTTGTCTCTAACAACTTTAAACATCCTGGTTGTCACAACTTGCTCAAGACCTTCTAGTCTCTTCCTGTGACTGACGCTGACAGTTATGTTGTCCTGATAGTGGTAATCATGTCTTTGTGATTTAGCCTCTTACAGTACCTGAAGGGGAGGGGGGGGGGGGGGTGTGTCTTCGTGGCGCAGTGGTTAAACCGCCTACCTCATGCTCAGAAGTTCATTTTCGGACTCTCTCTCCCTCCCCACCCCCCTCTCTCTCACACACACACACACATATAAATGCATTGTTTATGTTCACAGCATTCATATGACAATGTTTTTTCTATGTGAAAATAACAAGAAAAATAGATAATTGATGTGGAAAGATGAGTGGTTGGAAGGGCTGAATGCAAGACGGGCCTGCGTGCCCAATTTATGACCTTTTGAAAATAAAGTTAGTTAGTTTGTTCCCTATTTCAGTAAGAGCTATTGTGGCATAGTTTTTTTTTCTTCTTCTTTCGTTCGCTTGAAATATGTCTATAACTGCAGTGCTGTCTCTTGCATGAATTGAACTGTCTTTTTCAGTTCACACAGCGGTCCATAGAGTTTATCCTCCACTGTCGTCTCTCTAGGCCAGAAGGCTTGCCTAGACATGTTATATTTTCGGCAGTCTTGGAGTATGTGCTCTGCTGTCTGCGACGCCAATCCACATGTACACATGGCTGTTTCACCAATCTTGAATTTTGTATACATGTGGTTGCGTAATCTATTGTGCCCTGTTCTGAGGCGCAGAATAATGACTTGTTCTGGTCTATCAATAACGTGGTAGTCATCTTGAGCAGGTTTTGGTGGCTTTCTGATTGATTTAATCATTCTTTTCTTTTGGTGGTATGTTACAGGCACATCAGGCTGTTCTTCTTTGGCTCCTTCCTTAGCCAATTGATCAGCTCTGTCGTTCCCGGGTACTCCACAGTGGGATGGTATCCACTGTATGGTGACCTTATGCTGACTGCTAAGTTCAGAAAGTATTGTCCTTAGTACTGGCAATTTCCCAGACAGGAGCGCCTCGAGTACTGATTTTGCATCTGTCAAAAGCACCACAGGTTGTGTACCATTGCTGGTATTTAGTAATTTCTCTGTTGCTATCTTGATTGCCTCAATTTCAGCATCGTAGTTATGGCAGTACTTTCCTGTCGGTACTCTAGCTGTGTCCCTGGTATTATTTGGGTATTCTATGTACACTCCTGCTCCTCCATTTCGAACAGCATTTTGTGCTGACCCATCTGTGTAGACTCGGATCCAGAGGTCCTGTGGGTATTCTTCATCAAGGAAGCTGAGAGTGGCTGTTCTGCGCTGCACACTGTTCTGATCTTCCTTGTCAAATATTCCTCTCACTTTTGTCTGGATTTGTAATGATAGTCTATGCTCATCTTTCCATGGAGTTCGCTCTGGAATAGTTGTTAGGGGGATACCAACTGTGGGCAGATCGGTGGTTTCTCTGCAGAGTCGTTTGGCCTGGTGGATAAAACTACTTCTTTTCAACCGCCCCATAGCTAGGTTTTCAAATCTGTTCTTCATAGGGTGGCCTGGCAAGCTGAGGAACTTTTCTGCTTGTATTAGCGTTTTCGTATCTCTGCGCTCACTCAGTGCTTGTGTCCTCCCCATCTTCTCCATTTCCACTATAGGGGTTGATCTCATCCCTCCTGTGGTGACTCTAAGTGCTTGATTTTGCACTTTGTCCAGCTCTTGTAGTGTGGTTTTTGCTGCCGAACACCATGCAGTTGACCCGTATTCCAGGTGTGGTCGTATGCTCTGTTGATAAACTTTGCTAAGTATTTTCCCACTGGCTCCCCATGTGGTTCCACTTAGCTTTCTCAGGATGGCTATTTTCCTTCTGGCTTTTGCTACTGCTTTGTTGATGTGCTTTCTCCATGTCAGCCTGCCATCAAATGTTACTCCAAGGTATGTTGGTTCTTTATCTTCTCGTAGGGGTGTTCCATTTATCTGGATGGTCCCTGCCTTTTGTTTTGGAGAGAGGGTAAATAGGGTGGTGCTGCACTTGTCAGTGTTTATGCTGACACACCATCTATTTGCCCATGCAACAAATGTATCTACAGCTCTTTGTAGTAATCTGGTGGCCACTGATGCATGTTCATTTGTGCTCCATAGAACCAGGTCATCGGCATACATTGCGGCTTTAATTCCATGCGGTAGATTAGCAACGAGATCATTGATGAAGATTAGAAAGAGTGTGGGGGACAATACTCCGCCCTGGGGAACTCCGTGACGCAGTAGTACTTTCTTGCTCTTTAGTCCGTCTATCTGTACTCGGGCTCTTCTGTTGTGCAAGTATGCTTTCACCCAATTGTACATTCTTCCATTGACTTTGCAGTTTCTCAGTTTATTCATCAGACCTTCTTTCCAGACTTTGTCAAAGGCTTTCTTCAAATCTATCCATGCCGCAAGCACCAGCTTCTTCTCTTGGAATGCATCCTCAATTTCTTGAGAGAGGTAGGTTGTCTGATCTTCCGTAGAGTAGCACTGCCTAAAGCCAGCCTGCTGTGGCACAAGGATGTTTTTACTTTCAATGTACCACTGCAGTCTGTGATTGATGATGCGCTCCAGTGTTTTGCAGAGACAGCTGGTGAGGCTAATTGGTCTGTAGCTAGAGGCAATGGAATTATCTTTCCCTGATTTTAGGAGGGGTATCATGATCGCTTCTCTCCAGGCTTGTGGAACACTGCCTAAGGTCCAATTGTTATTGAAGATCTGCAACAGCTTTGTTTTGGCCTCTGTTCCTAGGTTCCTGATCATTTCATTGGAGATACAATCAGCTCCTGGTGACTTTCTCATTTTGAGTTTTGATATGGCTAGCTCCAGTTCGCTGATTGTGATGGGTGCCTCCAGAACCTCATGTACTATTTCCTTCTGTCCTGTATGTTGCCGTTTCTCTTGAATCTCTTGTTGTTTCTCTGGACTGATTTTGATATTGTTATCTTGTGCGAATGAGTCCGCAAAATGGTCAGCTGCTTGCTTTCTTGTTAAGATGTTTCCATCTTTATGTAGTGCAATTTTTGAATTTCTCCCTGTGCCCTCATCGTTAAGTTGTTTTATTAGCTTCCACAATTTCCTTGTGTCTCTTTCAAAGTTCAGAGACTCTGTTTTTTCCTGCCAGCTTTTCCGTCTAGCCTGCAGCTTGGCCCTTTGAAATTTGGCTTTTGCATGCTGGAATTTATTGTGGTGCTCTTGGCTGGGTGTGGCCTCTGCTTGCTTTCTACATACTTCCACATCATTATGCAACTGTTCCAGTTCACTACTCCAGTAGGGTTTATATTGTTTACGGGCTCCTCTTGGTACTGTTTCTCGCGCTGCCTGTAGTATGCATTTCCCAAACTCTTCACCTACTTTATTTATGTCTTTCTCAGTGTTCAGGTTTCTAACCAGTATGCTGGTGCGATGCTTGTACACTGCCCAGTCTGCTTTCTTGTAGTTCCACCTCGAGAGGGTGCTGCTTTCACTTACAAGCTCATTTTCTACAGTTAGAAAGACTGGTCGATGGTCACTGCCACCTAGTTGTTTCCCAACAATTCGTGTAATGTTCCACTCCAGGTCTGGTGAATGAAAAGCCAGGTCAGGTGTAGTTGTAGAGTGCCATGATCTCGAGTAGAAAGTATGTGGGTCAGACGGCTTGTTAACCAAGATGAATCTATTCTCATCCTGCCAGTCTTCCAGTCTCTCTCCTCTCTGGTCCATGTGATCACAGCCCCAACTCTGCGAGTGGCTGTTGAAATCGCCGCACACAATCATTTTTTCTGTTAATGGTAGTGTGTCCAGTGCCTGTGGACGGTCACTTGGACAGTAGTAATTGATCAGATGTAGGTCTGTATAGCCTGTTTTAAGTTTAAGTGTCTGATACTCAGCCCCTTCCATATAGACTTCGATTTGGGAAGCAGTGATGTTATTTTTTACAAGGGTAAGTATCCCACCTTTTCGCCTGTCCTTTCGGTCAGATCGGTAACACTGGTAGCCTCTAATTTTGAAGGCTATATTTTCGTTGAGGTGAGTTTCTTGCAAGCAACATATGCTTACTTTCTCTTTGTCCAGGATGTTTTCTAATTCTACTTTTTTGTTGCTGACTCCCTCCGCATTCCAGTGCATTATTTTAAGTCTTCGTTTAGTCTGGCCAGCTGTTCTATTCTCATGTCCCCTGGCTCCATATGACATCTGAGAAGGACCTCCAGTAGTTGGGGTTGGACCCTTTCGAGACATAGGGCCTGGCACTGCTCCTGCCTGGGGGTCCAAAGCAGGGCGAGCACCATAACGTTTAGCAGCAGTCGACATATTCCATTTTGCGTAATTGCGTGGCATCCTGATTTCTGTGGTGCGCCTCCTGGCTGGTTGCCTCCGTCTTCAGCACCTTTCCTTTGCTAGAGCAGACTGTGGTCTCACTCGAGTGTAGATGTGTACACACGCACACACGTGACTGCACATGCATGTATGTGTATACACATCTAGAGCACACTGGTTATTTTCCGGCGCCAGATACTCACCGTCGCCCCTTCTCCTGTTAGTTAAAACAGTTCCGCTATGTGAAGGCCAGGAGTTGGACTTTTGCTGCAGAGGTTATGTATTCACGAGCCATTGGGGTATTTAAGCAATGTTGGGCGCTCACCCCAACACTGCGCCCCGGCTACATACAGCAATTTGGAACCTGTGGCATAGTGATTAGTTTGCTTGCTTGCCAAGACAATGGTCAATATTTAAGCACCCCTACAGCCAGGATTATTTTCTTCCAAACCAGTGAGGCTCTGAGCTTAACTCAGCTTTGTAACAATGATATTAGACAATTACCAGACAAAAAATTAGAAAGGCAACTGGTCACTCCATCTAATATTTCAAGGCCTGGAAGATGTGAAAGCCTAATAATTTACAGGGAGCCGCAATAGTATAGCAGTTAAATGCTCATTTGATGCAATGGTGGTCTTAGCAGGACAGTTTCCAATTTGTAAAACTGACCCAGCCTAAACTAGGTACCAGAAAATATCCTGGGAAACAGGCGGCCAACGTGATACAATCCACATCAGCCCCATATGCCCAATGGACCTTAGAAAAGTAAAAGGACCTTTACTTTTTTACTTTTATTTATTGGCACTTGATCGGCAGCATCTGCACAGGGACCTTTTCAACACTTCAGTAACAGGGCAGTGAGGCTTAACACATGGGAATCTGCACTGAGTCTATTATGGATAAATGGATAAACAATCAACCAATCAGAATGTATTATTAATAAATAATCAACAAATAAGATTTTAGCATAGATAAACAATCAACCAATCAAAGACAATTCTAGTGACAGGCGCCAAAATTAGCTCTTGTCACGTTTTAAGTGCGCTCAGTTCTTTAAGTGAATTTCATGCTAAAATGTGAGGGTCCTTTCTCGACCTAGCTCAGTCAATGTGTGCAATTTACTCAAAGCACTCAGCATGCTTAAAACGCAACAAGAATTAACTTTGGCTCCTGTTATCTAGATAAGCAACCAATCAATCAAGAGTAAATTCTATATAAGAAATTAACTAACCAGTAACTTGACATAAGTAATCATCAATTCATTGAGAAAATACTTACCTGTAAAGGCATAATAATGATAAAAAGCGTCTTTTCTTTGCCTGTGAATACATGTTTGATAAGCTCCCATCCTGAACCAATCAAAAGCAGTGTTACAAACGTCACAGTACCTCGCATCCTACAACAACCAATAGAATTTATTGTAACAACAGATGTCAACAAACACTGCCATCAAATTAAATCTTTCCTGTTCTACATAAGAGTGCAGAGGTCTCTTAGTCTTATTTAATCATCTCACCTCTTCTACCTCAGGATACAGGGGTGTCTTACAACCTCCGAATGTCCAGCACTCATACCTTTGCATGAAAACCAACGC
Source organism: Cepaea hortensis (assembly GCA_963921405.1). Classification (NCBI taxonomy): domain Eukaryota; kingdom Metazoa; phylum Mollusca; class Gastropoda; order Stylommatophora; family Helicidae; genus Cepaea; species Cepaea hortensis. The sequence goes on along the minus strand of OY992884.1, from coordinate 97,999,150 downwards.
AAGGCTGTCTGCTTCCAAATAACTCGCAGCTTTGTTTCAAACACAATATGATAGACTGCAAACTGCAACTCTCAACCAACTTACTATGAGTCCTGCTGCAGTGCCTTTCATGTCCACCCCACATTATTCATCTTTGTCTCTAATTCTCTTCTCTGTAGGGTTTGTAGGTCTCCCCTCTATTTCCATGTCCACCCCACATTATTCATCTTTGTCTCTAATTCTCTTCTCTGTAGGGTTTGTAGGTCTCCCCTCTATTTCCATGTCCACCCCACATTATTCATCTTTGTCTCTAATTCTCTTCTCTGTAGGGTTTGTAGGTCTCCCCTCTATTTCCATGTCCACCCCACATTATTCATCTTTGTCTCTAATTCTCTTCTCTGTAGGGTTTGTAGGTCTCCCCTCTATTTCCATGTCCACCCCACATTATTCATCTTTGTCTCTAATTCTCTTCTCTGTAGGGTTTGTAGGTCTCCCCTCTATTTCCATGTCCACCCCACATTATTCATCTTTGTCTCTAATTCTCTTCTCTGTAGGGTTTGTAGGTCTCCCCTCTATTTCCATGTACACCCCACATTATTCATCTTTGTCTCTAATCCTCTTCTCTGTAGGGTTTGTAGGTCTCCTCTCTATTTCCATGTCCACCCCACATTATTCATCTTTGTCTCTAATCCTCTTCTCTGTAGGGTTTGTAGGTCTCCCCTCTATTTCCATGTCCACCCCACATTATTCATCTTTGTCTCTAATCCTCTTCTCTGTAGGGTTTGTAGGTCTCCCCTCTATTTCCATGTCCACCCCACATTATTCATCTTTGTCTCTAATTCTCTTCTCTGTAGGGTTTGTAGGTCTCCCCTCTATTTCCATGTACACCCCACATTATTCATCTTTGTCTCTAATTCTCTTCTCTGTAGGGTTTGTATGTCTCCCCTCTATTTCCATGTACACCCCACATTATTCATCTTTGTCTCTAATCCTCTTCTCTGTAGGGTTTGTAGGTCTCCCCTCTATTTCCATGTACACCCCACATTATTCATCTTTGTCTCTAATCCTCTTCTCTGTAGGGTTTGTAGGTCTCCCCTCTATTTCCATGTACACCCCACATTATTCATCTTTGTCTCTAATCCTCTTCTCTGTAGGGTTTGTAGGTCTCCCCTCTATTTCCATGTACACCCCATATTATTCATCTTTGTCTCTAATCCTCTTCTCTGCATAGTTTTTAAGTCTCCCTCTATTTCTTTTGCCTTGTGGGTTCCAGAAGAAGAACTTTCTTATTGTACTATTAATAGATGTGTGTCTTTTCTGTCTGTTCTTCGATTCTTGATTCATTGGAATTTGTTTTAATTCACTCTGTAAGACCCCCCATTTGTGATTTGATCACACTTTTTAATCTTTCTATTCTGTGCCAGCATCAATAAGTGAACATCAGTAGTTTATTAGTCACTCTAAGTTATTCTCTGTGTCTCTGAACCATAAAGTTATCCTGATTAGACATTAGAGTTATATATTCTAAATTTGGTACTGGATTTAATTTCTGTTGACTTCCACACATGTCCTATTGATGTGATGCACCCAATGTGTGCATTGCTGTAATGGTTAGGAAGTCACTCTGACAATGACATATGTCAGTTCTCGATGTTCGCTATGTAAGGGAAATACTGACCACCTATCCCGCCGTACACTCAGGCCTACACAATGTGATGATCTTAACACCTCACATAGCCACACTGCAGGTTCCTGATTGCCATAAGACACGGCACGCACCACCAAACATACAAAAGGGTGAACAGGATTTTTCCCATACGGACACTAGAGTGGACAGCAATAAGAGAGAGAAACCCAGGGGAACAGAATAGCGTCAGAGGACAGCAACGGGAGATACGCTGTGCAACTGCGACAAGAGGCAGTTCGGTTTTCAAGGAGTTCCGTGCAGAGAAGCAAGCGGGAAAGATCTGGACGATGCAGTGTTTTCTGAGGCGAGGAATGATGTGTCAACAACGAAGATTCATATTCATTCCGTGAAAGGACCTAGACGATGTTTTAGCAGGAACAAACAATGGAACAGTGGAAGGAAAATAGCTGGGAGTCGGAGATCTAGGATTTTATGGAATAGGGAAACTAGTTCTTAGATTTTACTAGGTGAAGGCCGACCCTGTCTTAAAGGGCACTTCACATATTGTCTAGAGTAGTTTGCCAAGTGAAATTCCGCAGTGCATTAATAAATGCCGTCATCTAGTTCTCACGAGCTGCTGTCAGTTGTTATTTCCGTTCGCCGCGTTTGAGCATTTTTCAAACAGGTGAGAAGACATTTTGTTTTGTTGTTGACTGTTATTATCATCATAACGAGTATCCCCCTGGCACTGATAAAAGACATTTTGTTCTATATGTTCCTCTCAACATTGCAATATGCACTGTTTATGTTTACAATTTTCAATTGACAATGTTTCTGTGTGCCCAATTTGTCCCTTTTAAAATAAAGTTTGTTTGTTTGTTCGTTTGTTCTCTATTCCTCAACTTTGTCTAAACTGCTGTGTAAATATGTGTATGATCACACTGCTTGAATTGAGGTTGCACCAGTTAATTAAAATTTATAGTTTATTAGTGAGGAGCGGCTGGCCAAGTGGCTAATAATGCCAGGCCCTCCTTTGGGAAATCCAGGTTTTAATCCTCGGTAAGGTGCGGATTTTTTTCTGTCAGAGACAAAAAGAAAACCCTAACTTGCACAGTTCATGATGACTGCACTAGCCAGGCGGCCTTAATTCCTCAGGATCAAGACCTACCCCCCCCCCCCCCCTCCACACGGTGCTATAGGCAGTGGATGCATTTTTTTTAAAAGTTTATTAGTTAACTGTTTTAGTCATTCTTCATGTCTCCAACCCAAACAGCAGTAATGAGAAAGAAAAGCTGTACTCACAAACAAACTGTGTACCACAGGATGGCCCATGCATCCACATGGATACCAGATAGCTGGATCATGTGCATGTTTACCTGCAGTGGTAAGACAAAAGATATAAAATCGTAACAATGAAAATCTAAAGTTTAACAATAACTTTTAAAAGTATAACAATGAAACCTACAAAGTATAACAATGAGAACATAAAATGTGTGCAATGAGAATCTACAAAGTGTAACAATGGAAACCTAGAAAGTATAACAATGAGAACCTAAAATATATAGCAATGAGAATCTATAAGGTAATACAAATGAGAACAAAAGAATAAGAATCAAAATAAAAGATTATAACCATCAATATAACAGAGTAAGTGTATAGCAATCAAAACAGGAATACAAAAGTATATTAATCAAGACAAAAGGAGAATACAATCAAGACAAAAGAGTATAATAATCAAGACAAAAGTATACTACAATCAAGGCAAAAGTATAATACAATAAAGGTAAAAGTGTAAGATGCTCAAGTTAGTTAGTTGCATATCCTTTACAAGATGCTGATGTGATCTCATTTACAATCAGTAGTTTGCCATTGCTTTCTGAACGATCAGCACCCATACCATTTTGTAAAAAATAACGCAATGCGGTCATAAAGATCAAGACAAAAGTATAATACAATCAAGTATATAATGATCAAGACAAAGGTATAATACAATAAAGGTAAAAGTATAATACAATCAAGACACGAGGATAATAAAATAAAGACAAAAGTCTATCATAAACAAGACAAAATAATAACATCAAGACAAAAGTTTATCATAAGCAAGACAAAGATAATACAATCAAGACAAAAGGATAATACAATCAAAACAAAAGGATAATACAATCAAGACAAAAGGATAATACAATCAAAACAAAAGGATAATACAATCAAGACAAAAGGATAATACAATCAAAATAAAATACATCATAATCAAGACAAAAGTGTATCATGATCAAGATATTGTATCATAATCAAGAAATGTGCATCATAATCAAGACAAAAGTGTATCATAATGAAGACAAAACAATAATAAAATCAAGACAAAGGTGTATCATAATCAAGACAAACATGTATCATAATCAAGACAAAAGTATATCATAATCAAGACAATCGTGTATCATAATCAAGACAAAAGTGTATCATAGTCAAGATAAAAGTGTATCATAATCAAGACAAAAGTGTATCATAATAAAGAGAAATGTGTATCATAATCAAGACAATCATGTATCATAATCAAGACAAAAGTGTATCATAAACAAGACAAAAGTGTATCATAATCAAGACAAACGTGTATCATAATCAAGACAAAAGTGTACCATAATCAAGACAAATGCGTATCATAATCAAGACAAAACTGTTTCATAATCAAGACAAACATGTATCATAATCAAGACAAAAGTGTATCATAAACAAGACAAAAGTGTATCATAATCAAGACAAACGTGTATCATAATCAAGACAAAAGTGTACCATAATCAAGACAAATGCATATCATAATCAAGACAAAATTGTTTCATAATCAAGACAAAAATGTATCATAATCAAGACAAAAGTGTATCATAATCAAGACAAAAGTGTATCATAATCAAGACGAAACAATAATAATGTTAAAGGAAAAAGATTGTCAGTGTGGTCTTTAACTACACACATGGTCTTTCTACATACCCGAGTGAGATAGGAGGTGGGGGCTTTACACAAATAACAAACCCTCCCCCCCCCCTCTCATATTCATTTGGTATACAAAGGAATACTCACCGGAGAAGCCCTTACCCAGTCGCACAACTTGTTCTATATGACGGACTATGCTGGTCGAGGATCTCCTAACATGTCTCACTAACCTTTGACATCCACAAGAGAGCATTAGACTCTCAACTTTATAGATCAGTTCTGGAAATTGATGCTGAATCCCAAAGGGGGATTAGTTAAGGGTTAATGAACTTTATAATCAAACCAGTCCAGTCTAGAAGAGATGTCTTGTTGGAGAGGCTTAAGATACAGGTCTGCTCCTAAAGGACCTAAAGACCCAAGAGAGAGTTAGCAAGTGTACATTTGTATAAGGAAGAATGGTAATGGTCTATATAGATTGGTACACCTGAGCTGTTATTGTTCCAGGATCCCCTGTTTTGTATGTTGATGAGGATACGCTCCACCTCAAATTCAACCAGGGAGTAAAGACTGGCTACCACATCAAAGCTACTCCAAGGAAGTCTCCACCAGAGGAGAAGACTCACCGACTGGTACACACACGTACAGCCAGAGAAGATACTTTACCCACGTGACTCTGGTCTAGTGCCTCAGGGAGGACTCCTACAACCATCAAGTGATATCCTCTCCAAAGAACCACACTTGTGCTACCACACTGACGGTATACTGTTCCTAGGCTTGGTGATGATACTGCCAATGAACTATTCTCATCCTGTAGACACGTCGATGTTTCTTTGTCTTTCTGCGAGGTCTCTAATAAAGATTCTATTTTCTTATTGTCTTCTTCCTCAAGCGTTGGGTTGTTATTCTTGTTAACCCTAGAACTACCAAGGGATCCCAAATGGATCCCAGTGTCAACTTTTGCATTCTCTACTTTTCTTAAATTTGCTTTAATATGTTTGATATTTTATGACTTTTTTAGAAATATATTCCCCAAAATCATGCTCAAATTAAAAAAATTGCATTTAAAAACTGTCTAATTTTAACTATATTAAGGTAACCAGTGTTACTAAAAAATCCTGGTAGCTCTAGGGATAAGTGTCTGCTGTAGATAGTAACATTAGTTTATAGTCTTTTGTCCGTGGTCTTTAGTCGGGCAACACCAGTATAGAAGGGGACAGAATATATAGCACAGTAACATAGATTATAACTACAGGGAATAGAGATCCCACACCCAACCTGTTACAATTAGATTAATTTAGTGTGATAGAATTTACCCCATGAAATAGCTCCATGGTTAGATTAATTTGGTGTGATAGAATTTACCCCATGAAATAGCTCCATGGTTAGATTAATTTAGTGTGATAGAATTTACCCCATGAAATAGCTCCATGGTTAAATTAATTTGGTGTCAGAACTTACCCCATGGACACAAATGTATGATTAGACTAATTTACAGAAATAGAACTTACCTTATGGAACAGATTTAAGATTAGACTAATTTACAGAAATTGAACTTACCCCATGGAACAGATCTGAGAGACACCTGAAGAAGACAACTACCAGCATCAGATAGTGAATCTTGTAAACACCCTCTCTGTCGACAAAGTGAAAAAGAAAACAAATGAACAATACATATATATGTAAGACCATCACCGTCTTGCCAGATGGCCTTGGCATTCATGTCTCTCGACAGACCTCGTCCCCCGTGTTGTGGATCAGTTCTGTTGATGACACTCCTCCCTTCCATCTCTGATCATCAAGTATCATGTCTCTCAGTCTGCCTCTAATTCTTTAACCGCTGATTTTTCCAGCCGTATGATATCCATCTTAGATCATCAAGCCTAATTTCTATTGGTCTGTCTCTGCCTCTTTTACCTCTGATATTTCCAGTCATCAGAAGTTTCTCCAATGTTTCTCTTCTCTTTCTATGACCAAGAAACACTGTTTGTCTATTCTTATTGTTGTACACGTTTTACACAGAAATATCAACTGGGGAACCCCCTGAGGCCACCAAGACAGTCTTGGTGGCCTCAGGGGGTTCCTCAATTGATATTTCTGTGTAATACATGTACAACATTGGAACCAACCAATCATTTCTTTGTAAATATTCATGAATATACTGAACACAACATTACAGTCTGATGTGTTTGTTATTTGACCTATGCTGGTTTAATATAAATTCTGAGATCTATAGAGCTATCTCAATGGTTAGATTCAAACTCTGTCCGTATTTCCAAGTTGTCGGTTCATGTGGGTGATATACCTGGCTAATGCAGACACCCTTTATAGGAGTGTCTAGTTGGTCATGCGTCGAAGTACACTTGTTCCTGCAGCGAGGCGCCATTGTCATTTGGAGGCGACAGATTCAAATTCCGGTTGGTAACAATAGCTTTCAATCTGTATGTTGTCTAGTGCATTCTCTAGTCTGTACTTCCTTCTCACTTCTATGAGAAGTCAAACACTACATGTGTGTTTATTTGTGAACTGTTATTGTGTGCATAATGTTCTACTTTCATTAGCTCATTCCAGGCAATCATTGCTAGTTACTCTGGCAGTCCAAAATATTTGTAACATTCATGCCAGGAACTACATCTTGACTGCCTCCAAGCTCTTCCTAGCTCGTTTGTACATGTTTGTTTTTTACTTTTTTAATTTTTCCACATGCCTTTATAACGCTTATCTTTTATATTGTTGCTGTTTTCAGGTAGCCTTGAATGATGTGTGAATGGTATAATGTATGAAAGAGAGTGATAAAAGGGCAGAATGTTAGACGGGCCTGCGTGCCCAATTCTTAACCCTTTCAAAATAAAGTTTTGTTGTTGTTGTTGTTATGTTCTGAGATTCACTGCCACACAGAAGAATAGGTTCTACAGTACAGGTTCTGATCACATTTCAGTTCTCTCTTTCTGACATTCAATTAAAGTTATTTATGATATAAAATACTCTTCTTCTTCTGAACTACCTCTGAAGTCGGAGTGGGTTCGCCTGATGGTGATAGCCACTGGTAATAAGGAAAGCTAATCCACACGCAAACTTCAATCCAGTGCGCTAAAAGTAGTAGCAATTGTAGACACTAATCGTGAGTTTAAAGCAAGCGAGCAGACGCTAACAAATAAAATTTGGAAGGCACCTTTTGCTTGATCTATTCTGCTCTTAACCATTTCCTCACCAACATGTTTACTGTGCATGATTCATCTTCATGCACGCAAATTTTCTTTAAATAATTCCGAACAATTCTCTCTCCTCTCACCTTCACTGATGGCAAAGGTAGGTTGCATGAAATATTCTTGTTTGGACTTATACTCATCTTGATTTGTAGGTTCCAATCTTGACTTATGGCAACACTTACATGATTTTTAGGTTCCATTCTTGAACTATGGCAACACTTACATGATTTTTAGGTTCCATTCTTGAACTATGACAACGGTTACATGATTTGTAGGTTCCAATCTTGACCTATGGCTATACCATGCTTGCTTGCTTGCGTTCGCTGGCTGTGAACTCCAGCGCAAAGTCCTGTATGTCGGATGAAGACATCCTGTTGTCCAACATCAGTGTGATTTCATGCAGGACCTGAGGTTTGCGTGAGTATTCGTTGTCCCATGTCTGGCTTATTGGTATGCAGACTGGTGGTTCCTTGCCATGCAGGCAGACACTCTCCGACTTCGGAGGAATCAACAATCCTACTGACTTTAGCCAGAACCCCAAATGGACATGTTGCCCAGGATGCTCGACGAGGATGCGTCAATAGGTCTTGGCCAATATAGAACCCAGCCCTGGTGCCTTGGAAACACCTCTGCATCCCTGGCTATACCATGATTTGTAAGTTCAAATTTTTACCTATGGCAATACCATGGTGTTTAGGTTCCAATCTTGACCTATGGCAACTGTTAACATGATTTATAGGTTCCAGTCTTGACCTATGGTAATGCTATGGTTTTGTAGGTTCCAATCTTGACCTATGGCAACAGCTAACATGATTTTTAGGCTCCAATCTAGACCTATGGCAAGGCTTACCATAATTTGTAGGCTCAAATCTTGACCTATGGCAATACCATAATTGGTAGGTTCCAATCTTGACCTATGGCAATTCTTACCATAATTTGTAGGTTCCAATCTTGATCTATGCCAATTTTTACCTTAATTTGTAGGTTCCAATATTGACCTAAGGCAATACTCACCATAATTTGTAGGTCCCAATCTTTACCTATGGCAATTCTTACCATTAATTTGTAGGTTCCAATCTTGACCTATGGCAATACTTACCATAATTTGTAGGTTCCAGTCTTGACCTATGACTTGCACTCTCTTCACATACAACAAATAGTTAGAAAGAGGATGATTGTATGAGAACCTGACAAACATTAGAACTTGACATACATTAGAACCTGACATACATTAGAATTTGACATACATTAGAACCTGACATACATTAGAACTTGACATACTTGTCTTCAGTGACAGGCCATTACAATGGTGATTCCCATGCTTCACAAGGCGTTTCAAGAGAGTATTTCATCTTCCTCCTTAAGTACATTCAGACGTCTAGGTTAACGACTCCAATAAAAGCGTTATTTATAGCGTCAGGCTATCTCCATACACAACATATTTATGGACTCCAATAAAAGCATGCATTAGTTATAGCACCAGGTTATCTCCACCTACAACATATTTAAGGACGCCAATAAAAGCATGTGTTAGTTATAACATCAGGTTATATCCATAGACAACATATTTAAGGACTCCAATAATAGCGTTAGTTAGTTATAGCGTCAGGTTATCTCCACATACAACATATTTAAGGACTCCAATAATAGCGTTAGTTAGTTATAGCGTCAGGTTATCTCCACATACAACATATTTAAGGACTCCAATAATAGCGTTAGTTAGTTATAGCGTCAGGTTATCTCCACATACAACATATTTAAGGACTCCAATAATAGCGTTAGTTAGTTATAGCGTCAGGTTATCTCCACATACAACATATTTAAGGACTCCAATAATAGCGTTAGTTAGTTATAGCGTCAGGTTATCTCCACATACAACATATTTAAGGACTCCAATAATAGCGTTAGTTAGTTATAGCGTCAGGTTATCTCCACATACAACATATTTAAGGACTCCAATAATAGCGTTAGTTAGTTATAGCGTCAGGTTATCTCCACATACAACATATTTAAGGACTCCAATAATAGCGTTAGTTAGTTATAGCGTCAGGTTATCTCCACATACAACATATTTAAGGACTCCAATAATAGCGTTAGTTAGTTATAGCGTCAGGTTATCTCCACATACAACATATTTAAGGACTCCAATAATAGCGTTAGTTAGTTATAGCGTCAGGTTATCTCCACATACAACATATTTAAGGACTCCAATAATAGCGTTAGTTAGTTATAGCGTCAGGTTATCTCCACATACAACATATTTAAGGACTCCAATAATAGCGTTAGTTAGTTATAGCGTCAGGTTATCTCCACATACAACATATTTAAGGACTCCAATAATAGCGTTAGTTAGTTATAGCGTCAGGTTATCTCCACATACAACATATTTAAGGACTCCAATAATAGCGTTAGTTAGTTATAGCGTCAGGTTATCTCCACATACAACATATTTAAGGACTCCAATAATAGCGTTAGTTAGTTATAGCGTCAGGTTATCTCCACATACAACATATTTAAGGACTCCAATAAAAGGATGTGTTAGTTATAACATCAGGTTATCTCCACATACAACATATTTAAGGACTCCAATAAAAGCATGTGTTAGTTATAACATCAGGTTATCTCCACATACAACATATTTAAGGACGCCAATAAAAGCATGTGTTAGTTATAACATCAGGTTATATCCATAGACAACATATTTAAGGACTCCAATAATAGCGTTAGTTAGTTATAGCGTCAGGTTATCTCCACATACAACATATTTAAGGACTCCAATAATAGCGTTAGTTAGTTATAGCGTCAGGTTATCTCCACATACAACATATTTAAGGACTCCAATAATAGCGTTAGTTAGTTATAGCATCAGGTTATCTCCACATACAACATATTTAAGGACTCCAATAAAAGCGTTAATTAGTTACAGCATCAGGTTATCTCCTTATACAAGATATTTAAGAATGTTTAAGTTTGGGTTTATGTGTGGTTCCAGCCAGGAGGGACCGATGAGAGGGTGAATTTGTAGTGTTTGTATAACTAGTGTCTTACTGGAATCATCTCCATCTACACCTGGTAATCATACTGAGGGAGAACGAGCACCCATGAGTCTACCTGGAGGGCTATGAAGCTGAATGTTTCATTACCTTTGAATAATACAGGCAGAGACAACAGGTTGCACAGTTTATTTCTGGACATATTTAACGGAATCTCGTCACGGGCATACTGACGGAGTCACACAAAACAAAATAAATTTTAAGAAAGAATAATCCTTCAAGCTGGAATATTCAACACACAGAAACCAGCATCATCACATCTTCTTATTTCATCTCGTCCCTCTTGTACCTTGCAGTTTTGAGGTGAAGCATAAACAGCGGGAGAGTGCCCATTTATGGCCTTCATTTATCAAAATTCCCGTGGACTTTATTATTGCCTCTGTCCATTGTTTACGTGGTTGGCCTATCTTTCTGATCCCATTTGGTATGCACATCATTGCTTGTTGTGGTATACTGTTAGTTGATAACCTAGTTATATGGCTGAACAATTTTATTGCTGTTTCATAATGAAATCTAGCACTGCTATAACCCAACTTTGGTCCTGATTTAATCATTTCTGATTTTCTCTCTCCTTGAAACATTGAGTATTCTTCACAGGAATCTCACTTCCGTTATTGTAATGTTTCTTTCCTCTTCTTTGTCACTGTCCAGGTTTGGCATTGGTAGCACAGAGGTGGTAGGAAGATTGTGCTGCATTGTTCTTGTGGTATAACCCAGCATTAACCACACACAAGTCAATAACCCACTCCCACACCTTGATGCATACCAGCATATGGTGCTGGTCCCACACTTATGTAGACAACTATCACTCAATGGGTGATGTGATCCATCAGTCTCCTCTACTTCCCAGGAAATTCCCTAGAACCCATGCTCGGCCGGGTCAACCTGCGAGCCCAGGTCCAGTCTGTAACATCCTACTCAATGGGGATTCAAACACGCGACCACTGGGCCAGCAGGCAAGTGACCAACCTGTAACGTGTACACTGGATGTCAGCATGGCTGAATGGATATGAACACTGTCTTAAACTTCTGGTGTGCTGATGCCAAGGTAGCGGGTTCAATCCCTACACTGGTTAGTTGTACTAAAATGTTGAATTCTCGTCCTTGACTTGAGGACGTAAATTACAAGTACCTCAAAAGTCGGAGTGGGTTTGCGGGACACTGGTAATATGGAAAGCTAATCCACATACAAAATCAGTCCAGTGCAGTAGAAGTAGTAGCACGTGTACGGACTACACTTGAGTTCAAAGTGAGCGATCGCCCCCCAAAAATAAGCACATTTACAATAAACAATATAAAAAGTACAGCTATGAGATAAGGTTAAGCTTACTTTGCTTTCCGCAGCACTAGGAACCAAACCAAGGTCAGGATAAAAAAGACGACACTAAACAGAAAGTACAAGGCCGGGATAGGCATCTCGTCAGCGGACAGGTAGTTGCCATTGTTGTCTTGTATGATTTGTGCCTGAGGGAGAAAGACAACATGAGGTAAAGCCATTATTTTCTGTTTTTCTTTTTCTCTTTGTACTGTTTCTTACCTACCCTGTGCTGTGGGAGAAAATGAAACCGATGGGAGAAATATGTGGGGATGGGAGACACATGTGGAGGATGGGAGAAACATGTGGGGATGGGAGACATATGTGGGGGATGGGAGACACATGTGGGGATGGGAGACATGTGGGGGATGGGAGAAACATGTGGGGATGGGAGACACATGTGGGGATGGGAGAAACATGTGGGGATGGGAAAAACATGTGGGGATGGGAGAAACATGTAGGGATGGGAGAAACATGTGGGGATGGGAGAAATCTGAAGTGAACTAAATTTATAAGAGGAAATCATCATGGCTGAATGGATAAGAGCACTCCAGAGTGCTGATGCTGAGGTAGCGGGTTCAACCCCTACACTGGTGAGTTGGACCAAAATGTTGACTTTTCATCCTTGACTTAGGGATGTAAATTATAAGTACCTCAGAAATCAAGAGTGGGTTCACCTGATGGTAATAGCGATAGCTAATCTAGGAGGAGAGAAGGGGGTGAAGAAGAATAAGGAGAAAAGAATAGGTGGAAAAGGAGAATGTGAAGAACAAGAGGATGAAAAAAAATGAGGAGATGAAGAATAAGGAGAATAGAATCATCCACAGAGGATGAAAATGAGGAGAAGAGATGAATAGGAGTTGGTGAAGAAGAATAATGAGAAGAGAATAGGTGGAAGAAAAACATTAGAAAAACAAGAGGAGGAGAAAATGAGATGAAGAGGAATAAGGAGAATAGAATAATACATGAAGGTGATTAATAAGAAGGAGAGAAAAACAGGAGGAGGAAAAAAGGAAGAAGAAGAGAAGGATGAGAAGGAGGAAGAAGAGGAGAAAGAGGCTAAGAAGTAGTAGTAACATTAGCTCAAGTAACGAGTCCCATCATCAATTTAATTTTGAGTATTTACAAATGAGACTGCCACAGTAGATATGCCTTGAAATTCAAAATCTAATGGTACCTCAATGATGCCTGTATGTCACTTCTAAGTGAAGATATTCACATCTTTGTGAAGGTGAGACGAGTTGCGATTTTTCATACTATTCACCCGTAAGTGGAGCTCTCTAGTGTGTCCCTTTCCTCCACCCGCTGGTGTCTGCGCGTCTATGCGTGCGAGATTGTTTCAAACGGTCATATGAAAACTGACTTCAAAAATATGTTCCGTCATGTTAAATGATTACAAAATAGTACAACAAATAAATTATTAATAATCTTTAAACTTGTGTTCTATTTAACTTTAGTAGGTCAAATCGCACGTTTTGTGTGTTGAAAAGTGTAGTGCAATCGATATGCGGCGGCCGTCATGACCCATTCACAAAGTCACATCTTCCCAGAAAATCTGTTTTTCAACCACAATTCGAGCTAGTTTAGCGATGAAACTATGCTGATTCGGGGGCAATATTTTATATGACAATTAAAATTCACATTAAACAAAGACATCTATTGGATTCATCGATTCCAATACGTGATCAATCCGTTGCCTCTGTGGGATACGCTCCTGGCAGTCGGCAGCTTACAAAGATCCATAGAGCACACTTTATTCACAAACTTCCAGTTTCTTAGTTCTATATAATATTTTAGTTCGTAATGTTTAAAAGTTTCTATTATATCACCTAATAATTTTGTGAAAATTTTTTTTTAAATGGCCCAGCCGGGAAGAGAACCCCGGTTTCCCGTGTGACAGGCGGACTGCTTACGACTTACGCTAATGAGTACACAACGTTTATTCTGCTAAGAAATTTATATAGTCAAGCCGCCGTTTTGGGTTGTCAGTGTTTCCCAACCTTTTTTGTGCCATGCCCCACTTAAGCCTTTCTAAAATTCATATTGCCCCCCTCCCCCGCCCCACGCCCCCCTCAACATATACATTATTTTTAATATTCAAAAATTTAAATGTTCACTAAAGAAACTTGAATGATAGGTTTTAGGAAGAAATCACTAGGTAATTATTGAGCAAACACAGTAAGTAAATTTTCAAAATATATAATGGAGAACTGAAATTCAAGTACAAAATAATTTTAATGAAAGATTTTTCTATATTATTTTAATTATTAGTAATTATTTATTATTTAAATTTAGTGAGATCCTTGCGCTTGATGCTTGCTGCAAAAAGATCTTATATCAGGTTCCAATTTAGTTAACTTCAGTCTCAAGTCTCCCCGTTTTGTTATATTCAGCCGATTTCTTCCATTTTCGAATTGCCCCCCTTAACAGTCGAATTGCCCCCTTGTGGGGCGTGGGCCCCACGTTGGGAAACACTGGGTTACATGATCATAATATTTTCGCCTGTTTGTTAACCACAATTAAAGCAAGTTAGGCGATGAAACTTTCCAACATCTGTAAAATTGAATACAGAATTCGTAGATCCATCTACAATTGATGGTTTTCTATAGAAAGCGCCAGAAAAACATTATTTACGGTTCAGCTTGCCGTTTTCATTTTTCTCCGTGCGTGAGGTTGGTCTCAACCAACACGGGTCATAGACGGATTATGAAAACTGACTTCAAAAATATGTTCCGTCATGTTAATTGATTAACAGATAGTACAAGTATACAAATAAATTATTAATAATCTTTAAGCTTGTGTTCTCTTTAACTTTAGTAGGTCAAATTGCACGTTATGAGTGTTGAAAAGTGAAAGCTTACATGCCACTTTGATCGATTCGCGCATGCGCAGTCGCCATGACGCATGCCATGCGTTTCCCCATTCACAAAGGCACGCTTCGCAGAAAATGTTTTTCATCCACATCGAAAGCGATTAAAGCGATGAAACTTTCCAGATATATTTAAAATTGTATGCAGAATTCAAAAATACATATATAATTGAAGTCATTCAAACTACAGCACCATAATAGTGTTACAAAGTGCACATGCCAATCCGAAAAATATGCACAAAGAACCAAAACAAGTCTTTGCAGAAAATGATGTTTTTCATCCACTTCGAAAGCGATTAAAGCGATGAAACTTTCCAGATATATTTAAAATTGTCAGCAGAATTCAAAAATACATATATAATTGAAGTGATTCAAACTACAGCGTCAAAAAAAAATTAATTACGGTAAGTATGAAATTTATTCTTATTTATATAAAAGGTTACGATGATTTCAACCAATCGCTGTGCACGGAATATTGGGCATACCTTTCCTGGAAAACCCCGGATGACGTGTGTTATTGTCACGTGAGATTTGAATGAATGAATTACGTCGAAAGAATGCATGGTATGAACTAGAGCGAACTGGGAGACCCGGTGAATCATGGCTATATGATTCCGTACATGATTTCTGTTTTCATTTCCGGTTGCGGCACGATGGAACTCGCTAGCTCAAGTCACTCGAAGGAAGCACGATAAATGGAGACAAACAAGAATAACAAGAATAAGTAAACCGCACAATATTAATTCCGGCTCTGTGGCAAAGGGGTTGAGACACAGTTTGTATTCCCGCAGACCATGTTCGAAACACATCTGCAGTCGATTTGGCAGCAGACCACCTTGCCTTGGTTTTTATAAAATGGTCTGAGTGCTGGTCGTTCAGAAAGTAATGGCAAACTACTGAAATTAAACTTGCCAAGAAATCACAAGCAGCCATAAAATTCTAGGGTTGACTGTGACATCCTGTAAAGGATATGCAACTAACTTTTAACAATATTAATCAGCAAAGTTTCAAGGAGCGACTGAGTGTATTGTACAGGGCTAGGGTAGGTGTGGAGTGTGTGGGTTGTTTTCATTCTCTATGAGAGAAACATGGCTGGGTGAACCAGCTATTGGGTGAACTAAATTCTGGGTGAACAAAGTCCAGTGTGAATCAAGTCCTGTGTGAATCAAGTCCTGTGTGAATCAGGTTCTGGTTAAGCTAAATTTGTGTAGACCAAATTATCTGTAAACCAAATTCTGTGTGATTGATTGACTGATTGATTGATCTAGGAACCGACATCACAGCATTCTGGACATTCCCATAAGCGCTCCGTCCCCATCCTCAGCAACCAGCGAAGAGTTCCAACACTAATAGTTCCAGTAGCAATCTGATTATATGTCCGTCTCGCCTTTCCTCTGAGCGTCGAGCGTCGGCCAGATCCCCTCTGTGATTCTGTGTGATTCAAGTTCTATGTAAACCAAATTCTGTGTAAACCAAATCCTGTATGAATCAGGTTGTGTAAACCAAATCCATGAGTGGATAACATCAGGGAAACTGAAAGGATGATACTTGAGTGTATATATACAGTAAGGAAACTGAAAGGATGATACTTGAGTGTATACATACACCAGGGAAACTGAGAGGATGATACTTGAGTATATACATACAGCAGGGAAACTGAAAGGATGATACTTGAGTGTATACATACAGCAAGGAAACTAAAAGGATGATACTTCAGTATATACATACAGCAAGGAAACTGAAAGGATGATACTTCAGTATATACATACAGCAAGGAAACTGAAAGGATGATACTTGAGTGTATACATACACCAGGGAAACTGAAAGGATGATACTTGAGTGTATACATACACCAGGGAAACTGAAAGGATGATACTTGAGTGTATACATACACCAGGGAAACTGAAAGGATGATACTTGAGTGTATACATACACCAGGGAAACTAAAAGGATGATACTTCAGTATATACATACAGCAAGGAAACTGAAAGGATGATACTTTAGTGTATACATACAACAGGGAAATTGAAGGGATGATCTTAATTGCATACATACAGCAGAGAAAAAGAAATGATACGTGAGAGGATGCATACAGCAGGAGAAAAAAACGATACTTGAGAGGATACTTACAACAAGGTTGACATGATACTTCTTGGAATTACAGTTGTGGAAAAGCAAGTTGTACAGGCCCTCTTCCTGGAGAGTCTTAAAATGCACCAGAAACTAGAATGGGAGAAAGTTGTTAGTTGCAACAATTACATTATTTATCTCAGTTGCAAAAGCTACATAATTTATCTCAGTTGCAACATCTACATAAGTATCTCACTTGCAATATTATTTACCTCGGGTTCCAAATCTATATAATTTATCTGTTTCAACAAATACATAATGTATCTCACTTGCAATATAATTTATCTCAGTTGGAACATCCATATAATTTATGTCAGTTGCAACAAATATCTACATAATTTATCTCAGTTGCAACAAATATCTACATAATTTATCTTAGTTGCAACAAACATCTACATAATTTATCTCAGTTGCAACATCCATATAATTTCTCAGTTGCAGTATACATCCACATAATTTATCATAGTTGCAACAAACAAACTACATAATTTATCTCAGTTACAACATCCATATAATTTATCTCAGTTGCAACATACATCTACATAATTTATCTCAGTTGCAATATCCATATAATTTATCTCAGTTGCAACATCTACATAATTTATCTTAGTTGCAACAAACATCTACATAATTTATCTCAGTTGCAACATCTACATAATTAGAACAGTTCATCAATCAATCAATGGATTAGAATAGTCAGTAAATACTCTACTATATATCACTTATACACAGAACTGTTATAACTAACAGGAAAAGGGGCGATGGTGAATCTCTGGCGCTGTAAAACCACACTGCTCTAGATATGTAATTATGTACATACATGTGCAGACACATGTGCACATACATACATATCAAAACTCAAGTAAGACCACAGACTACCCTAGCAAAGAAAGATGATGAAGACGGAGGCAACCAGCCAGGAGGCACACCACAGCAATCAGGATGCCATGCAAACAAACCATGAAAAGGCAAACGAAAGAAGAAGAAAAAGAAAACAGAAGACCTCCAGAACAGCAGTAAAGCATGCTTACTACTGTGCCATCATGGCTCCCTGCGCTTCCATGACTTCATTAAATCAAACTAAATCATGCGAATCTGAATATACACAAGCATGAACATAAATTATTCGTACGTAAGTTCCATATATGTTGACAGAGTTCTCAACTCGATGAGTCATGGGCAATTTGAAGATCTTTGGATTCTGTGGTTTGGAATCAACCACTTTGCTGTCATCATATCGTACTGGTCCATCATCCTGAAACAAATATCCAGGCATTTAAAACTCTTTCAATATGATGAGCATGGTAAAGGTCAAACATTAAAAGTGTAAACAACAAAATCTTATTTGTTTAACCCTCTAGTTTTCTGTTTTCATCTCCCATGTAACCATCTGATAAGGGAGAGGAATTCTATAGAAATAATCAGTATGACTGGACTGTTATAGCAATGTTACAGAAATAATCAGTATGACTGGACTGTTATAGCAATGTTACAGGAACAATCAGCATGACTGGACTGTTATAGCAATGCTATAGAAACAATCAGCATGACTGGACTGTTATAGCAATGTTACGGAAATAATCAGTATGACTGGACTGTTATAGCAATGTTACAGGAACAATCAGCATGACTGGACTGTTATAGCAATGCTATAGAAACAATCAGCATGACTGGACTGTTATAGCAATGTTACAGAAACAATCAGCATGACTGGACTGTTATAGCAATGCTACAGAAACAATCAGCATGACTGGACTGTTATAGCAATGCTACAGAAACAATCAGCATGACTGGACTGTTATAGCAATGCTACAGAAACAATCAGCATGACTGAACTGTTATAGCAATGTTACAGGAACAATCAGCATGACTGGACTGTTATAGCAATGCTACAGGAACAATAATCAGCATGACTGGACTGTTATAACAATGTTACAGGAACAATCAGCATGACTGAACTGTTATAGCAATGTTACAGGAACAATCAGCATGACTGTTATAGCAATACTACAGGAACAATATGCATAACTGGACTGTTATAGCAATGCTACAGGAACAATCAGCATGACTGGACTGTTATAGCAATGCTATAGAAACAATCAGCATGACTGGACTGTTATAACAATGCTACAGAAACAATCAGCATGACTGGACTTTTATAGCAATGTTACAGAAACAATCAGCATGACTGGACTGTTATAGCAATGCTACAGGAACAATCAGCATGACTGGACTGTTATAGCAATGTTACAGAAACAATCAGCATGACTGGACTGTTATAGCAATGCTACAGGAACAATCAGCATGACTGGACTGTTATAGCAATGTTACAGGAACAATCAGCATGACTGGACTGTTATAGCAATGCTACAGGAACAATCAGCATGACTGGACTGTTATAGCAATGTTACAGGAACAATCAGCATGACTGAACTGTTATAGCAATGTTACAGGAACAATCAGCATGACTGTTATAGCAATACTACAGGAACAATATGCATGACTGGACTGTAATAGCAATGCTACAGGAACAATCAACATGACTGGACTGTTATAGCAATGCTACAGTAACAATCAGCATGACTGGACTGTTATAGCAATGTTACAGAAACAATCAGCATGACTGGACTGTTATAGCAATGCTACAGGAACAATCAGCATGACTGGACTGTTATAGCAATGTTACAGGAACAATCAGTATGACTGAACTGTTATAGCAATGCTACAGAAACAATCAGCATGACTGTTATAGCAATACTACAGGAACAATATGCATGACTGGACTGTTATAGCAATGCTACAGGAACAATCAACATGACTGGACTGTTATAGAACTGCTACAGAAACAATCAGCATGACTGGACTGTTATAGCAATGCTACAGGAACAATCAGCATGACTGGACTGTTATAGCAATGTTACAGGAACAATCAGCATGACTGAACTGTTATAGCAATGCTACAGGAACAATCAGCATGACTGGACTGTTATAGCAATGCTACAGAAACAATCAGCATGACTGGACTGTTATAGCAATGCTACAGAAACAATCAGCATGACTGCAGTGTTATAGCAATGCTATAGAAACAATCAGCATGACTGGACTGTTATAGCAATGTTACAGGAACAATCAGCATGACTGGACTGTTATAGCAATGCTACAGGAACAATCAGCATGACTGGACTGTTATAGCAATGCTACAGGAACAATCAACATGACTGAACTGTTATAGCAATGCTACAGGAACAATCAACATGACTGAACTGTTATAGCAATGCTACAGGAACAATCAGCATGACTGGACTGTTATAGCAATGCTACAGGAACAATCAGCATGACTGGACTGTTATAGCAATGCTACAGGAACAATCAACATGACTGAACTGTTATAGCAATGCTACAGGAACAATCAACATGACTGAACTGTTATAGCAATGCTGCAGGAACAATCAGCATGACTGAACTGTTATAGCAATGCTACAGGAACAATCAGCATGACTGAACTGTTATATCTAATGATGTTGTTACTTTAATTCTATTACTATCTGATGATGATGTTACTTTAATTGTATTACTATCTGATGATGTTGTTACTTTAATCGTATTACTATATGATGATGTTGTTACCCTAATTGTATTACTATCTGATGATGTTCTTACCTTAATTTTGTTACTTTCACCTTTCTGTGCTGATACTACTTTGTCATTCTCAGCCTCCCGAACTTTCCTTCTGTGAAAATCACACAAAATGATGAAAGAGTATTAACATTGTTAAGTTACAAACAAAAAATCAATGACAATAAGTGACAATAAATAGTTGCATCTTCTTTACAGGACGTCACAATCATCATCCAGTGCCTTGCCGGCTGGCGTGGGCGATCATGCCTCTCCACAAATTACGATCTCCGACATTATGGATTAATTTGTGTGTTGACTCCCTTTCGTGCCATGACACAAGAGCAGAAAAGTATAAATGAGGAATGCTAGCGAGGATTATGTGATTCAGTTGGGATTTAAATTGAGTTGAATTCAGTCAAGAACAGATATCACAACACTCAGGATATTCCCATACATGCTCCGTCCTCATCTTCAACAACCAGTGAAGAGTCCCAATAGTTGAGATGTAAGTATTGTTCCATCATGTATGAATAAGGGGATGAATCCGATGTTGTTACAACCACAGTATTACAGGGACAATCAACATCTACAAGTGACACCACTTGTTACAGGGACAATCAACATGTTAGTTACAACACTTGATACAAGAACAATCAACATCTACATGTTACAACATTTGTTACAGGGACAATCAACATCTACATGTTACAACATTTGTTACAGGGACAATCAACATCTACATGTTACAACACTTGTTACAGGGACAATCAACATGTTAGTTACAACACTTGTTACAGGGACAATCAACATCTACATGTTACAACTACAGTGTTACAGGGACAATCAACATCTACATGTTACAATGTGTGTTATAGGGACAATCAACATCTACAAGTTACAACACTTGATACAGGAACAATCAACATCTACAAGTTACATTTGTTACAGAAACAATCAACATCTACAAGTTACAACACTTGATGCAGGAACAATCAACATCTACATGTTACAACATTTGTTATAGAAACAATCAACATCAACACATTACAACACTTGTTACAGGGACAATCAACATGTTAGTTACAACACTTGTTACAGAGACAATCAAAATCTACACATTACAACTACAGTGTTACAGGGACAATCAACACCTACATGTTACAACGTGTGTTACAGAAACAATCAACATCTACATGTTACAACATTTGTTAGAGAAACAATCAACATCTACATGTTACAACATTTGTTACAGGAACAATCAACATCTACAAGTTACAACATTTGTTACAGAAACAATCAACATCTACATGTTACAACATTTGTTACAGAAACAATCAACATCTACATGTTACAACATTTGTTACAGGGACAATCAACATCTACATGTTACAACATTTGTTACAGGTACAATCAACATCTACATGTTACAACATTTGTTACAGAAACAATCAACATCTACATGTTACACCATTCGTTACAGAAACAATCAACATCTACATGTTACAACATTTGTTACAGGGACAATCAACATCTACATGTTACAACATTTGTTACAGGGACAATCAACATCTACATGTTACAGCATTTGTTACAGGGACACTCAACATCTACATGTTACAACATTTGTTACAGGAACAATCAACATCTACAAGTTACAACACTTGATGCAGGAACAATCAACATCTACATGTTAGAACTTTTGTTAGAGAAACAATCAACATCAACACATTACAACACTTGTTACAGGGACAATCAACATGTTAGTTACAACACTTGTTACAGGGACAATCAACATCTACATGTTACAACTACAGTGTTACAGGGACAATCAACATCTACATGTTACAATGTGTGTTATAGGGACAATCAACATCAACAAGTTACAACACTTGATACAGGAACAATCAACATCTATATGTTACAACATTTGTTACAGAAACAATCAACATCTACAAGTTACAAATCTTAATGCAGGAACAATCAACATCTACATGTTACAACATTTGTTATAGAAACAAACAACATCAACACATTACAACACTTGTTACAGGGACAATCAACATGTTAGTTACAACACTTGTTACAGAGACAATCAAAATCTACATGTTACAACTACAGTGTTACAGGGACAATCAACATCTACATGTTACAACGTGTGTTACAGGGACAATCAACATCTACAAGTTACAACACTTGATACAGGAACAATCAACATCTACATGTTAGAACATTTGTTACAGAAACAATCAACATCAACATGTTACAACACTTGTTACAGGGACAATCAATATATTAGTTACAACACTTGTTACAGGGACAATCAAAATCTACAAGTTACAACTACAGTGTTACAGGGACAATCAACATCTACAAGTTACAACACTTGATACAGGAACAATCAACATCTACATGTTACAACATTTGTTACAGAAACAATAAACATCTACACGTTACAACACTTGATGCAGGAACAATCAACATGTACATGTTAGAACATTTGTTACAGAAACAATCAACATCAACACATTACAACACTTGTTACAGGGACAATCAACATCTACATGTTACAACTACAGTGTTACAGGGGCAATCAACATCTACATGTTATAATTTGTGTTATAGGGACAATAAACATCTACAAGTTACAACACTTGATACAGGAACAATCAACATCTACATGTTACAACATTTGTTACAGAAACAATCAACATCTACAAGTTACAACACTTGATGCAGGAACAATCAACATCTACATGTTACATTTGTTATAGAAACAATCAACATATACACATTACAACACTTGTTACAGGGACAATCAACATGTTAGTTACAACACTTGTTACAGGGACAATCAAAATATACATGTTACAACTACAGTGTTACAGGGACAATCAACATCTATGTGTTACAGGACAATCAACATCTACAAGTTACAACACTTGATAGAAGGAACAATCAACATCTACATGTTAGAACAATTGCTGCAGAAACAATCAACATTTACAAGTTACAACATTTGATACAGGAACAATCAACATCTACATGTTACAACATTTGTTACAGGGACAATCAACAGTTAGTTACAACACTTGTTACAGGGACAATCAAAATCTACACGTTACAACTACAGTGTTACAGGGACAATCAACATCTACATGTTACAACACTTGTTACAGGAACAATTAACATGTACATGTTACAACAATTGTTACAGGACAATAAACATGTATACTTTACAACAATTGTTACAGGAACAATTAACATGTACACGTTACAACAATTGTTACAGGAACAATTAACATGTACATGGTACAACAACTGTTACAGGAACAATTAACATGTACACATT
Source organism: Cepaea hortensis (assembly GCA_963921405.1). Classification (NCBI taxonomy): domain Eukaryota; kingdom Metazoa; phylum Mollusca; class Gastropoda; order Stylommatophora; family Helicidae; genus Cepaea; species Cepaea hortensis. The sequence goes on along the minus strand of OY992884.1, from coordinate 97,975,076 downwards.
ACAACAACTGTTACAGGAACAATTAACATTAACATTTGTTACAGGGACAATCAACATCTACACTAAACAACTAGAGTGTTACAGGAACAATCAAAATCTACACGTTACAACTAGAGTGTTACAGGGACAATCAAAATCTACATGCTACAGCACTTGTTGCAGGGACAATCAACATCTACACATTACAACACTTGTTACAAGAACAATCAACATCTACACATTACAACACTTTTTACAGGTACAATCGACATCTACACGTTACCAACACTTGTTACAGGAACAATCAACATCTACACGTTACAACACTTGTTACAGAGACAATCAACACCTACAAGTTACAACTAGAGTGTTACAGGGACAATCAACATCTACACATTACAACATTTGTTACAGGAACAATTAACATGTACACGTTACATTTGTTACAGTAACAATTAACATGTATTCATTACAACACATGTTACAGGGACAATCAACATCTACACATTACTACACTTGCTGAAGGAGATGGAGCATCTCTGAGTTTGCCCAGAGTACTAAGATGTTGACCCTTAGAAACAAGAAGAATGACTGACTGGATTAACAGAATACTGTCATGAACAATTAAGGGAGGATGTATTGGTTCAACAACATCCCACAACAGTAGGTAATGATGCAGCCATGCCTGACAATTTAAAAACAGATGTGATGTCAACAACCAAGTACAACAAAACTCTCAACGATCTTCTTCTCCTGTTCTTTATCCCCTCCTGGAGAAGATTCCCTCAACCAACTTCTTCCCAGCTGTCCGACCTTTTGCTATCTCCAGCAGCCTCCTCCATACCCTCCCCATATTATACATCTCTGCTGTCTCTGTTAGAAGAAGATATAAAGAAAAGAATTAGAGACATGATGAGTAAAGCAGGGAGACATGGATAGAGCAGTAAAAGACAGGACTGCTGGGCAGAGGTTGGTGGACGACCAATGTTCCAATGGGAGACAGTGGGCAGAAGAGAAAGAAGACTGGGAGACACTGACATATTCAGCAACTGTGCAAACAATGGGAGACAGTGGGCAGAAGAGAAAGAAAACTGGGAGACACTGACATATTCAGCAAGTGTGCAAACAATGGGAGATAGTTGGCAGAAGAGAAAGAAGACTGGGAGACACTGACACATTCAGCAGCCGTGCAAATCATCAGAGATAATAAAATAACTGGAGCTCAGTGTGATCGAATGGATAAGAGAGTTCTATTTTAAACATCTGGTGTGCTGATGCCGAGGTAGCGTGTTCAACCCCTACACCGGTCAGTTGGATTAAAATTTTGACTTCTCATTCTTGACTTGGGAACATAAATTACAAGTACCTCAGAATTTTAAGTTTGATGGTGAGGGACACTGGTAATAAGGAAAGCTAATCCACAAGTAAAAATCAGTCCAGTGGTAGCATGTGTATAGACTATGCTTGAGTTCAAAAGCAAGAGAAAGCACTAAACATAATAAATAAATAAAAAACAAACTTACTTCTCACTTCCCATGCCTTCGCTATCACCAGACTCCGATTGACTGCCTTTAGTGGTACCTCCAGTTGCCTTGTTCTCATCCTCTGTTCCTTTACTGCCTTTGACATCTTTTGTCTGTCCCTGTGTACTGGCACCTGTTGTAGCCCCAGAGGTTGTTTCCAAAGCTGGAATGACTTTACTTTTATCTAACAGACAAAAGAAAAATAGTGTATTGTGTCTGATCTTAACTGGTGAACAAAAATAATGTTTTGTAGCTTTTCTATCTAAAAGTTAGAGGTAACTAACTGTACAGTTTAGGTGATATAAAAACTGTTTAGTGTCTTCTCTATCTCACGGCCATTCAGATGACTAACTCTACAACTGTGATGATCAAGAAAAGTGTTTTGTGTTGTCTCTATATCAAAAAAATTTAGATGACTATACTATTACGATGATTTAAAAAATAATGTTTCGTGTTTTCTCTATCTCATAGACAATTAGATGACTATACTATTATGATGATTAAAAAATAATGTTTTATGTCGTCTCTATCTGAGGTCCATTCAGATGACTAACTCTACAACTGTGGTGATTAAGAATTTCTACCTGAGGTCCATTCAGACGACTAACTATACAACTGTAAGTAAGTAAAGGACCCTTGTACCTGCCTTCAGGTGTGCTATACATATGGGCAGACAGAAGAGACTCTAGCTACAGTACCACGGCACTCTAAGAAAAATATGCTGGCCAGTAAAATCACCACTTAACTTCAAGCGAACTAAAGAGGAACACTAAAAAATTGTCACGTTTACCATAAAAATTTGCCTGACAATTAAAAGAAGGAGGAGGAAGAGGATGAAGAAGTAGGAGTAGGAGAAGAGGAGGATGGATAAGAAGAAGGAGGATGAAGAAGGAGAAGGAAGAGAAAAAAGACAAATAAGAAGAAGCAGGAGGAGGAGGACAAAGAGGAAGGAGGAGGAGGAAGATGTCGACAAAGAAGAAGTAAGAGGGGGAGGAGTAGGAAGACATGTCGGAGAAGGCCAACGAACAAGTAGAAGAAGAAGAAGAAGAAGCAACAGCAGCAGAAGATATAAAGATATAATCATAATTACCCTGAGAAACTTTTGCAGGTACTGATGGGCCCTCGCCATGATTAAGTGCACTCTTGTACAGATACAGAGGGGTGTCAACTATAGTCAGATTCCTCAGATCATTGTTCCCAAGCTCCACCCTCACACTGTGAGAAAAATCATTGTTAAATGCATTTTTTAAACACAGTAGCCACAAATTGTATGTTGCATGATTTATTGTCTGGCATATTTTGTTGCATCTCATCAGGTGCATACTGCAGAGTTATATATCATCATTATCCAGTGCCTTGCCGGCTGGCATAGGGAAGCATCTCTCTTCACAAATTGCAATCTCTGACGACATTGATCAATTCATGTGTTGACTCCCTTCCATGCCATGCCATAAGGCATCAAGAATCTTCTCACGCTGTCTTCCTCTATCTCTCTTTCCGCAAATCTTTAAGGTTCTCACAACATGTTTCAGTTTTTGTCTTCTCATAATGTGGCCAAAACACGATGACTGCTTCTTTCTGATGTTTGTGATAAATTGTCTTTGTAACCAAACGTCCAGTAAATATCATAAGAAGTTAATAAATGAATAATACTTAAGCTGAGACAATTAAATCACATAGTCACAGGTATTGTTCAAATGTGAAACATCTGTTATCCCTATGGTAATTTCAAATTCACAACAAACTCTTTTTGAATGCACAAAACCAGCTGGAACTGCCTAATTGCTAAAGCTTCACTATATTTGAGCAATCATTTATAGTTTGTCGAAAACAGTATAGGAAACAATTGTTCTTTGTTCACGCTTTGGCTGCATTTTATTAAGTGTTGAGAAATCGACGATGACGGAATTTTATAGCCTTTCGACTGCACTAGGATTCCTGAAGACCGATTAGCTCTATTTTCCACCCACACAGGTATACGTTCGGCTACTCGATTTGTTAATTGTCTTTCCGTTCTACCTATGTAAGTTGCTTGGCACTCACATTGGAATTGATAAATACAGTTTGATTTGGTATACGGAGACAATGATTCTTTTTTTTTTTTAAATCACTAAACTGTAAGTAATGTTCAACTTAGATATACTGAGTCACTTACGGAAACTTCGTTCTCAAACAGGGTCCCTTTCACCTGTGGATGAGTCGATTTTCCAAAGTTTGGCGGGTAAGGTTGTCATCAAAGTAGAATTTTAGGGAAGTGACAGATATGTTTGCCTCCCCTAAGTGGTTACGGCTGTTCAAATAAAAGGGCTCAGGTTTTTGGATATCTTTATGGATTCTGAATCCATGCAGCACTTTCCTTGGGCACCACTCAATCTTCTCGCACTTGATAGACACCTGAACATGTTACCCCTTAATTCTTCTTCTTTGTTAAAACTAACCTCAGTGAACCAAGAGGTGAAGAAAAGACGCTGGCTCTGGATAGGACATACACTGAGATAGGACATACACTGAGATAGGACATACACTGAGATAGGACATACACTGAGATAGGACATACACTGAGGTAGGACATACACTGAGGTAGGACATACACTGAGGTAGGACATACACTGAGATAGGACATACACTGAGATAAGACATACACTGAGATAGGACATATACTGAGATAGGACATACACTGAGATAGGACATACACTGAGATAGGACATACACTGAGATAGGACATACACCGAGATAGGACATACACTGAGATAGGACATACACCGAGATAGGACATACACTGAGATAGGACATACACCGAGATAGGATATACACTGAGATAGGACATACACTGAGAAAACCCCAAGACAAAATAACTGGACACTCTCTTGTCTGAAATCCACACACAAAACGAGATAGTGGGAGACCTAAAGACATATGGAGAAGAGAATTACAGTCAGAGATGAATAATTTTGGGAGGACGTAGAGGGAGCTGCAGGATATAGCAAAAGATAGGACGGCTTGGTGGGGTTTGGTTGAGGGGCAATGCACCAATAGAGGATAAAAGTAGAAGAAGAATGTCAAAATGTTAACCCTTTACTGGGCAAATCGTCTGAATGCGTCTTTACCCCGGCAAGGGCAAACCGCCCGAAACCGCCCGTGACTATTATGCATTGTAAAACCGCGACCTCTCGGATTTCCGAGACTTCCAATCATCTACTTTCGGTTTCGCTGATAGCTTGACAACGTGGCAGCCATTCGCAAGTGTGTACTTTGAATTTGAATGGATTTTTTAAAAGTTTTTGTGGGTTTTACGCTTTGTATTTCAAAATGGATTTCAACGATTCTTCAAGTGATAGCGGAGATTTCGTTGGGTTCAATTTAAGTGACACTGAAAGGCACGAAGTTGACTATTAATCGTAGCTAGATATCAGTAATCAGCATTACTTTGCGTTAGCAGTCGTGAGTCGGACTTTAAAGAAAGTGATTATGAATCAGAAAATGTGTTTGTAAATTGCCGTATAGATGACTGACAATCACCAACAATATGTTGTATTTTGTAAATATTTGTGCTCATTTGTGGATTAGTGGCATCATTCACGTGAGTAAAATATAATGCATGCTTTTCCCTTCATTTTGCTGTTTATTTGACTAAAATCTGTTGACTGACAACTTATATGTGATATTTTTACTAACGTAACGCAAAATTAAACTCTCTGCAGCACCTCAAAATTCTTATTGCCTGTTCAGGGCTACAAAACAGACAACCGTCTGCCCAGTAAAGGGTTAAACCACATGCCTCCACTTTACTGTAAACGTCCAGACACATTTATACTGTTTCTATTTGCAGTGTTTAAATGGCTTACAACAGCCAAAAATATCTCCAAACACTGAAAACTTCTTGTTTATGATCTCACTTTCAGTTCTCTTCAAGTTACCCTGCTAGAATGTACACATTTCAAGGTATCCTGTTATATTTCTGTTTTCCTGGTTTTTCACAACATCAAGACTCATAACTGCCATTTCTGAGTGTTTCTTCTTCATTGATCAGAAAAGTTTGTTTTTGTTTTGGAAGTAATTGCATTGTATCTGTTTACAACAAAGCTGTGATATTTTCACCTTTTAACTGAGACATCTGGATTCCTCTGGCATTTGTTGGCCAGGTCAGCCTTCCAAGGGACACCCTAGTTCTATTTAAAGAAGTCTCCATTAGACTGTATACACTTCTCCCAGAGAACTTGCCATTGTTGGAAGCATTTCAGGATTGCCTATTTGGAAATGAAATACAGCATGGCTGTCATATTCTGCATAATGTCTTCTCGTGACACAAAGGGGGTCCTTTTCAGATGTGGATAAAGTCTAAAAGTTAACCGGTTGTGCTTGTCACCAGAGCAGAATTGTAGGGAAGCGACAGAAATGTCCACCTTCCCTAAGTGGTCAGCACAGTTGAAATGAAAGGGGGGTCAGGCTTTTGGACATCTTTATGAATTCCCAGTCCACACATAAGTTCCTCTTGGCACTTACTGAAGGCTATTTCCAAGTCAGAGAAGCGTTGACATGAAAATCACCACATCCTGATCTATGCCATCATCTGTAAAAGATGTAAACTGACATACATTGGGGCAATTGGCAGGAAACTAGCTGATCAGTTCCATGAACTTAAGGAGAGGAATTTATGGAGGGTACAAAGAGAGAGTTGAGTTGAGACAAGAACCAACATCACAGCACTTGGGACATTCCCATACATGCTCCGTCGTCATCTTCAACAGCCAGTGAAGAGTCCCAATACTAATGTTACCAGCTGCAGTCTGATTATGTGTCCATTTGGGCTTTCCTCTGAGTCCTGAGCGTCTGCCAGATCCTCTGGTCACTCCTTAGAGCACCATTCTCTCCAGGCCATGATGATTTGTCTGCTTTTCTGCACTATACACACAACCCCAAAGATCCCCGAAAACATCTGCTTTATCACGCAGCAGTACCCCACCAAGTGGTGCAGACCCAGCTACAAGGAGCGACAGAGAGGAGGGGTCAAACAAGATTTTAAATTCCCAGAAACTCACATCACCTACCTTTTATCAAATAGATCAAATATAAACAGCACCGATGTATGTTTGTCATGCTCAACTACACGCAGCGCACAGTTCGGGCTGCCATCCTAGGACCAAAAAACAAAAAACGTATGAATTTACATTCATTGCAAACTGGCACATTAACTGATAAGCCAAGAAGTCTGTCACCAACATGTGCCACGCCGGTAAGCATGGGCGTTCATATTTCACCATCTCACAGATTTACCAGAGTTGTCGATCAGCTCTGTGTTCTTGCCTTGATTATGTTCAATTATGAACTGATAAAACTTGATTTACTAGGCAATTTTAAAGAAGATAGTCTGCCATAGCTTTCCTTCTTAGCAGTGACCATAATGGTTGGTGACTGTAGCCACTGTCTTCACTAAAGGAGATCCTCTTGAAATTAGAAACCATAACCTACAACTATCTGTTGGCAGCTCTTCAACTCCATCCATCACCTGCAACCATTTTTTTTTTTAAGCATCCATGGCTTCATGTTATCCTGATCTAAATGGGTATTCCACCTTGTCCAAGGGTGTCCCATAGGCTAGCAGAGGGAAGGAGGCACCATACTTCTCCTTTGAGAGGGGATACCCACATCCTGCATCCAAGAAGTCTGTGTCTCCTGGAATATGAACAAACAAACCACAAAATGGCAACAGATAGCAGCACGCTACAGAACTGTGTAGGTCATACATACATGACCTTCTCCCTCTTTTTTTCTACCTTTCATTTCCCAAAGGACCAAACCGACTCAGCCAACTCATGCCCTAACCTTTCTAGACTTGTTCATAATTGCTTGGACTTTGCAGCTAAAGTTTTCTACCAGATGAGGCGCCCAGTGTCATGACAACCACCCCTTAATCACCTTTTACAACATGAATGGTAGGCCAGTGTTAATCTTCTTTGCTTCCCTTTCAGACCCTGCTAATACATCACTATCATAGAACAAATATGGCAGCCGCAGTGCCTTAAAGACAATGTGTCTGCCTTTATCTCGAAAAGTCCTCAGTTCAAACCCAGTCATGGACAATTATTTGTTGTTTTCAGAATAACCTGATGATGTATCTGTATCATGATCTCGGGTTAGTGGATGTCATTAGCGTATATCTTTAAATATTCTAGACCACAACGTATGAAAGGTCAGGAAATTGTCTGGTTCCCATTTCCTTGAGGCATGATCAACCCCAGAAAAAAAATCACCCTTCCTCTGCTGGGATCGAACCCAGACCACTGTCTCACAGGCGAGTGCACTAACAACTATGTCATTGCATAATTTTCTTCTCCTTCTTTCATTAATTTGAAATGTGACTATATCTGCAATGTTGTCACTTGTATGAATTTGCCCGCCTTGTTTTTAATTCATTCAGTGGTCCATAGAGTTTATGCATTGCATAATAATAGCATCGGCTAAAAGCTATAAAGCTATAACTTACAACATAACTAGCAAATGCTGAACTTCTTTTTTCCAGGGTGAAACCAAAGGTCTGAAACAGAAAACAAATATTAATAAGAAAAATGTTCAATTATTAATAACAAATTCAACTATAAGAAAGAGACAGCGTTCATTGGTTATATAACGTGAAAAATGGCATTGGAGAACATTGTGACAACTGGAAAGATCAGGGGTTGAAGGCGCTGAGGCAAATGGACAGAAATTATGTGTGATAAGGAATGTTATAGCATAAATTATATGTGATATTCTAAGATGATGACATGGAGGAATGTTATAACAGAAATTATATGTGATATTCTAAGATGATGACATGAAGGAATGTTATAACAGAAGTGATGTATGATATTCTAAGATGATGACGTGAAGGGATGTTATAACAGAAGTGATGTGTGATATTCTAAGATGATGACATGGAGGAATGTTATAACAGAAATGATGTGTGATATTCTAAGATGATGACATGGAGGAATGTTATAACAGAAGTGATGTGTGATATTCTAAGATGATGACATGGAGGAATGTTATAACAGAAATTATCTGTGATATTCTAAGATGATGACATGGAGGAATGTTATAACAGAAATTATATGTGATATTCTAAGATGATGACATGGAGGAATGTTATAACAGAAATTATGTGTGATACTCTAAGATGATGACATGGAGGAATGTTATAGCATAAATTATGTGTGATACTCTAAGATGATGACATGGAGGAATGTTATAACAGAAATTATATGTGATATTCTAAGATGATGACATGGAGGAATGTTATAACAGACATTATGTGTGATATTCTAAGATGATGACATGGAGGAATGTTATAACAGACATTATGTGTGATATTCTAAGATGATGACATGGAGGAATGTTATAACAGAAATTATGTGTGATATTCTAAGATGATGACATGGAGGAATGTTATAACAGAAATTATGTGTGATATTCTAAGATGATGACATGGAGGAATGTTATAACAGAAATTATGTGTGATATTCTAAGATGATGACATGGAGGAATGTTATAACAGAAATTATGTGTGATATTCTAAGATGATGACATGGAGGAATGTTATAACAGACATTATGTGTGATATTCTAAGATGATGACATGGAGGAATGTTATAACAGAAATTATGTGTGATATTCTAAGATGATGACATGGAGGAATGTTATAACAGAAATTATGTGTGATATTCTAAGATGATGACATGGAGGAATGTTATAACAGAAGTGATGTGTGATACTCTAAGATGATGACATGGAGGAATGTTATAACAGAAATTATGTGTGATACTCTAAGATGATGACATGGAGGAATGTTATAACAGAAATTATGTGTGATACTCTAAGATGATGACATGGAGGAATGTTATAACAGAAATTATGTGTGATACTCTAAGATGATGACATGGAGGAATGTTATAACAGAAGTGATGTGTGATACTCTAAGATGCTGACATGGAGGAATGTTATAACAGAAATTATGTGTGATACTCTAAGATGATGACATGGAGGAATGTTATAACAGAAGTGATGTGTGATACTCTAAGATGCTGACATGGAGGAATGTTATAACAGACATTATGTGTGATATTCTAACATGATGACATGGAGGAATGTTATAACAGAAATTATGTGTGATATTCTAAGAAAATGACATGGTGGATGATGATGGTATAATTGAGAAGCTGTGGCCTGGTAGTCCTCCGTAGTCATCTCTTATGACATGCATGGTCGGTTACAGTGTTACCAATCTTTGCTTCCCCTTAAGGTCCCAGTAATATATACGGGGGATGAATACTTATGTTCCTTTGTAAAGCACATGATGATGATGATGATGATGATGATGAATAAGAAATATAACAACATGCATTTAACATATTTCTTTAAATAACTGAGAACCATTGGTCTGATGGCCCTCTTTTCCAATGCCTTGATGTAAGGCTTTACAAGAAAATATGGTTCTGAGCCAATCCAGTCTCATTTTCTTCTTATTAGCATTCAAGAACTGGTCATCTTACGTCTGCAGTTATATTGCCACTATGAAGTCCATCATCTTCTTAAGATAAATGCGGAAGCCCCATAATTTCAGCTTCAGTTCGGCACTCTATGCCCATGCCTAGCGGCACAGATCTCTGTAAGATGGGTGGTCCTGGAGGACTGCCACGGTTCTCAGTTTCTGTTCCATATCGATATTTCTCTGTATGAGACAATGAGACGTACACTGGCACCTTGCCTTCTTCACAGACAATTGTTTGCTACATTATGTTTCAAAACTGGCATTATAACTACAACCCATGGCAATAGTGAATGTGACTTAGACCAGTAGGTGCGGTAAATGCTTGTTCATAATGGATACATGTGAATACATGGTCATTTCCACCATCACACACCACCATCTGACATCTCAGATGATCTGTGTGTGACCTATCTGCAATCATTTTTTCCTTTGTCTTTATTCCATTTCTGATCATTGCCCTCCATGCAACACGCTCAGCGGTGACTTAATATTAAGGTGCAAAATCAATGCCTGTATCAATCATATCCCACTAACACATCTTTTCACCATAGTAAAGGCCGAACCCGAGATCTTTTACCCATCTGTAATACACGAAAAAAGATGTCATTCTACCGTTGTCCATCCTCCTAATGTGTCCCTTCCATCTAAGTCTATGAAGACTGAGCATGGAACAAACCATCACAATCCCCAATCTTTCCAATACTTCAGTATTTATGATTGTGTTTTGCCACTTAATACCAAGTATTCTTCGCAGACACCACAGATGAAAGTTGTGTAAACATTTCTCTTGGTGTGAGTAAGTTGTCCAGGCTTCACTGCCATATAGAAGAGTACTAAGGACACAGGCTTGACAGACAAAGACTTTTATTTTGGCAATGAGACATAGATGGCCATGGAATCTGCAGTGGCAGAATACAGATAATTGAGGATCATCATCATCATACTCCTGACAGGTTCACAGATACTCTGATCTCCTTAGCATCTCCACCACTGTACAGGAACTGATATCCCCAGTTCTGCGTTGAAGAATCCAGTGTCTGGTACCTACCTGTCCTGCTACAATGTCCTCACTGTTACTGAGAATATCTTACCTTGTCCTCAATCTTATTACAATGTCCTCACTGTTACTGAGAATATCTTACCTTGTCCTGAATCTTCATCACATCTGCACCATTCGTGAAAAACATGCTGACATTCACTGCAACCGTGCCATCCTTTAGGAATCCAAATGACCGAGTCATTGTTATTCTAGGGCGGTCATCATCCTGAGTGTTTGGGGAAAAAAAAACAACAGGGATACTATGGTAAAGTTGTTGCAATTAATAAATAAAAATGTAGTGTACAGTAGAGTACTTTACAAAGGCAGAAACAAATGTGAGATGTTGAACCTTGATTGCTTATGCTCATTAACATGGCAAATCATGGTGATGAATATATTAAGAAGAAAAATAAAGTATGGTGGATAGCTTTGCAAGGGCATAAGGATAAAATTAACAAGAAAAAATAAATAAGAATATAAAATATAACAAATAAGGTGAGACTGGGATTGTGCAGAAAAACAAAGGGCCCCCATGGCCAAGTGGTCCTGCTGTCTGCCTTGGACTTTAAAGTTCCTGAGTTCATTTTCCAACAGCTTCATTCAGACCATTATCATCATGTGCCTCGCCAGCTAGCACAGGCATCCATGTCTCTCCGCAGATCTCTGTCTTTGGTGCTTTGGATCAACTCTGCTGATGATATTCCTCCATGTCATCGTCTCAGACCATCCAACATCATTTCTTTTGGTCTGCTTCTGCCTCTTTTCCTACTGATCTTTCGTTGTCATGATATTAAGACCATAAGAGCTATTTTTCTGCAGATCCAGGGGGTCATTGCCAAAGCCACAGAGTTTATGCTTTGTGCAATGCTTTCAGTTGGAGGACTGCCATTGTGTGGAGACAGACTGCGCCAGGTGTGGAGAGAGACCAAGCCAGGTGTGGAAAAAGACTGAGACAGGTGTGGAAAGAGCTCAAACCAGGTGTGGAGAGAGAATGCGACAGGTGTGGAGAGAGACTGAGCCAGGTGTGGATAGAGACTGAGCCAGGTGTGGAGAGAGACTGAACCAGATGTAGACAGCGACCGAGACAGGTGTGGAGAGAGACTGAGTCAGGTATGGAGAGAGATTAAGCAATCCAGGTGTGAAGAGAGATTAAGCCAGGTGTGGAGTGAGACAGCCATTTTGGAGAGAGACTGAGCCAGGTGTGGACAGAGACCAAGCCAGGTGTGGACAGAGACCAAGCCAGGTGTGGACAGAGACCAAGCCAGGTGTGGAGAGAGACAGCCAGGTGTGGACAGAGACCAAGCCAGGTGTGGAGAGAGACAGCCAGGTGTGGAGAGAGACAGTCAGGTGTGGACAGAGACCAAGCCAGGTGTGGAGAGAGACAGCCAGGTATGGAGAGAGACAGCCAGGTGTGGACAGAGACCAAGCCAGGTGAGGAGAGAGACAGCCAGGTGTGGACAGAGACCAAGCCAGGTGTGGAGAGAGACAGCCAGGTGTATCCGGATACACCTTGTGTTGTCATCTGAATTGGCGGGGCATTCATTTCTGTAAAAACACGTTTGTTAGCGAGAAATCACTAGTTTTTCACCAAAACATCAAAGAAATGTCGCCGCTTTCAATGATTTAAGTTGCTTTTGGACCTATCAAAGACATATTCCTTGGGTGGAGGTAAATATAAGACGGCAGGAAAAAATTTCATAACGATGCAACAGACAGTTTTCAAAATAATTGATCGTGAATGACAGCATTCATTTCTGGACATACTATAGTCTGATGATTTCGCTTTAGGAATATGTTTTCTATGGATTTTGTGTATTAGGTGTTGTTTATCTTGCTGCACAAGAACCTGCGCACTTGTCTTTCTGTTCTTATCTGTCCTCTATTTTTGTTGTCTTGGGAAAGGCGTTTAGCCATCCGAACATGAGTTCTCTCTCTCTCTCGCTCTAAGTCTCGATCTCCCACCTCTCTCTTAATTGATCGTATATATGTTACTTGTCCAGTTAATATTATCGAATGTTCTGTTCCTGTTAGTGCAGTTAGTGACCATTACCCAATATGTTGTACGTGGTCGAAAACTGGGTTCAAATCTCCTAAAAATAAACATTTAATCATCAAATTTAGAAATCTAAAAGCTCTCAACCAAAGTTTATTTTTTAGACAACTTAAAAAATGCAGCCCTTGAACATGTTTACCAACTTCCTGATCCGGATGATGCACTAGCTTACTGGACAAAGACAGTCTACAGTGTGTTTGATAAACATGTGCCAGTTAAAGAAGTTCGAGTGAAGAATCAACATAAATCTCCATGGGTGACTCGTGAAGTTCTCGAAATCATGAGAAAATGTGATACAGCGCACAAAAATAAAGATTTTATCAATTACCGCAGACTAAGAAATAAAGTTAAATATGAAATTCGTAGGATAAAGAAAGATCATTTCAAAAATTTAATTGTAGATAAATCAAATAACACAAACATATGGAAGGCTATTAACTTGCTAACCAACAAGAAACACTCTTCAGAGTCAGCAATACCGAGCACTATAACATGCGAGGATTTCAGTTGCTTCTTTAAATCAGAAATAGAGAATCTAAAGTCCTCAATACCAGACTCAGCTTGTAATCTAAGCTCACTGTCATCATTCTGTGAAGAGAAATGCTCTAGCAATATTCCCCCTGAGATTCCCTTGATGTCTGTTGCAGAAGTGTATAAATATCTCTCAAAGCTCAAAGCAACAAATTCAGAAGGCCTAGATGGTATCAGTAATAAAATTCTTCGCTGTGCTGCACCAATTATTAGTGAGTCCTTGACCGTTCATATATAATCAGTGCCTGTCCAAAAACTACTTTCCATCTGCCTTTAAAATTGCTAAAGTTTATCCTCTACTTAAAAATGGCTCAACTGATAATAGCGTCTTGTGTAATTATAGACCTATTTCCTTACTATTGTCGCTATCAAAGCCATTAGAAAAACACATACATAAAATAACATTACACCATTTAATTAACAACGATCTAATAATTGACAGTCAATCTGGGTTTCGACCTAAATATTCTTGCCATAGTGCCCTAACAAAAATGACCGATAACTGGCATCTTTGTATCAACAATGGCAACATTTGTGGAGCAGTATTTGTAGACTTTAAAAAGGCCTTTGATATGGTAGATCATGATATTTTAATTAGAAAATTCAAACAAATGAAAACTAGCACAAGTATGGTGAACCTAATTACGTCATTTTTATCCGACAGACAACAAGTAGTGTCCTTCAATAACTGTCTATCAAAACCCACACAACTTAATATTGGTGTGCCTCAGGGCTCAATACTAGGGCCGCTGCTTTTTGCAGTTTATATTAACGATCTTCCTTTATATCTCAATACTTCGTGTGACCTATTTGCAGATGACTGCACTATATACACTAGTCAAGAAAACCTTAGTGACTTAGAGAGCTCTTTGCAAAACGAACTTGATAACCTTAGTAGATGGAGCAATGAAAACCGCATGATTATTAACATCGACAAAACCAAATCCATGCTAATAACGACCAGACAAAAACTACAGACCCTAGCCATAACTGGGGCACCGCTCGATCTCCACGTGGACACGTTACCTATAGTTAATGTAAATGAACACAAAACATTAGGTCTTTTAATTGACAGACATCTAAACTGGAGCTCTCATGTTCATGTCCTCACCAAGAGAATAGCACAAAAAGTTTACCAACTTACTAAAATTCAGCACTTCTTGGATGAAAGCACACGAAAAATATTCTATGCATGCTATATCCAATCACCTCTCGACTATTGTTCCACAGTCTGGGATGGGTGCCCTAAATCTAATATGAAACGACTGTGTTCGCTTCAAAAGCGATTCTTTTTTAACAAAGCCAAATTAGTGAATAAAATTATATCTGAAAATACCCCAGAGTATCTTCTACCGTTAATTCAATCTAATGCAATGAACAGCAAGCGCTTAAATTTAATACAGGTTCCTAAGCCTAGATTGGACTTATACACAACATGTCTCGCGTATTCTGGTGCTCACTTGTGGAATAGCCTTCCACCAGATCTGAAACGCCAGTGAGTCCCTGCACATTCAACCGAAAACTCTTTCAATACTTACTTCATACCAACTATATGCCTCCATAAGTCACCTACTGGTATCATTTTTTCACTATCATTTTACACTGTGTGAGTGAGAGAGTGGGTGAGAGAGTGAATGAGAAAGAATGTGAGTGAGAGAGTGAGTATGAGACAGAGAAAGTGAGAGAGTGTATGCGCGTGTGCCTGCGAGGGTGAAAGAGTAAGTGAATGTCTGTATTATGTGAGGCAGCGTGTATGTGTGGGTAAGTGTGTGGGTGGATGGGTTGGTGTGTACGTGTGTCCATATGTGTGTATGCGTGTGTTTATGTGTGTGTATGTGGGTGTATGTGTGTGCACGTCTGAATGTGCGTGTGGGTGTGTATGTGTAAATGTGTGCTTGTGTGTGTATGTTTATGTGTATTTATGTGTGCGTACATGTATGCATGTGTTTATATGTATGTGCATGTGTATATGTGTGTGTGCGTATATATATATATATATATATATATATATATATATATATATATATATATATATATATATATATATATATATATATATATATTTATATGTGTGTGTGTGTGTGTGTGTGCATGCATGCAGTGTATGCGAGTGTATTTGTGTGTGTAAGTATGTGTATATGGGTGTGGATGTGTGTATATGTGCGTGGGGATATGTGTGTATTTACGTGTGTGTATTGTGTGTATGCTCGTGTGTGTATGTGTATATGCTTTCGTGTGTATGCGAGGGAGTGTGTATTTACTAGCGAGAGGGTATATGTCTGTCTGTGTGTGAGTGAGAGTGAATGAGAGTGTGATATTGAGTAAATGAAAGATGGAGAGAGTGACTTAATGGGTGAAACAGTGATTGCGAGTGAGAGAGAGAGAGAGGGGGGGGGGGGGGGGGAGAGTGAGCGAACGAGAGAGAGACAGTGGAAGAATGGATTTGTTAATGTGTGTATGTGTGCGCGCATTGTTTGTGAGTGTCTATGGGTGTGTGTTGGTGAGAAGAGAGAGAGAGAGAGAGAGAGAGAGAGAGAGAGAGAGAGAGAGAGAGAGAGAGAGAGAGAGAGAGAGAGAGAGAGAGATTTAAGCCCACGCATATCATGTAACATGCTATTCCATATATGTTGTGTATTCTCATGTTCATATTACCATTTTGAATGCCAATTGATGTTATAATTTATAACATGAACACACACACTGTAGAGTGGGTGAGAGAATTAGGGAGTATGAGTGTGAGAGAGAGAGAGAGAGAGAGAGAGAGAGAGAGAGAGAGAGAGAGAGAGAGAGAGAGAGAGACAAGAGAGAGAGAGAGAGAGAGAGAGAGAGTTAATGAGTGTGAGTGTGTGTGTGTGCCTGTGTAATAAAGAGAGAGAGAGAGAGAAAGAGAGAGAGAGAGAGAGAGAGAGAGAGAGAGAGAGAGAGAGGAGAGAGAGAGAGAGAGAGAGTTGAGTGCACGCATGTCTTGTAACATGCCATTTCATATTTTATTGTGTATTTTCATCTTTCACATTATCATTTTGTATGTATGACACTTGATTTTATCATGTATAATATAACATTACTGTAATGTGAGTGAGAGCGTTAGTGAGTGGGGGGAGAGAGAGAGAGAGAGAGAGAGAGAGAGAGAGAGAGAGAGAGAGAGAGAGAGAGAGAGAGAGAGAGGAGAGAGAGAGAGAGAGAGAGAGAGAGGAGAGTTGAATTGCATCACTAATTTTAAGTTACAAAATGTACATGTACAATTTTTCTCAATTTTCTGTACAAATTTGCGACAATGCTCACGACAATCGTCTCTGTATGTGTGTGTAAAGTGTGGAGTTTGATCATAATAGTAGGTTGGGGATGGGGGGGGATGTGTGTGTGGGTGGATTCGTGATGTGTGTGGTGGGCTCAGGATGTGTGGTGGGCGGGGTGGGATTGTGTGGGTGAGTGGGGGTTTGTGTGTGGAAACGTGCGGGATATATGGGTTGTGGGGAGATGTGTGTGTGGGTGGGGATGTGTGTTTGGCTAGGTGGTTGTGGGTGAGAGGGTGGAGGGGGATATGTTGGTGGATGATTGATGGTGGGTTATGGGATGGGGATGGGTGGGGGTTATATATGTGGGTGGGGATGTGGTGGGTGGGAGATGTGTGCAGGTGGGGGTGGTTGTGGGTTTGGGGATGTGTATGGGTGTGGGATGTTTGGGTGGATGGATGGGGAGTGTGTGTGTGGGAGATGTGTGGGTGAATGTCTGTGGGGGATGTGTGTGGGTTGAGGGAGGGGTGCGTGATGGGTGTGGGTGATGGATTTGGGGATGTGTGTGTGGGTGGGGGATATGTCTGGCTGGGTTGGGGTGTGTAATGGAGGATGTATGTGAGGGTAGTGAGGGTGATTGTAGTTGGGGGATGTGTGGATGGGTAGATGTGTGGGGAGACGTGTATGTGGGTGAGGGATGTCTTTGGGATGTGTGTGGGTGTGGTGTTGTGTGGGAGGGGAGCTGGGTGTGGATAAAGGATGTGTGTGTGTGGGTGGGGGTGTGGTTGGGTGTGCAGGTGGGTGAAGGATGTGTGTGAGGGTGGGGGTGTGTGTTTAGATGGGTGGTTGGGGTGTGTGAGTGTGGGTGGGTAGATAGATGTGTTTTGATGAGTGGGTGAGGGATGTGTGGGTGTTAGTGGTTGAGGAATAAGTGCGTGTGTCTAGGGATGTGTGAGGGGATGAGTGTATGGGTTGGGGATGTGTGTGTGGGTTGTGTGTTTGGGTGGGGAGGTTGTGCATGGGTGGGGATGTGTGTATATATGGGTAGGGGTGTGTGGTTAAGGAATGTGTGGCTGGGGGATGGGTGGGTGGAGGATGTGTGGTTGGGTAGAGGATGTGTGGGTGGGTGATTGTATATGAGTAAGGGTGTGTGGTTAAGGGATGTTTGGTTGGGGGATGGGTGGGTAGAGGATATGTGGGTGGGTGAGTGTGTGAAGGTAGGAGATGGTGGGGGTTGTTTGTAGGGGTGGGCTCGGGATCTGTGAGTGGGCTGGGGGAGATGGGAGATTATGTGGGTGGGTGCGGAATTTGTGTGTGGGTAGGTGCGAAATATGTGAGTTGACGGAGAGATGTGTGTGTGTGTGTGGGGGATGTGTGGCTGAGGAATGTGTGTTTGGCTGGGTGGTTGGAGGTGTGTGGGTGGAGGAGGATAGGTGGGTGAGTGATTGTTGGTGGGTAATGGGATGGGTAGAGTATATGTGAGTGGGTGGGGGATGTGTGTAGGTGGGTGGATGTGTGTGGGTTGGGGAATGTATGTGTGCTTGGGGTGGGTGGATGGGACATGTGGTGGGTGAGAGGTGTGTGGGTGGGGAGATGTGTAGGTGTAGGGATGTTGTGGATGGGTGGGGGAATGTATGTGTGGTTGGATGGGGGAGTTGGAGTGAATGGAGGATGTGTGGGTGGGTGGCTGGTGGATGTGTCTCATAACATAGTAATATGCATTGTTTATTATTACAAAATTCATGTGACAATGTTTTTTTCCTATGCACTGTTGATGAAAGAAAGATGAGTGATTGGAAGGGCTGAATGTAAGACAGGCCTGCGTGCCCAATTTGTTACCCTTTGAAAATAAAGTCTGTTCGTTCGTCTTTACCACTCTTTAATGTCTTTCAATACATCTTTCTCATATCTTTGTCTCTCACACTATCTTTATTATCTATCTCTCTCATCTCTCTTTTCCACCTGCTTCATATATACCAGGTTTTCCTGCACTTTACATGCACAGCATTTCCTTATCCTTGTTTATTTATTAATTCATGAGGCCAGTCAGTCGAAAGCCTGGTGTTTGAATTGCTTAATCATGTCTCTGAGGTGAAGCATATTACTGTTGTATTGGGAATACCTGTTCTAAAAAATTATTCTTGATATTTAAACAGGTCTAACGTACTGTAAACATAAAACGGGATGCCAAAAGAACGGAATCGGAAGTAAGAAGAGGAGTGATTCATTAAAAAATACGGAGAATTCGGCAGAATTAAACTCGCAACAGTGAACATTCCTATTTAAATTAACCACCTTCTTAGACTTCTTAATGGCCCAAACTAAAATTGACTAGTGAGCAGACGCTGTGACATGTTTGATACTTCCCGCAATTCGATTGCGAGAATAATAATTTTTCTCTATTAAAATATTATTGTCGCAATTCCATTGCGGATCCCCATCCCTAATCAAAATGTCCGCAATTCCATTGCGAATAAAGCCTCCCTTTACACAATTGTCTAGTCGCATTTACCTGTAGTTTAAGATTGTGAATCCAAGCTTCACAAAACCGTGACATAAACAGTAGTAAACATATGAGTTTTAACACAAAATTCATTGTGTTTACATGACAATGCTCCGCCATGTTGTACCAGTGGCGGTTTCACTTCCTTGTACCTAGGGTTGCCAGACATCCGGCCAAGAGAGGACATGTCCTCCTTTTTAGCCTCGTATCCTCCGTCCGGCAGGCAAAGCTAAAAACCTTTAAAATGTCCGGCGTTTTAAAATATTTTATGTTATCATTGTTTTATGTATTGTAGTTACAACTTACAATTTATCTACACTCTACCGTGTGTTTACATTCTTTATTAAAACGCATTGCTTAATAATATATATTTAATTTTCCTATTTATACCAAATGTATAATTTGAATCTAACTGTTGCTCTATTCGGCAACACTTACAGGGTTGCCACTTTTTTTTTGACCAAAAGTATCTAGAAACGGCCCATACAACATCCATAAATATCTAGATTTCGTTGCAAAGTATCTAGTAAAAATATCCAGATTGAGAAAGTAAGAAATTACATATGTATTGATGTGACTGCCGCTCTCCCTGGCGAAAAGTTTACGGCTGTCGCCGTTATCCCGTATATTCTCGTGAGTAACGCAGCTGCGCCCGAACCGACAGCGGTTCGAGCCGCGCTGGTAACTTACAGGGGTATGTGAGCCGGTCGCTCAGAAAGCAATGGCAAACTACTGTGCGTAATCTTGCCTTGTACATCAACAGCAGCTGAAAAATTCTGATGTTGACTGCACCATCCTGTAAGGGATATGCAACATTAAAAAGAAAATTGATGTGACTTACCTATAGAATCATGTCCTCATCTTCACTGATGCCTGTCTCACAAGATGCACTTAGCTTGGATGATGAAGTTGATAAATAAAGTCAGCAACAAACATGGAAAGAGCGTGTGTGCAAATAAAGCAATTAGAGAGAAGAAATAAGTTAAGAGAAAGCGACATTTATTGCAAATATTTGAATACCTAGAAAGGCGTAAACACCAGAAACTGCACGAAGACGTTTTGTGCTTATGTCACAAAGACCCGGTAATCAAAGTACAAGATATCAGTCAGAGCCGTGTAACAGTATAGAGATATAACGTGACCCTTTGCCCTGCCTTTGTCTATGATCTCAGAGGTCGCTTTGGCATTATTTCAGCTTGCTTGCCACCCCCATTTCTTCCACATTCGTCTATTCGTTTCAACATTTCAGTTAAATCCATGGGCACCCTCCGTTCTTTTCTTACCCATTCGCATGTTTAAGTTCTTGGGAAAGTTCCATTAGTTATATATACCGTCATCACCATATTGTGTCCTGCAAAATGTTGCAGGCGTCCATATATCTCACATACCTCAGTCCTTGATGTTCTCGATACGCAAGGGATACGCAACAATTTAAACAAAAATCCCTTACAGGACGTTGCAGTCAACATCAGCATTTTTCAGCTGCTGTTGATGTACTAGACAAGATTACTTTCAGTAGTTTGCCATTGCTTTCTGAGCGACCGGCTCACATACCCCCTAAGTTACCAGCGCGGCGTGAACCGCTTCCGATTCTCGCGCAGCTGAGTTACTCACGAGAACATACGGGATTACGTAGAAAGACGTTTGTTACAATGCATTATATAATCTGTGTTACTTCAGAAGTATAGAAGTGCGAACGTTGCTAAAGTGAACAGTGACTTGTTCGTGCGAAAGTTGCTCAAGTGAACATTAACTTGTCTGTGTGAGCGTTGCTAAAGTGAACATTGACTTTTCTGTGAGAGCGTTGCTAAAGTGAACATTGACGTGTCTGTACGAGCGTTGCTAATGTGATAAGAGAGAAGGTCGTGTCAATACAGATAGCTTCTCCCAAATATCATGAGACATCGGAATTAACCATGAATTAATATTTTCACATCTACTTGAATATACATTTGGTTACTATACTACAATAGAACAGTATTGCAAGCGAATGAATTGAAATGTGAATGGGATACTCGACAAGACATAGATACACACAGGCACAAAACAAACAAAACTCTCATGCTTCGTACTGTGCTTTCTACTGTCGTTTTTTAGTTTATATATCCATTAGTTTATGTTTACCGGCCTGTAGCCGATCATGCCTGCTGACAGACGGACTAGGTCATCTCTCCACCACACCATCTCCGACATATTTGCCCTCATACCCCAGGACATGTCCCGTGCAGCTATTAGCCTCGCACGTACTATTTTTAACATCACTCGCTTTTCTTGCCATTTGAATTTCCTGAACAACTGTCTCCGGCTCAAGGTTACACCTAAAGGCTTCCGGAGCAATATTCATCTCTCGTTGGGCAAACTGGTTCCTGCTGAGACACGGCTCTTCAATCGCCTGGCACAAGAGCAGTCCGTCAAGTACATGAAGCTGGCAGTGACTGTGCATCAACGACATATCTCCGAACTGAAGGACACCAAGCACAACCTGTACCGGACTCTGCATCTACTGACGTTCAACAACCAGCTTGCTTTCCATTTGATCACCTCCATCATTCAACATTATAACGTTTCTTGACAGGATTTTCCAACCTCTAGTTGCGAATCTCCCGTCATACATCAAGGATACAACGCATGCGTTACTCTCATTCAACTCCCTCCAACTGACTCCTGGGAACATATACAGACTATTCCTAATGGATGTATGTTCCCTCTATACCTCCATTCCTCACGCAGATGGCCTCAGGGCGCTACAGTTCTTTCTGGATCAACGCACAGATCAAGCCATCCCTACTCGCTCACTTGTGAGACTCGCTGAATTGGTCCTCACCAATTCCTTTGAATTCAATGGCCACTACTTTGAACAAATCAGCGGTGTCGCCATGGGCACGAAAATGGGACCCAGCTACGCATGTTTATTTATGGGACATCTGGAACACCAGATTGAACTCAGCTATGATGGTCTTCTCCCTTCTTTTTACCGACGCTACATCGATGACAGCATAGGTCTCACCGACATGGCAGAGGCGGAACTGAACCGCTTCATCAATTATGTCAATGACTTCCATCCATCGATCAAATTCACCACAGAAATTTCCACCACCTCTGTCAATTTCCTTGACACCACTATTAAATTAAACCCTCCTACAAACCAAACCTACTGATGCTCACGGTTTCCTCCTGTACAGCTCATCCCACCCCAAAAGCTGCAAAGATTCCATCCCATATTCCCAGCTACTCCGTCTTCGTCGTATCTGTCAGGATGATAATGACTTCCTCGAGAGAGCCTATGAAATGCTTGACTTTTTCCGCAAACGGTCCTACCCAGAGGACGTCTTGTCCACAGCTTTCTGTCGCATAACCCAAGTCTCGCGGGAAATGTCCCTCGTCAAACAAACGCGACCTCCTAACAATGCACCCAAGCTCATCCTCACCTTCCATCCACATGCCTATGCCATCAAGCATATTTTCATGAGACACTGGTCCATCTTGGAATCCGATCCAACCACTCGTGAGGTATTCTCCGAAGGCCCTAGGGTAATTTTCCGCCGTAACCAGAGCCTCAGAGACCACCTTGTGCATAGTCCCTCCCCACCGTTAGTTCATCTGTGGGCACATTCGAATGCCATCGTAAGAACTGTCTGACATGCCCATACGTTGTTCAGACACCGGAGATCACATTTCCCCTAGGCACCTTCTCCTTGAAAGATTCTTTCACTTGCACATCCCGCAATCTGATATATGTCATCATCTGCAAACGATGTGACATGAAATACATTGGTCAAACAGGCAGACGTCTTGCGGACCGTCTTAGAGATCATCTCAGAGACATAATTACCATAATTTACGCGCATCCAGACCGAAAATAAAATGGGTAAATGACACCGAAAGAAAAGTAAAATCTAGAAAGTATTCAAAATATCTGACTCCAAATGAAAAGTATCTAGAATTGCATCCATCATCCAAACGTCAGAAAACGGTATCCAGATGCCGGCAAAAACCTCTAGATCTGGATATAAAATATCTAGAATGGCAACTATGCAACACTAACAATGCTGTAATCTCTATGGTCAAAATGTTAATGTTATTTCCGGTTCCGGTAGCAGAGACGCCACTTAAAATTGTTTTTTTTTTTATTTTAAATTTGTAATTTTTGCCGTCTATATTTATGAAAATGGCTTTTACAAAGAGGAATGCAAATTCTCGAACATTATGAAAAATAAGTTTCCATGCTTCGTTGAAGGACGCAATGAGAATGAGATGTAACAAAAGAAAAAGCAGCGGCTGCAGCAGGATATAACAATATGAACTGGAAACAATTAGTAAAATTAGGTATTTATATTTAGCTCCTGCGAAATGAAGAGACATACTAAACACATCACAATGCAAATTCACATACCTTACAAAGGAAATCCATCTTGCACAGGTGAAAAACAAAGCGTGACTTATTCAAAATCAGAAGCAATTAATAAATATATAAAATAAAATAACAAAAAAGCACAATAGGATAACAAAGGACGACCGACGTTTCGATTCTGAGAGTCTTTGTCAAGGACAGGACAACTGTCATTTACTGCCAATATAGTACCTTGCGGTGTATGGCAGAGGGGTCTTTGAGCCTGAGGAATAAAGGCCGCCTGGCTAGTGCAGTCGCCGCGAACTGTGCAGGTTAGGATTTTCTTTTTGCCCCCGACAGAAAAGAATCCCGCACCTTACCGGGGATCGAACCCGGGTCTCCCGAATGAGAGTCCGGCGTTCTATCCACTCGGCCAGCCGCTCCTCAGGACAACACAAGTAGATAAACAAACGAAAAAGACACAAAATAAATTGACACAACTGCTATGGTGGTTTGAACCGGTTCAAACCACCATAGTAGTTGTGTCAATTTAGTTTGTCTTTGTCTTTGTTTAATTTAGTCTCTTCTTTTCGCAGAAGCTAAATATAAATTATACATAAGTGTTTCCAGTTCTTTGCGATAGTTACTTGTCCGTTACCAAAAAAGGAACTACTGACTTGGAGCGCCATGTTGACAGTGAGAGACATAGAAACCTAATCAAAATCAGCCCTTGATGTAAAGTGGACTGTTTTGAATGACCATGGGAGTGATCACTTGCCATGCCCATCCTGATCTCTAAAGCCAGGAAAGTTAAGGCTGGGAGAGCGCGCAAGACCTTCCGGTATGAGTGGACCGACAGCCTTCTTGGACGCCTCAGACAGCGGGCTTGCAACAGGAATGTTAAAACTCCTTTTTTTGCAACCCCCATGCTGGACCCGAGATGTAGACCAGGCTTGGAAAGCAAAGAGAGCTGCAGTGAAGCAGCTAAGGAATGTGCGACAGACACCCCGAAGCTCACGAGAGGAAGTGGACACAGCGGAAAATGTCAAGAAAGACAAGGTGGAGGCTTTCAAGCGCTGTGCTACAGAGGCCAAAAACGCAAAATGGGAATGTTTCATGAAGGAGATTGGAGGTGATAAAACACTGCGAAAATTCTGGAAACTGTACAGACAAATGCAAAGAAAAGATCGACCTATGACAGTGGGAACAATTGATAGAAATGATGGTGTGCGCGTGACAACAGACAAAGAGAAAGGGGAGGCGTTTCTCCAGAGATTTTTAGAGCAGACCAATCATAATGATGCGGACACCAGAGATGCAGTTAGAGAGGAATTATCTGGCACCATGAAGAATATGCATTAAGACTTCATACAGGTTGAAGAAATATTTTGAAAAAGGCAAACGACACGGCACCAGGGCCCGATGGGGTTAGGTAAAGCCACATGAAGGCTTTGAGCGATGCATACCTGAAGGAAATGAGCGACTGCTTTAACCAGGGCATTAGGACAGCATCAGTACAGCAGGATTGGATGCACAGCTATCTCATCCCTCTCCCAAAACCATTCAAGGATCATTCAAAGCTTAGTGGCTTTAGGATCATCACCCTTCAAAATACATTTGGGAAGGTTCTAGAGAAGATAGTCGCTGTCAAGCTGCAAGAGTTCTTGGAAAGGGGGAAGCTTCTTCCAAGAGGCCTGGGGAGCTACAGGCCAGGAAAAGATACCTGGTCAAACGCAGCCACTTTTGCCTTTGACGTTTATGAGGGGTTCCAGAGTAGACAGGAAACGGTGGCGGCAGCGCTTGATCTCGAGGATGCGTACAATAGAGTTCGATATGATATTTTGATGACCGCACTGATGGAGAAGGGGGTCAATCCCTGGTTGGTGAACTGGATAGCGGCCGTCGTGCATTCTCGTCAGGTTGCTCTCCGTCTGGGTGCATGAACCTCAGAACCACATATTTTAACCTCGGGACTGCCACAGGGATCCGCAATCTCACCGGTGCTCTTTAATGTGTATACGAGGAAGATTGCAAACCTAGAAGCACCAGGGGTTGGAAGGATACTAACATTTGCAGATGATATTCTTGCATATAGGCTGGGGAGAGATAGGGAGCAAACAGCCCAGGAGCTACAGGCAACAGTAGACAATGTGATTGACTGGTGCACTGAAATGAGTGCTGTCATCCACCCAGAAAAGGCAGCTGTTTTGTGGTGCTCTCTGGACAACAGGATTGTGAGAGCTGATATCCCAAGCCTCACGATAGATGGTAGAAGCGTCAACAGAGAGAACAAACTGAAGTATCTGGGAATCACATTTGACAGGAGCATGTCCTTCAAGGACCATGTGAAGACGGTTGTGACAAGGTCTCAAAAGGGACTAGACGCACTTAAAACTGGCTGCAATGGACACAGAGCAGAGAATGCTTTTCACACTATACCAGCGCTTGATCCTCTCAGTGATTGATTATGGACTAGGACTGCTCACTGTCTCAGAGAGGCAGCTGGTGAAGTTAGAGCGCATACAGAACGAAGCTATGCGGGTCATTCTGGGATGCACTAGAGACACCCCAGTAGTGTGTATGCGTTACATCCTTGGTCTGCCGAGTGTTGCTGGTAGGCTCAAGGTGATGCAGGCGAAGGCATACCTCAGAGTAGCTGCAGACACAGACCACCCACTGCATGAGGCGCTGGGCGCAGTTAAGGGTCAGCGACTGATAAGAGGGAAATCATGGATGGCTCAGGCAGAGGATACGATCAGACAGGTGTGCCCCTTGGAGAACATTAGGCGTGGAGAGGAGTGGGTCAGAGTGCCAGCGGAGCAGTCAGAATTGTGCAGTTATAATCACATTAAGCAGGGAGTGGCCAGCAGGGGCCACGGAAGTGGAAATCCAGCAACTAATTCAGGACAATGCTCACTCGGGTGACGTGATTATCTACACAGATGGTTCGGTGTCAAGAGGTGAGAAAAGTGGTTGGGGGTTCACAGCCAAAGCCAATGGTCGACGTTTTCGGCAGGAGAGCCTGGCATATGATACCACAACATCCAGCTTAAGAATGGAGGTGGAGGCGGTCACTGCGGCTCTCCGCTGGATAGAGAATACGACACACACACACATCGTGATTGTAACTGACTCAGAAAGCATGCTGACGAGGGTGAGGACGGGCAGGCTTCGTGCGGCGTGGCTTGCTTCGCTTCGGAGGTCACGGGTGACAAGCATCGCCTGGATCTTTTCTCCGGGGCATGCCGGTGTGCTGGGAAATTAACAGGCGGACAGATTGGCTGGCTCTGCAGAACTTGGTGGAGTATTGATACATGACAAGGCAGACGTGGCTGCGGCCTTGTGGGAGCACATGCACACCTCGGAGGAGCAAATGGATTATCATGGTCTGGCAAGAATGAGACAGCGAAGAGTGACGAGGGGATCTGGCCGAAGCTCAACGCTCAGAGGAAAGGCGAGACGGACATATAATCAGATTGCTGCTGGTACTATTAGTGTTGGAACTCTTCGCTGGCTGCTGAGGATGGGGACGGAGCGCTTATGGGAATGCCCCGAATGCTGTGATGTTGATTCCTAAATCAATCAATCAATCAATCAATCTTCCTTTATCTCCATCATCTCCTCTCTCTCTCTCTCTCTCTCTCTCTCTCTCTCTCTCTCTCTCTCTCTCTCTCTCTCTCTCTCTCTCTCTCTCTCTCATTCTTTCCTTATTACAAAAGATAGTGAGTTGTAGGCAGAGTTCGACTTAAGAACGACCACTTAGGCTTCACACTATTTCAATCAATTCCCTCTTCTTTCTCTCCACTCTCACCACCCTTCATCTCTCTCCTTCTTCCTCTTTTTCCATCTGTCACATACATTGGCACCTTTCCGTCTTGACAGACGATAGTTTGATACATTGTGCTTCAAAGAGGCTTAATAACTACGATCCATGGCGGTGGCGAGTGTGGCTGGTAAGGCCAATTCTTGCTGCAAATGTTTGCCCACAGTAGGTATATGTGAAAACATGGTTATTTCCACCATTTTGCACCATCTTACGTCTCTCACGCTCTGTGTGCGCTTTATCTGCAATCATTTTCTCCTTTGTCTTTATTCCATTTCTGATAGTTGCCCTCCATGCAACACGTTCAGCGGCGACGTGCTCCCAATGTGCATTATCAATGCCTGTATCAATCATGTCCCGCTTATACACATCTTTGTATCGTAGTAGAGGCCGACCCTGAGATCTCCTACCCATTATGGGAATGCCCCGAACGCTGTGATGTCGATTCCTAATTCAATCAATCAATCAATCTTCCTTTATCTTCATCTCCTTCTCTCTCTCTCTCATTCTTTCCTTATTACAAAAGATAGTGCGTTGTAGGCAGAAGGCGTTTTTGTAGGCGTTTTTGTAATCACCAAAAAAGATGTCCTTTGGTATTCTACCATCATCCATCCTCCTAACGTGTCCTATCCATCTAAGTCTACGAAGACTGAGCATGGAATACACCGTCACACAACCTGATCTTTCCAATACTTCAGTATTTGTGATTTTGTCTTGCCACTTAATACCAAGTATTCTTCGCAGACACCGCATATGAAAGCTGTTCAAACGTTTCTCTTGGCGTGAGTAAGTTGTCCAGGTTTCACTGCCATAAAGAAGAGTACTAAGGACACAGGCTTGGTAGACGAGGACTTTTGTTTTGGCAGTAAGCTTCCTGTTCTCCCAGACTCTTTTTGCTAACATGTTCATTGTTGTTGCTGCCTTGCCAATCCTGATATTGATTTCCTGATCGAGGGATAATTTGCTATTTACCTCTGATCCTAGATATGTAAAATGGCCTACTATCTCCAGTTCGGCGTCGTCAATAAAGATTGATGGTACACCATGTGCACCTTGTGACATAATCTGTGTCTTCTTTTTGTTAATTGTTAAACCAAATTCAGAACAAGCATTGGAGAACGCAGATAGTAGATGTAATTCTTCCTCAGAGTGGGTCGTAATCGCAGCATCATCCGCAAAAAGCAACTCTCTGATTAGTACCCTGCTAATTTTGGTCTTGGCCTTCAATCTCTGAGCATTATAGAGACCACCATCTGAGCGTGAGTGAATGTATATACCGTCATCCTGATCACGAAAGGCATATTTCAGTAGAAGTGAAAAGTATATCCCAAAGAGGGTGGGGGATAGTACACAACCTTGCTTAACTCCACTCTTGATTTCAAACTCTTCTGAAGTTGAGCCATCAAACTTGATTATACCCTTCATGCCTGTGTGGAACGATTCCACAATGGACAGAAGAGTTGGTGGGTAGCCAATCTTCTTTAGTGCTTTGAACAGACCCACACGACTGACCAAATCGAATGCCTTTGTGAGGTCGATGAAGGCAATAAACAGTGGCTGATTTTGTTTCCGGCATTTGTCTTGCATCTGTCGCAATGAGAATATCATATCAATGGTAGACCGGTTCTGACGGAAGCCGCACTGTGATTCGGGGTAGACTTGATCTCCCAGGACTTGAAATACTTTCCCAACAATACACAGAAGTGAGATACCCCTATAGTTGTTACAGTCGCTCCGATCTCCCTTGTTCTTGTACAGCGTTATGATGTTTGAATCTTTGAAATCCCGTGGGACTTGTCCTTCTCGCCAGCATAGCTCTATTAGCTGGTGGATCTGTAGAGCGAGTGTGTCTTGCCCACTCGTGATTACCTCTATTGGAATCCCATCCTTGCCTGGAGCCTTGCCAGATACAAGCTCATTTATAGCACACTTAACTTCTGTTACAGTGGGAAGTGTGTCCAGGTGGTCAAGAGTTGGCAGGGCCTCTATGGCGTTGAGGGCATCATCCGCAAGCTTGGTCTCACTTGAGTAAAGCTCTAAATAGTGCTCGACCCATCTATCCATCTGCTGTTTCTTATCAGTGATGATTTCTCCAGTCAAGGTTTTCAGCGGTGCACTTCTTTTGATCATTGGACCACAGGCTTTCTTTCTCCCTTCATAGATGCCTTATCACTTGCGATTTGAATGGACTCACATAACTTGATCCAATAGTCATTCGCACACTGCCTGGCAGTCTTTTGCACATCCTTCCTCGCTTGCTTCAGCTCACTCAGAGTGTTACGCGTTGGTCATTCCTTGTTTCTTAAGAAAGCTATCTTCTTTTTATCAATCAAGGGCTGCAGTATCTGGCTGTTTGCCGCAAACCAGTCCTGCCTCTTATGATCCACAGTGCCGTAAACCCCTACCGCTGTTTTATAAATAGTTTCCTTAAGTTTACTCCATTTATAATTTACTATACAATTTTCTGATGTATCATTGAAAGCGTCTTCAAGTTGCTGTTGAAATTCAAAGCACTTTCCAGGATCGGGAGTGTTAATAATATTAATCCTGGGGCTAGACTTGTGTTTAGCTGTGTAGATTCTCTTTGGTCTCAGTATAACCCTTGCAACAACCAAAGAATGATCTGTATCACAGTCAGCACTGTGGTAACTTCGAGTTAATGATGTATGGTTCAGATGTTGTCTCCGTGTGATAATGAAGTCCAGCTGATCTTGGATGTTTCCATGTGACCTTATGCATCTCTTTTGTTTAAAAATAAGGAGTTTGTAGTACATAGGTCATTTCTAGTGCAATGCTCCAGCAGCCTTTGCCCATTATCATTCATGCGACCGATGTAGTATTTTCCAAGGCACATTGGCCATGAACTCGAGTCCTTGCCCACACGAGCATTGAAATCACTGAGCATATAAATGTAGTCGGATTTTGGAACTGCCTTGATCGCAGAGTCTAGCTGCTCATAGAACGTATCCTTCACATCATCAGAGGAAGCGAGTGTCGGTGCATATGCAGTGAGAATGGTGGCAAATCCACAAGAGGTTGCCAAGCGCAGTGATAATAATCTTTCATTACTTCTACCTGGGATATCAATCATTCCCAGTAGCGAATTCTTCACTGCAAAGCCCACACCATGTTGCCTTTTTTCTGCCTGCCCTCTTCCCTTCCAAAAAATAGGTGTAATTGTATTCCCTGAGTGACCCTTCCTCAGCGAGACGAGTCTCCTGCAGGCCAGCAATATCAATGTTAAGACGATTGAGTTCAGCATCAATCACAGCCGTTTTTCTCACATCGTCAATATTTGTCAAGTCAGTGGAAAATCCTGGACACATGGTTCTCACGTTCCAGGTTGCAACCCGTAGCTTGAGGTTTCTATTCTTTTTATTAGTACCTGGTGCGTTGGTTTTACAGCCTGCGATTCAGATTTTGTCCTAGCCCCAAGCACCCATTGAAGCAGGCAGGCTGTGGCGGATCAGAACCCAATTGGCCGGGGGCTGCCCAGCTTGAGGCGGGCGGTAGCTGATCAGTGACACCTGTAGGTGTCTCCCACCGTCAGAGACAACGCGTGGCGCCCCATGTCTACGCCAACTGACAAGGACTTATAACCCGTAACAGTTGCCTCTCGCTTTGATTCCGAGACCAGTTAAGACCAGGGATGGAGTTATTGCCTCTCCATAGCACAAAGTCTGGGCTAAAATAAAGAAACCATGTGTTGCCCATGCAGCATGATCCCTCTCTCGGCCTGCCTAGTTCACTCCAGAGGAAAGTTAACACCTATACATCTGGAACAAGACAAGCTGCAGAAGCTGCCGGATCAGCAAAGCAATGCTCTAACTGTCCGCCTGTCGGAGCTTCGATCCTAGACCAGCTGCCAACCAAGGCTTAGGGCCTGGTCTGCCCTGCCATGACTTATTTTGTCTTTGGGTTGCATTTCCTCGCACCAGGATAAGGCTAGTACCCTCCCAATTGCGCCCAACATTCGGCGCTGACAGAAAGCAGGTAGTACCGTCTACTGTCATACGGTAGCTCAGTCATATCTGACTAAGACCTGACTATTATCTGTCACATAACCAACTAATTAACTAACCAACCAAACAAATAATTTACCAATTAACCAACCAACTAACTAACTAACTAGCTAACTAACTAATTACCTAAACTAACACATTAACTAACTAACTAATTAACTAACTAACCAATTCCCCAACTAACTTACTAACTAACCAATTAACCATCCATCTAAATAACCAATTAATCAACCAACCAACTAACTAACTAGCTAACTAACTAACTAGCTAACTAACTAATTACCTAAACTAACACATTAACTAACTAACTAATTAACTAACTAACCAATTCCCCAACTAACTTACTAACTAACCAATTAACCATCCATCTAAATAACCAATTAATCAACCAGCCAACTAACTAACCAAATAACCAACTAACTAACTAAACAACCAAACACATAATTTACCAATTAACTAACTAACTAACTAACTAACTAACTAACCAACCAACCAGCCAACAAACCAAAGATCTAACTAACTAACTAACTAACTAACCAATTAACCAACAAAACAATAACTAATTAACCAACCAAGCAACTAACTAACAAATAAACTATCCGACCAACCAACAAACCGACCAAGCGACTAACTATCTAACCAACCAACCAATAAAGCAACTAACTAACTATCTAACGAACCAACCAAGCAACTAACTAAGAAACAAACTAACTAACAAACAATCTAACTAACTAACCAATGAACCAGCTAAGCAACTAACTAACGAATTAACTAACTAACTAACTAACTAACCAAACAACTAACTAACTAATTAACCAGCCAACCAACTAACCCACTAACCAACCAACTAACCAGTCAAACAATTAACCAACCAACCAACGAACTAACTAACTAACCAACTAACTAACTAACGATCACCGAGTTTGAACCAGGACTGTGTTCTTGTCCTGATTATACACAATTATTCTGTTGACAAGTTATCCAGGTGTTTATCTCTTTGTCTTCACTTTGTTCTTTCTCGATCGGCTTCTAGCAGCCTTTACGAGGGTGGGAGATTTAAATGACAATCTTAAACGCGCGCACGCGCGTTTAAAAAAAAAAAAAAAATTACTTGGGTGAATATATTCTGAAAAAAAGTAAAGAACAAATTATCATTTTTCATTGTAGTCACGACTCCGTTGAATACAAGTCCGATAAAGTGCTTGGATTCCTGTAGAACAAAAAATGCTCTTGGTAGCGTGTATAACCACCCATGCACCACCTTCTGTACCTCTTTATTTATTTATTTATTTATTTATTTAACTTACTTTTTAAAAGGGTTACAAATTGGGCACGTAGACCCGTCTTACATTCGGCCATTCCAATCACTTATCATTTGTTCATCAACAGTGCATGATACATTCACATAGGAAAAAAACATTGTCAAATGAATGTTGTAAGCATAAACAATGCATATTATCATGTTCTGTGACACCGCCCCCCTTCCACACAGACATCCCGCACCAACCCACATACACATCCCTCACACATTACCCACCCATACCCACATTGCCCCACCCACCACAAAACCTCCACCCACCACACATCCCTCCATCCACTCACACATCCCTTCACCAACCCAGACATCTCGCACCCACCCATACACATCTCGCATCCACATCTCCACCCACTCATACATACCCCAACCCACATAAACTTACCCACACACACACACACATGCTCCACCCACCCACCCCTCAACCACACACACATACCCCTCCCACACACATATCCCTCACCCACCACCCACCCATCTTCCCCACACACACATTTTCCCACCCACCCACATATTTCACATCAACCCACACACCCCACCAACCACACACGCATACCCCCACCGACACACACATCCCACACTCCCCCTACACACGCCCCAACACACCCACCGACACACACACCCCCACCTGAACGAAAAATCTGTCACAGGAGTCACGCCGTTTTGAAACTTCCTACTCCACTCACGCACTTGCTGGTCTGACAGGCGAGCATCGCCATACTGGACCTTCACCTGCCGATGAATGTCTACGGGTTTTACCCATTCACTGATTAAAAGAAATGTATAACAGAACAATGCTCCTCTTTAGTGCATGTCAAAAGTGGAGCGGCCATCTTTAAACTGTCAACCTGTCACTGGCAAAGCTGTCTTTTTCTGCTCCCGCATGGAAACAGTGTAGTGGTGCTTTTTGCTTTTTGTTTGTTTTGTATTTCGTTGTTTATCTATCTGTGTTGTCCTGTCCTTGACAAAGATTCTGAGAATCGAAACTTCGGCCATCCTGTGTGTTGTATTATACGCTTTTGTGTTTTATTTTATTATTCATTTTATATATTTATTGATTTCGTCTGATTTTGGATTTTCACCTGTATTCCGGTATACGATGGATCTCCTTGTAAGGTATGTGCAACGTGTTTGTGTTTAGTACGTTTCTTCTCGCAGGAGCTTAATATACCTATTTGTTTCCAATTCATATCGTTTAAACTGTCAGTATGACGTAACCGTGTTCGTCTGCACAGTGATGTCACGTGCTATGATCTCTTGACATCCTTAACAACAGTATTGACAGTTACAGGACAGTGGTATGGTTACTGTAATTTCTTACAATCCATCATGCCGTGTGGTATTGGTGATCCAGTCTGTCGACAGACTTCAATCTTCAATCTCTTGCGGTACCAATCACTTCTGATGACACCGACGTTCCTCTGTGCCATGATCATCACCATCCATCATCATTCACTTCTGCCGTCAAGAGTCGTGTGGAGGAATAATTTGCGCTACAATGCCTGATGGGCGGCACTGGATAGTGTCATTCCGTGTGATTGTACAACGTCTTTTGTCTTTGATGTCGTCAATCCATTTTCTTCTTGGACGTCATCAAGGTCTCGTCGCAGATGATCTTTCGATTTGATGTATTCTAAGGCCAGTGACATGTATGGACAGATTATGTGAAAGACCTGTATAATGATAACAGAGAGGAACAGTATGCTATTAGATTTAATAATGAAGGACCAGCAATTTTAAAGATGGAGGTTCAAAATGTTCTTAAGCATATGAAAGCTGGCAAGGCCCCCGGTGCAGATAACATCACAACAGAAATGATTAGAGCTCTAGAAGAATTTGGACTAGAGCAAGTCACTAGACTGCTGAACACATTATATGATACTGGAGATATACCTTCTGAATTATGTAATTCTGTATTTATTGCAATCCCAAAGAAATCAGGAGCCTTATAGTTATAATGTGATCAACATAGAACAATTAGTATAATGAGTCACATCACAAAGATTTTGTTACGAATTATCATGCAAAGAGTGAGGAAGAAAATACAACCTGAAATAGGGGAAGAACAATGTGGTTTTGTAGAAGGAAAGGGTACAGTAAATGCTGTGTATATGCTGCGAACAGTTATTGAACGTGCTTTAGAAGTAAACAAGGATATACATCTTTGCTTTATTGACTACACAAAGGCTTTTGATAGAGTTAGACATGTCAACATTGTGGATATGCATGCAGATCTACAAATTGATGGGAAAGACATTAGACTTATAAAAAACATATATTGGAAACAACAAGCTGCCATAAGGATTGATAATGAAGTAGGACAATACCAACCTATTAAGAGAGGTGTTAGGCAGGGATGTGTAATGTCTCCAGATCTTTTTTCCCTATACAGTGAAAATATTTTCAGAAATGTAGAAGACCTAAATGGAATCAGCATTGGAGGACGAAACATAAATAACATTAGATATGCAGATGATACAGTATTGATTTCAGACAATGCACAGGATCTGCAACAATTAGTAGACGCTGTGGTTGTACACAGTGAGCAGCTGGGGTTGGAATTAAATTGTAGGAAGACACAGGTTATGGTCGTCACTAGGAAGAACGAAGTACCACAATGTAATATACAAGTAAATGGGAATATTCTTCAACAAGTGAATCGGTTCAATTATCTCGGAACAGTCATAACATCTGATGGCAGATGCCTTGAAGAGATTAGAACAAGAATCGCCATTGCGAAAGTAGCCTTTAGCAAGATGAAAAACATTCTGACCAATAAAATGATGTCAATTGAAACGAGAAAAAGAGTGTTGAGGGGATACATAGAGCCTGTTCTTTTGTATGGATGTGAAACTTGGACAGTGTGCAGTCAAGCAGAAAAACATCTGATGGCTGCAGAAATGTGGTTTCTGAGGAAAATGCAAAGAATACCATGGACAGACAGAAAAACCAATGAACAAGTACTACAAGAGACAAATGAAAATCGTAGATTGATTAGAGAAATTAGACGTAGACAGTCAAAATTTTTTGGACATGTTATGAGAAGAAATGGACTGGAGAACTTAGTGACAGCTGGCAAGATCGAAGGGAACAGACCAAGAGGAAGACCGAGAGGAAAATACCTGGATGGCTTGGCCACATGGCATGGACGAGACAGGAACACTGAGCTGATCCACGACTCTGGTGATCGAGTGAAATGGCGAATCATGACCGCCCACGCTTTCCGGCATGGCACATGATTGATTGATTGAAGGCCAGTGATGATGGTTGTGCCGATGCAATGGCAAATTCCATCCATCATCATGTGCCATGCCGGTAAGCGTGGGCGGTCATGTTTTGCCATCTCACTCGATCACCAGAGTCGTGGATCAGCTCTGTGTTAATCGTAAATTACAGAACATAAAAATTGTAAAGTAATCACAAACGGCCACAAGAACTAGGGTTGATTGTGACGTCCTGTAAAGGACATACAAATAACTTTAACACCCCAAAAGGAGAGAATCAAAATCTATAAAGGAACAAGATAATATTTGATGTGTAAAGGAACGGGAAGAGCCTCTCAATTGACAGTTCTGTACAGGAAGTGACTACGTCACTGGAACAACATGGCGGAGACTCGTCATGTAAACACTATGAATTCTGTGTTAAAACTCATATGTTTGTTTCTGTTTATGTCCCGGTTTTCTGAAGCTTGGATTCATAATCTTAAGCTACAGGTAAATGTTACTTGACAATCCTGTAAAATAACTAATATTGCGGTGTTTTTCTGGTTTCTGCTATGTCTTTTGGTAGTTTTAGTGTTTTTGACTAAAAATTCCCAAACCAAAGAAAACATTTAATATTTAATTTTGGGTCTAGTACTATTGTTATAAAGTATAGTTCTGTTATTGACATATTGTTATATATAACTGGGTAGCGGATAGACTTAGAACTTAGAGGTACGACGGACATGTCTAACTCGAGCAGACTGGTACGGTTTGAGTTGACTGTGGTAGTGTATCAGTATCAGTAGTATCAGTGATACTACTAGCAATTTTGGTCAATATTTAAAAATTGGGTTTTTACTTATGAAATCATACCAGTTAGATAGAGCTTGACGAGACGAATCCAACGGTATCTCAACGAAGACTGTACGTTGATTTTAAGCGGAGTTATGAATTATATGGTGACGTAATTTAATACCAGGAAGTCAAATGAAGAATTAACTGATAAGTCAGGATTTATCGCGGCCTTAAGATTGGAAACTTGAGAAATTCTGCTTTCTATTACCGTGGCTTGTTTATTTTTAAACGGACAACATTGTGCCATATATCATTGCGTCCGGGGCGGCGAGGCCTAACTTGACGTATTATTTATTTTTTTTTATAGGATGTGCCCTGACCTAATTAACAATTTAAAATGGCCGCCAACTGTTTATTATTTGCCTTCTATTAACGTGGCTTGTTTATTTTTAAACGGACAACATTGTGCCATATATCATTGCGTCCGGGGCGGCGAGGCCTAACTTGACGTATTATTCATTTTTTTTTATAGGATGTGCCCTGACCTAATTAACAATTTAAAATGGCCGCCAACTGTTTATTATTTGCCTTCTATTAACGTGGCTTGTTTATTTTTAAACGGACAACATTGTGCCATATATCATTGCGTCCGGGGCGGCAAGGCCTAACTTGACGTATTATTCATTTTTTTTTATAGGATGTGCCCTGACCTAATTAACAATTTAAAATGGCCGCCAACTGTTTATTATTTGCCTTCTATTAACGTGGCTTGTTTATTTTTAAACGGACAACATTGTGCCATATATCATTGCGTCCGGGGCGGCAAGGCCTAACTTGACGTATTATTCATTTTTTTATAGGATGTGCCCTGACCTAATTAACAATTTAAAATGGCCGCCAACTGTTTATTATTTGTGCCATATATCATTGCGTCCGGGGCGGCAAGGCCTAACTTGACGTATTATTCATTTTTTTATAGGATGTGCCCTGACCTAATTAACAATTTAAAATGGCCGCCAACTGTTTATTATTTGTGCCATATATCATTGCGTCCGGGGCGGCAAGGCCTAACTTGACGTATTATTCATTTTTTTATAGGATGTGCCCTGACCTAATTAACAATTTAAAATGGCCGCCAACTGTTTATTATTTGTGCCATATATCATTGCGTCCGGGGCGGCAAGGCCTAACTTGACGTATTATTCATTTTTTTATAGGATGTGCCCTGACCTAATTAACAATTTAAAATGGCCGCCAACTGTTTATTATTTGTGCCATATATCATTGCGTCCGGGGCGGCAAGGCCTAACTTGACGTATTATTCATTTTTTTATAGGATGTGCCCTGACCTAATTAACAATTTAAAATGGCTTCACAGCTTGTTTACCTCCAAACAAAATTAAAATGTACTTACATTTCCATGATCTGGCTGTTCGCTGCTACCTGTTGCAGGTCTTGGATGTTTACTTGGACGTTCAATGAGTCTTCTCTGATGATGGTCTACGCAGGGTCTCACTTGAACTGAAAAATATAAATCATAAAATACCCTAGAAATAGATATATACATATAGCACAATACACAAGAATATTGATTATGTGGTTGTTTCGTCAAAATGGAAGCAGTATACTCGAGTTTCGCCCTCATTTGAGCTCGTCAGTAGTGCATATCCTTGACCGGACCCGGAAACAGTCCCGGATCACGCGTGTGAAGCGGGTGTGTAACCACGCGGCACACACTGGACACACCAAATTATCACAACAGAACATCACAACGCTACCCATCGTAGGCTATGCTCAAGATTGCCCAATCGCCGCGACCGACGTCCGTCAATCGATGGGACCCGAACAATCAGGACTTCTCACCGGCAAGGAACACCAGGCCTCCTAAATCAGTGAGCAATAATCAATTGATTATGTGGTTGTTTCGGGATTTGAAATTTAAATATTGAGCACAACCCACTACTGGCAACGCCGATCGCATTCTGGTATGAACCTAAGGCCTATCCACGTCAATATGGAAGCACTATACTCGAGTTTCGCCCTTGTTTGAGCTGGTCAGTAGTGCATATCCCTGACCGGATCCGGAAACAGTCCCGGATCACGCGTGTGAAGCGGGTGTGTAACCACGCGGCACAACCAAATTATCACAATAGAACATCACAACGCTACCCATCGTAGCTACTCAATCTTGAGCATAGCCTACGATGGGTAGCGTTGTGATGTTCTGTTGTGATAATTTGGTGTGTCCAGTGTGTGCCGCGTGGTTACACACCCGCTTCACACGCGTGATCCGGGACTGTTTCCGGATCCGGTCAGGGATATGCACTACTGACCAGCTCAAACAAGGGCGAAACTCAAGAATATAAAAAATAACACAAAGTAATCCAGCTTTACAGGAAAAAATTATGAAACGAACAGGACGTTGCTGCGATTACCTTCATCTACAAACAAATACATACACAAAACACAACATATAACCATGGAGAAGACTACAGTGACTACATTAAGGCATAAACATGGAATGAGAAGGATAGGAAGCTGAAAAAAATGGGAGCAATGAAGAGAAAATGAAAATTGTACAAGTGTTTTGCTTATCCTCAGAATCCCAATGCATTGTGTTATTGGGGTTGTATAAGATCAGACCACCGGTAATCCACAAAATATGGGTTGGCACAGCAAGATTATTATACTGTGTGGCACTGATGTGTAACACTCAGGTTATCTCTAGCACGGATGATGGATATACTGCAGTTGTGTCAACTGCAGCTTCTCTCGTTGCTGCTCAGTGCAAGACATAAAGAACAGATAGGTGTGAATGAGAGCCAGCACGGATGATGGATATACTGCAGTTGTGTCAACCGCAGCTTCTCTCGTTGCTGCTCAGTGCAAGACATAAAGAACAGATAGGTGTGAATGAGAGCCAGCACGGATGATGGATATACTGCAGTTGTGTCAACCGCAGCTTCTCTCGTTGCTGCTCAGTGCAAGACATAAAGAACAGATAGGTGTGAATGAGAGCCAGCACGGATGATGGATATACTGCAGTTGTGTCAACCGCAGCTTCTCTCGTTGCTGCTCAGTGCAAGACATAAAGAACAGATAGGTGTGAATGAGAGCCAGCACGGATGATGGATATACTGCAGTTGTGTCAACCGCAGCTTCTCTCGTTGCTGCTCAGTGCAAGACATAAAGAACAGATAGGTGTGAATGAGAGCCAGCACGGATGATGGATATACTGCAGTTGTGTCAACCGCAGCTTCTCTCGTTGCTGCTCAGTGCAAGACATAAAGAACAGATAGGTGTGAATGAGAGCCAGCACGGATGATGGATATACTGCAGTTGTGTCAACCGCAG
Source organism: Cepaea hortensis (assembly GCA_963921405.1). Classification (NCBI taxonomy): domain Eukaryota; kingdom Metazoa; phylum Mollusca; class Gastropoda; order Stylommatophora; family Helicidae; genus Cepaea; species Cepaea hortensis. Next base: position 97,934,844 of record OY992884.1, on the reverse strand, counting down.
CTTCTCTCGTTGCTGCTCAGTGCAAGACATAAAGAACAGATAGGTGTGAATGAGAGCCAGCACGGATGATGGATATACTGCAGTTGTGTCAACCGCAGCTTCTCTCGTTGCTGCTCAGTGCAAGACATAAAGAACAGATAGGTGTGAATGAGAGCCAGCACGGATGATGGATATACTGCAGTTGTGTCAACCGCAGCTTCTCTCGTTGCTGCTCAGTGCAAGACATAAAGAACAGCACTGTTGATTGATATACCATCATACCCAGGTGCAAACATCATTGCTCTTTAATATTCGTTCACTTTGGCCAACCCATCCACTGAAACAACCCACTCATGGTTTGTACGGACATCCACCTGATCACTTCTTCTTAGCCTTCACTCTCAGACCACCTTCACAAAATAAGAGACACTCATGTTAGTATCTCAGCCTGGGATTCAGAGATAAGTAGCGAAATCTCTTTGTAAATTTGCATTTTCTCTTCATTGCTGTCATTTCTTCACCCTTTTATTTTTCTCATTCCATTTTTATGCCTTAATGTAGTCACTGGAAGGTCTTCTCCGTGATTATATGTTGTGTTTTGTGTAGGTATGTGTTCACTGATGAAGCTAATCAAAACGTCTGTAACTGTGTTTTTCATGATTCCTTTCTGTAAGCTTCATTACTGTGTTTAATTTTATATTTTTGAGATTTTCACAAAAAGAGGCAAGTGAAATATTTCAGCCACATTATAAACCATGATACATAAAAACCCTACTGGAGGGCAAGCAAGCAAAGAGGTATACAACGATACAAGTGGGAAGATAACATCCAGAGATGGACGAACATCAGCTTGACAGAATGTACAGTCAGGGTGAGAGACAGACAGCGTTGGAGATCCATTGCAGCCAACCTTCATTGTGGAGACAGCAACTGAATTGTTTCATCAGACTGACACATGCCACAATACAGCAAGTTGTACTTACCTATGAGACAGTGAAAAATTGACAACATACTTAATCTAAGTACTAAACAAATATTACTGCTTTATCATATCCAATGTGTAAAAGAAACAAGATGGACAGTAACAACATTACAAAAAAGATAAATCACCTGTTGCAAAATCTACTAAAAATTGTTTCACATTCATACTGAAGTAGTCATCGGAAGGGATGTCATCCGCTTTCCAGACCCAGAGGTCAAGCACTTTCTTACACTTACCTTTTATTCCAGTGGTCATCACATCTCTGACCATCTCATAGTATACACAGTTCTTACCTTCCTGCTTCCATACATGACGTAACAATATATCAGATAAAGCACTGTCATTCTCCATAAAATTTTTCAGTCTTTCCTTGGACAAATCATCTAACTTCCTAAACATATCTAAGTCTAGTAATAAAGGGGTTAATCCTTTACTAGCAACTTCCGAGTTCAGCTCCTTTTGATAAGCGGCTCTTGTAAGTGTTTCATGCTTCTCACTTACAGCTGCATAAACAGCTTTCTCCCTCTCTGCCATTCTCTGTCTAACCCTAGGTGCCTGCCGAACAGCAAACTGGACAAGTTGGTATTGCTTGTCCTCTGGACATAACTCCAGCCACCGCAAAGTTTTGTTTTGCACAGCCTTCAACTTGGCATCATTGAAACCAAGTGAGGCATGCGGAGCCCTCCGCATCAAGGCATCCATCATGCCTAGAGTCCGCTCAGCATGCATATTATGCATAGGAGCTGATTCTGTTGCTTCAATCATCTCATCGGATTCATTAATTTGAATACTACCATCACCTAACTGCCTGTTAAGAAGTATAATAAAGCTAGAAGTCAATTTTTTCACTGTCTCCAGGAACTCCTCCCTAGTGGCCATCTCCACGTGTGTGAGGTCTGGTTCCACATCCACCATTGGCTGCCCCAACACATTGACTGTGGTGCTGCACAGATCCTCCGGTGAAGCCAGTAAGCCCTTCAGTCTTTCTATGGCTGGCTGGAATTCTGTAGCCTGGAAGAAAGGAATGTTGTAAAGACACATGACATATTTGTAGTCAAGTACCAAACAGTTTACTGTATAAACAGATAGTTTCAGAGCAAATATTGCCAATTGAGCCAAGTGAGCCGGGTACCAGGCGTTCGAAGCTCAGCTGCGACCAATTTGTGCAGCAGACCGTGTCACGTTGTGTTATAACGTGCTGGTATGGGAGCCTCTCGTTCGGAAAGCAATGGCAAACTACTGAACGTAACACTTACATGCACATAATTAAACACATTATCAAAACACACATACACACACACCTACATGCACATTAATTACACATATTATCAACATACCTCAAAACACACACACACACCTACACGCGCATAAATTACATCCATTGTTAACACATACACAAACACACACGCACGTACATACATATTAATTAAAATATTTATACACAAACACATATATGTATATTAATTACCCTATTTCTCCATATACACAGACCTATATGGACCATTAATTACATCCATTCTCAACAAACACACACACACAAGAAATCTGGAATTAAAAGGCAGATAAATGTCACTTTTTATACTAATCATGTTAATACTGCACTAAATTATTTCTTAGCAATGCATAATACATACCCCAAGCCGATATCCACGTTTTCCTCCATCATAGAAGAAGCTCATCCATGGCCCCGTGAGATATTTTGAGAACAATCCCATGACTTGCAGTTGAAGTAGGATCGTAGTCTCAGTTAATCCACTGAGAATCCTCTTGCAGAGATCTCTACACTTTCGGGTTATCATGAAATTGATGAGTATGTCGCGATGGCAGTAGATGACGGCTGCCATATGAAACATGACATGTAGGCGGTTGCCTACATATCGCAAAATAATGTTTGGTTTTATGCCATGTTTCTTCAGGTAGGTTATAAAGTAGGAGGGATCTCCAGAACCATCTTTGAATCTGCAAAGAGAAAACATTGTAGACATTCAAGCATGTGTGATGTAGATCCACACAATCTTGCATTTATTTATAACACACATGAAGTTGTAAGGTAAGTAAATCAGGTTGTCTTCTCGTGATGTCATTCAGCTGATATCCTATAAGCTGGCTTCATGGTAAAGGGTTTACAGGTGTAGTTTGTGATATTGCATACCTGTGTTCGAAACACAGCTGCACGAGATTTGCTGGCAGATCATGTTGCAATTTATTTTTTACAAAATGGTAATGGTATGGGTGCCAGTCATTCGGAAAGCAATGGCAAACTACTGAACAAAACTTGACAAGACATCAATAACAGCAAAAATTTCCAGTATTTAGTGCAACACCATTGTTTAGGATATGATGCTAACTTTTTAATAATTTTAACTTAATTTTTTAGAACTATTAAACTAATTTCTTAAAAATATCCTATAAAGTATGACACCTGTTATAATGTCCATTTCTCAAAGCAAGTGGTAACACATGTTAATATCCATAACTCCTATTTGTTTTAACACACTACAGATACAAACTAATATAGGTGGGTAAGCAATTGGAATGCAATAAAACATTGACATTAATGTTCATAGAGAAGCACTGTACCAATTACCTCAGTTTAGAAACTTGATGAATCAGCTGGGCAGCACGGCATCCTAAGGCTGGTTTCACATCTGAAATGCGTCCTTGCTTATGCAAATCCAGCTTATGGAGAGTAGCTCTTGCCGCAGTGGCCAGTCCATCTAAGGGATGTACACTACACTTCAGCTCAACGATATCACCCATCAATTTCTCCAGTTCTCTGTGCACACAGTGGTTGACACTTGCCCTGTCAGTCATGGTGGATCGAATGTTCTTGCAAACGTTTTCTTTCACCTCTGCGAAATCCAGGGCATATGCCGCACTGTATGTTTGGCAAACATCAGAAATTGCTTGGGTGATATGGTTGAGCAGCTGGTCTGTCGCGCCATCTGAAATACAACTGACATTCAATGTTAGATCATCTTCATTTCCTTCTGATATGATCAAATGCACATGAACTTCATTAATGTGTACTCCGGCCTTGGTGGTGGAGTCCCAGGCTAAAGTAGCACTTTTACAGTTATGAAGGGCATAACCCACCTGGACCTCCGCAAGTATGCCTATTTCTATGGCCATCTGTGCCACTGTACTAGCGCAGGGCAGATGTGAAAATGTCCTATTGAAAAATGTATGGCCTATGCAACCTAACAAATGAGACACACTTCCTACACTCACATTATGTAACACAAATTCATACACACAACGGCGGAACATAACATCATATTGGCCATTTCTCTTGGTCTTAATAACCTTGCTATCTTGTACTTTCTCTTCCAGCATGGCAATTTCATTTTCATAATGTGCTGATGTTTCTGCTGCACATTTTTCAACTTTCTTTCGTTCTCTTGCATGGAGTTCTTTCATTCTTTGTTTCTCCAACTCGGCAGTCTTTTTAACGTCATCAAGTCTCGTCTTGTGTAGGTCAACTTTTAGTCTGGTGTCAGCAACCATTCTAGATAAATGGTAATTGATTGCCAATACATTCTTATTTTCTTTCAGGCTGCTATCTAAAGCTGTTTCTAGGACACTTACTCTATTCTTTAGATAATGCAGATCCAGCAGTCTTTTCAAATTATCATCATGCTTTTCCTTTACATCCTTATATTTTAATCTCCAATGCATTGCTGACTGCATCTGCCTTTTAACTTTCTCATTCAGCCGTTTCACAGACAACTGTGATGTCTTCCTCTTGGGTGAAGCTTTGAGAAGCTCTTTCACCTGCTCACGCAAACATTTTATCTTCTTTGTCATGATTATAATAGTGCGTTGCTTGTGGACACAGTTGTCACAGTCTCTCTTTAGTCTCTTTGGTGACTGTCCACAGGAAACTGAAACAGAAGGTAATGAAGAAGAATGTGCTGATTGTGATATGCCTGATTGTAGCAGTGTATTTAATGGTGGTGTGCAGGTTGATTCTGGTTGCTGTGTTGGTGATGTATGTCCAGGCTGTGGCACAGTAGGTGTGACAGACAGAGTCTTGAATGTCAGAGGAAATGGTTCAAGAAAGAGTGTGACAAGTGATGGCCATTGTTTGGTTAAATGCTTTTTATGTTTCAGAATTAATTTGTTAAATATACGTATATTACTAGTAAGAGTACTTTCCTGTATTAGCTTGTCTGGTTCGTTGGCATGAACAAGACTCCTGACTTCTCTCATCACATCAGGTACAGCACGACCATCTACTATCAATAGCTTAGCGATGAAGCCTTTCAGGATAGGGTATCCAGCCAGAAACACTGACAAGTGTTCTGTGAGATGCATAGCGGTCTTCTTTGCCATCTTCAGTAGTCGATTCTAAAGACAAAAAGTGTATAATGTATTACATTCATGAATATGTATGTTACTGGAATTGATTTAATATATATGTGCAACGTGTAACATCATCTAGTTATTCTTCTAAATGTTCAGGAAATGTGGCCGTGATTGTCAAAGGTAAAAGTAAAATTTATTCTGATACGATCATCTATTGTGGGATTAGATAATATTAATAATGTCTCCAACAAACTATCATAATGTAAATAAAACAGAAAATGAAAGATGCCAAATTAAATTAAAAGAGAAGACGTTACAATACAATTGAATTAACACAAAGGGTACAGAACACTAGTCTGAGTCACTAACTATGAATGAAACTTCTAATTCTAATCTCTTCTGTTTAATTTTACTAATTTTAATTTTAGTAATTAAACTGACGGTTCAAATTATAAAATAAACAAAGGACCACCTATAATAGTTAATATAAATATAATATAATAATAATATAATAGCATATTAATACTAATACTAATTACTATAGCGTGGGTATCACCGTAGATAGAATTTTGTGAAGTGCATGCGCTATTCAGAGGAGTCTATTCATTCTCAATACAATGTTGTTTGTCCATCAAGAATGATGATAACCATTCATTTCATCCAGTGGGGTTGAAGGTATGGAGTCGTGGGTTCTAAGATGGCTGATCTGGCTATGCTGCTTTGTTGTTTGCTAAAAAAAAAAATTTCCTATCGAAGGACGAATAGGGGGATGTTGCAACTCGGCACATTTATGTAAAATTTAACGGGGAACTCAAAAATGCAAAAAAAAAATAACATTTTTTTATGCTACAAGGAGTTATGTGACAAATTACCTTACTAATCGTGAACAGAACAAAATAAAAATAAATTACAATCCTGACAAATCGTTTTCTCGGTGTAATAAATTCGCGCTTAGCTAGCAGACGCAATGCTAAATATATGAGAATAAGTTCCCCTTTCATCGTACACACTGCTTTCGCTTTTTTTTGGTCTCATAGCAGCACATGTCCAACCGCAAGTGATCGTTCGATGACGCAGATAAAAGTCCGCGAAACTACACAAAAAAAAGTGAAGAGCTAAAAAAAGGGCGATAATTCTGAAATAGCTAATACTACCGTGATACTATCACTGTAGTATGGTATGATAGATAAATTAAAAATAGATTATAATAACTTAAAATAAGTGATTATTTTAATCATAAAGGGAGACTTTATTCGCAATTCGGTTGCAAATAGACACTTCGTTTATTCACAATTGAGTTGCGGGAGTTAACAAACATGTCACAGCGTCCGCTCACTTGCCAATTTTAGTTTGAGCCAGTAAGAAGGTGGTTAATTTGGGGCGATATTTAATTTGGCAAATAAAATTCACGTTAAACAAAGACATCTATTGGATCCATCGATTCCGACACTTGATCACTCCGTCACTGCCTGGGGGATGCCACCACCCCCTCCCCCACCAGCAGCTTCTGCAGATCCATAGAGCACACTTTATTCACAAGCTTCGAGGTCTATATTTTAATTCCTGTTTTATATATATTTTTTTTTTCAAAAAGTTGCTTTCACGTAATTAATTGCTGAAAAATGATTTAAAAAAAAAAATATTGCCTCCCCGGTGGAGAATCGAACCTCAAACTCCTGCGTGACAGACGGAGACACTTACCACTATGCTACTGAGGACACAATAATAGATCAACGAAAATTTATAATATAGTCACACGCATGTCTCGATGACGTCACATACGTCACGTGACCAGCTGATTTGATTGCGAATTGACACTTCGTTTTATAAAATGAGAAAGATATATTTTTTTTAAACAAAATAATATAATGATTATATTAAATAATAAATTAGTATAGACTTTATAATATAATACTTCTTTATGCTTGATCAAGGGATGTTGAATCGGACGTCAATCCTTTGTGGATAAGGAAGGGGGCCGGTGGGGGGGGGGGGGGGGGGAGATACTAGGAGGACCTATGCACATGTCTCAACTGCACATTAGTGAGCATACAATGGAAAAAGACTTGGATATAGAGAGCTAGAGAAATACCAAGAAAAGCGATGGATAGACATCAAGTTATGAGTACCAAAATAAATACATGGATAAGATGCAATCAAGGCAACACATCTAGCCTTGGAATACAGGCTATAGCTTTCTTTGTCTTTACACAACGGCAAGTGTGGATTATGAACAGAGACTATCTGACTGTTTGGGGGCCAGATGATAGTTTCTCAGCATAAAAGGTTTAAAGGTGGGAGAAAGGACTTCATTGTACCAGTTTTTAACCACACCTGGCTCGGTCTATCTCCACATCTGGCTCAGTCTCTCTCCACACCTGGCTCAGTCTCTCTTTACACCTGGCTCAGTCTCTCTCCACACCTGGCTCAGTCTCTCTCCACACCTGGCTCGGCCTCTCTTCACACCTGGCTCAGTCTCTCTCCACACCTGGCTCAGTCTCTCTCCACACCTGGCTCAGTCTCTCTCCACACCTGGCTCAGTCTCTCTCCACACCTGGCTCGGTCTCTCTCCACACCTGGCTCGGTCTCTCTCCACACCTGGCTCAGTCTCTCTCCACACCTGGCTCAGTCTCTCTCCACACCTGGCTCAGTCTCTCTCCACACCTGGCTCAGTCTCTCTCCACACCTGGCTCAGTCTCTCTCCACACCTGGCTCAGTCTCTCTCCACACCTGGCTCGGTCTCTCCACACCTGGCTCAGTCTCTCTCCATACCTGGCTCAGTCTCTCTCCATACCTGGCTCAGTCTCTCTCTACACCTGGCTATGTCTCTCTCCACACCTGGCTCAGTCTCTCTCCACAACTGGCTCTGTGACTCTTCACAACTGGCTCTGTGACTCGCCACACCTGGCTCAATGACTCTCCACATCTGGCCCTGTGTCTCTCCACAACAGGCTCTGTCTCTCTTCACACCTGACTCAGTGACTCTTCACACCCGGCTCAATGACTCTCCACACCTGGCTAAGTCTCTCTCCACAACAGGCTCAGTCTCTCTCCACACCTGGCTCAGTCTCTCTCCACACCTGGCTAGGTCTCTCTGCACTCCTGACTGGGTCTCTCCACACTTGGCTGGGTCTTTCTCCAACTTGGCTGTCTCTCTCCACACTTGGCTGGGTCTCTCTCCAACTTGGCTCTGTCTCTCTCCACACCTGGCTCTTAACCTCTCAGCCATGCTGACTTTCACCATCTCACATGATTACCAGAGTCTCAGATTAGATCTATGTTCTTGTTTCACTTATACATTTTTTTTCTAAACAAAGAACAATTTAAACAAAAAAACAAAAAACAAATTTTTCTTATATCTTTCCTTCAGCTTCGGACTTCAGTGTTTCAGACTCCAGTGATTCAGACTTCAGTGATTCACTACCACATTGGATCATTACATTCATTCCATCTGACAGTGTTTGTTTCGTTGTATGTATAGACACATCTTTGTGTTCAGATTTAGTGGCACTAGCACATTGAGAAAACCTGAGAGTAGTGTAACTAGAAACTTCTCTCTGTGGAACCCATAGGACAAATGAAAGAGAGGAAGATCAAAAGCAGATCTAAAGAATTTAATAGTATAGAGAGGATGTGGATGGAGCAGCCTCAGATAGCAAAAGATAAGACAGCTTGAAGTTAGTTAGCTAGTCATCATATCATTCTCACTGCTGTTTGAACCTTTCTGTCAGTGAAGGCTTGTATCCCTTCCTCAGTATCTGCCTCGGTACATGGACGTCTCACCTGCTGATAAGAGGATATAACGGGACAAGATCTGGATACAGAGCCAGAGAAAGACCTCAAATGGGATGCATAGATAACATCAAAACTACTTTTCAAAAAATAAAAGCACGGAGAAGACACAATCAAGGCAGCACTTACGGCAAAATACAGGACATCTTGGAGTGAGTGAGTTGTCAGATTATCCCCCCTTCACATCCAGCCAGTCAGTCAATTAAAGCCTGAATCCCCTCCACTGTGTCTCCCTCAGCATGTAGCAGTCGATGACCCCAGTTCTGTGTTGGTTGACTGTTCTTCTTTGACATCAAGTGATTTGCTTGAGGTCTTTTGCTCCAACGGGCACACATAGTATTATTGGCGCTCACAGACCGGGATCGAACCTGTCGCCTCCAAATGACGACGGCACCTCGCTGCAGGAACAAGTGTACTTCGACGCACGACCAACTAGACACTCAATGGTTCTCCCCATTTATTTCTTATGCTCCAATGGGAGATAAAGAGCAAAAGAAAAAGAACTATATTGCTTTGTTATTTTTGTTGTTGTTGCTGATGAAAGGTTGAAGGCTGGTTAGCCACAATATCCCTTCTGTATTTTATTATTCTGTCTTTATAAAGCAATTTCTAAGCACGCAGCATTTTTCTTTATTAATTGCAGTTCTACAGCTTTACCATAGCAACCTTGCTTGTTTTTGTGTGTGTGCTGATGAAAGCATAAGTGCTGGTTAGCCACGATATCCCTTCTGTCTTTTATTATTCTGCCTTTATAAAGCAATCTACTGTACATTACATATTTATTTATTAATTATAGCAGCTTTACCATAGTAACCTTGTTGTTGTTTTGTTTTTCAAAACACTCAGGATGATGACCGTCCTAGGATAACAATAACCCGCTCGTTTGGATTCCTAAAGGATGGCACAGTTGCAGTGAACGTCAGCATGTTTTCCACGAATGGTACAGATGCGAAGAAGATTGAGGGCAGGGTAAGATACTCTCATAACATTGAGGACATTGTAACAGGACAGGTGAGCACCAGACACTGGGTTATTCTACACAGAACTGGGGATATCAGTTGCTGTACAGTGGTGGAGATAAGGAAATCAGAGTATTTGTGAACTTGTCAGGAGTATGATGATGATGAACCTCACTAACCACTAAATAAAACTAAGGACCCCCTCTGCCGTGTGTCCACCGTGATGAGGTAGAGGGGCTTGAGTGTTCCAATGACCTCAAGAGCTATGTCGACTGTAGCACAGCTACTGGTAGGGTCGGACATGTCAAGGGAGAGGAACCAGACGAAGAGAGACACAAACCTGCTGCCTTGTAGGTAGATTGGGGAAAGCACCCCGAAAAAATGCTTGCCGAAATCGGATGTACTGAGTGACAGGCTTGACAAAGCAGTGCAATGTAACTTAATTCATGATGTCACAATTTAAAATTAATCATTATGGTGCTAATCCCGCGAAGTCCCATCAGGCGGTAATAGTGCCGGGCCCCCTGCCTCGAGGGGGTCCACCCATGACTACTAGTGGTCACCTTCCCCTGTGCTGTGGAGTCAAGGCACAGAGGAGTAGGTTAAGAGCTTTTGACCAAACACCCTGGACACTCAACATACTACTGTGGAATGCCGAAGGAGTTTATAACAAGAAAGTCTCCCTAACAAATCGTTTTCATAAAGATAGAATAGATGTGGCATGCATTCGAGAGACACACCTCAACGGCAATCGCAAATTCTCAGTCAGAGGATATCAGGCCTCACGTTTCGACCGCGAAGGACACAAAGGAGGAGTTCTAATACTTACATGAAATACAATACCTTGCAGCGAAGTATCTGTGATCTCTGACAACCAAACGGAAATTATAGGTGTTGATATAATGATACTGCTCGTAGAAAAACTAAGAAGTATAAACGGACTGACTAATGAAGAACAAACAGCAACAATTCACCTAAACGAACATCCCTTGAAACAAGTAAAGAGCTTCAAGTACCTAGGAAGTATAATATCATCAAATGGCAGATCAGAAGACGAGATCGAAAATAGGTGCAATAAGGCAAATCAACTCATTGGACAAATGGCACCAATACTAAAGAACAAACATGTATCAGTAACTACTAAGAAAGCACTTTACAACACAATCTTCCTACCAACTCTGTGCTACCAATGCCAAACCTGGACAATGACAGAAAAAGAGAAAAGAAAAATCACAACAACAGAAATGAGGTTCCTGAGAAGAATACTCAACGTATCAAGAAGAGATAAGATCAGAAATGAAGAAATCAGGACTAAAGTGGGGGTTAAAGCTGCTCTAGATTTTATTAGAAAGCAGCAAGTCAAATGGTTTGGCCATGCAAGTAGGTTACCAGTCAACAGCATGCCACAACAAGCAATGCTGTACAGATCAGATGGAAACAGGAAGAGGCCGACCACGTAAACGTTGGACGGAGGGAATAACAGAATCCATGGGAATGTCGATATACAAAGCCCATAACCGGGCACTCTCACGAAGTTTATACTTCACTTCGACACCGCAAGGTACAAGAGGAACATGATGAGATGAGATATAATGATAAAGGACGTGAAAATAAGAATTTACAATCTGTATAGCCCAGCAGATAAGGACCTTACACTCTCAAACATGAAAATAACTGACACAAACTGCATTATTGTCGGAGACTTTAATAGCCGTTCAGAAAGATGGGGATACCCAGACACTGACAAAAGAGGAGATGAAGTGGAGGACTGGGAAATAGACTCAAATCTCCATCTACTCAACAAAGCGGATGACACACCGAGCTTCTACTCCAGAAGATGGTTTACCACTTCTACTCCAGACTTAGCTTTCTGCACAGGAGACATCCTCCACAAAATCGATCGCCATGTGCTTGATCAATTAGCAGGTAGTGACCACAGACCAATCAAGCTTGTAATGAATATGGAGTATGTTCCACAGGAGCAAAAGCCTTTGCCCCGCTGGAGTTACAAACGAGCAGATTGGGACAGATTTGCCATACTAACAGAAAAATATTGTGAAAACATAAATACACGATATGGCAACATGAAGCAAATGGTGGAAAGTCTAAACAGAGCAATAATACAGGCGGCCACTGAGTCTATTCCAAGAGGAGCAAGGAAAAATTACAAACCATACTGGACTGAAGAACTACAAATTTTGGAGGACAAAGTTGAAGATGCCAGGAAGACCGCAGAGAAAGAACAAACAGCTGAAGCGAACATCTCTCTCAAAGCCATCTCAGCAAAATATAAAATAACAGTAAATCAAACAACAAGAGATTGTTGGAGGGGAAAAACAGAAAACCTGAATTTTGACAGGGATGGAAACAAACTATGGAAACTAGTGAAAGCCATGAACAATGAAGGACCTAGAAACAAACAAATAACAATTAAACAAGGATTACAACCGAACAGAAGAAAGCAATCAAAGACAAACAGATACATCATAGTAATACAGAGGCAGCAGCAGAATATTTGATGGCAAATCTAACAATGGAAGAAATGGAACAGGCAATGAATACCCTAAAAAAGAAGAAATCACCAGGAAAGGATGGAATCACAAATGAAATGCTAATAGGACTAGGCTAATATCTCATTGCCAAAACAAAAATCCTGGTCTATCAAGCCTGTGTCCTTAGTACTCTTCTATTTGGCAGTGAAGCCTGATAGACTTACTTACACCAAGAGAAACATTTAAACAGCTTTCATATGCGGTGTCTGCGAAGAATACTTGATATTAAGTGGCAAAACAAAATCACAAATTTTGAAGTATTGGAAAGATTGGCTTGTGTGATGGTTTGTTCCATACTCAGTCTTTGTAGACTTAAATGGATACGAATGAACAAACAAACTTTATTTTTAAAGGGTTAAGTATTGGTCATGCAGGCCCTTCTGACATTCTGCCCTTCTTCTCTATTTCCTCTCATGCATTATTTCATTCAACATCACTTATGAAGCTAATCTTGGACAACAAAAGAACAATAAGCATTGAAATGCATGAAAAATAATCAATAACACATGCCTCACTGAGGCAATGTTTAACATGGGCATTATAAATACCTAAGGAAGGTGTAATGTGCCATAAGACACATTAGGAAGATGGACGATGGTAGAATACCAAAGGACATCTTTTTTGGGTGTATTACAAATGGGTAAAAGATCTCGGGGTCAGCCTCTAATAACATTCCTCCATGTCAGCATCTTAGAATATCACACATAATTTCAGTTATAACATTCCTCCATGTCATCATCTTAGAATATCACACATAATTTATGCTATAACATTCCTCCATGTCATCATCTTAGAATATCACAGATAATTTCTGTTATAACATTCCTCCATGTCATCATCTTAGAATATCACACATAATTTCTGTTATAACATTCCTCCATGTCATCATCTTAGAATATCACACATAATTTCAGTTATAACATTCCTCCATGTCATCATCTTAGAATATCACACATAATTTCTGTTATAACATACCTCCATGTCAGCATCTTAGAATATCACAGATAATTTCTGTTATAACATTCCTCCATGTCAGCATCTTAGAATATCACACATAATTTCTGTTATAACATTCCTCCATGTCATCATCTTAGAATATCACACATAATTTCTGTTATAACATTCCTCCATGTCATCATCTTAGAATATCACACATAATTTCTGTTATAACATTCCTCCATGTCAGCATCTTAGAATATCACACATAATTTCTGTTATAACATTCCTCCATGTCATCATCTTAGAATATCACACATAATTTCTGTTATAACATTCCTTCATGTCATCATCTTAGAATATCACACATAATTTCTGTTATAACATTCCTCCATGTCAGCATCTTAGAATATCACACATAATTTCTGTTATAACATTCCTCCATGTCATCATCTTAGAATATCACACATAATCTCTGTTATAACATTCCTCCATGTCATCATCTTATAATATCACACATAATTTCTGTTATAACATTCCTCCATGTCATCATCTTAGAATATCACAGATAATTTCTGTTATAACATTCCTCCATGTCATCATCTTATAATATCACACATAATTTCTGTTATAACATTCCTCCATGTCATCATCTTAGAATATCACACATAATTTCTGTTATAACATTCCTCCATGTCATCATCTTAGAATATCACAGATAATCTCTGTTATAACATTCCTCCATGTCATCATCTTAGAATATCACACATAATCTCTGTTATAACATTCCTCCATGTCATCATCTTAGAATATCACACATAATTTCTGTTATAACATTCCTCCATGTCATCATCTTAGAATATCACACATAATTTCTGTTATAACATTCCTCCATGTCATCATCTTAGAATATCACACATAATTTCTGTTATAACATTCCTCCATGTCATCATCTTAGAATATCACACATAATGTCTGTTATAACATTCCTCCATGTCATCATCTTAGAATATCACACATAATTTATGCTATAACATTCCTCCATGTCAGCATCTTAGAATATCACACATCACTTCTGTTATAACATTCCTCCATGTCATCATCTTAGAATATCACAGATAATTTCTGTTATAACATTCCTCCATGTCATCATCTTAGAATATCACACATAATTTCTGTTATAACATTCCTCCATGTCATCATCTTAGAATGTCACAGATAATCTCTGTTATAACATTCCTCCATGTCATCATCTTAGAATATCACAGATAATTTCTGTTATAACATTCCTCCATGTCAGCATCTTAGAATATCACACATAACAGTTTAGTTTAGTCGACGGATCAACATCACGGCACATGGGTGTAACCCATAAATGCTCTGTTCTACTGCCAACTCAAGCCTGAGTCCAGAGAATCTCAGCTCAGTGCACAAACTCTGTAGCACAGGTGAGGATCCTGAAATACTTTGGGTAGATTTTTAACTCAAAATTTTCTTACACATAATTTCTGTTATAACATTCCTCCATGTCATCATCTTAGAATATCATACATGATTTCTGTCCGTCTCCCTCTGCGCCTTCTACTGGTGATCTTTCCAATTATCACAATGTTCTCCAGTGCCATTTTTCACATTTTATAACCAAAGAACGCAGTATCTTTCTTATAGTTGACATTTGTTATTAATAATTGAAAATATTTGTTATTAATAATTAAAAATATTTATTATGAATAAATGTTGTCATTTGTTTTCTATTTCAGACTTTTGGTTTCTCCCTGGAAAGAAGTAAAAGCTCAGGACTTGTTGGTTACATTGTAAGTTATAGCCTTTAATCAGTGCTATTATTATGCAATGCCACAGTTGTTGCTATATATATATATATATATATATATATATATATATATATATATATATATATATATATATATATATATATATATTATGCATTGCCATAGCTGTTAGTGCTCTTGCCTGTGAGACAGTGGTATGGGTTCAATCCCCAACAGTGGAAAGGTGATTTTTTTTCTGTCCAGTATGATTCTGGGGTTGATCACGTCTCATGGAAATGGGAACCAGACAATTTCCAGACTGTTCTAGAAATTTTCTGGGGCTATAAGGCAGCAAGGAAGTGGTCTGACCGCGGCACCTCATATGTTATGGCCTAAAATATGTGAAGCTACACCCTAATGACATCCACTATCCATGGACATACATCATCAGGTTATTCTGAGGACACAAAAAAATTGTCCATAACAGGATTTGAACCTAAGACTTTTCAAGATACAGGCGGACACATTGTCTTTAAGGCTATTTTTGTTCTATGGTAGTCATGTGTTATTAGAGCCATGTAAGGGAAGCAAAGAAGATTAACACTAGCCTACCATTCATGTTGTAATAGGTGGTTAAGGGGGGGGGGGGGGGGGGTGGCAGGAATGACACTGGGCGCCTCAACCGGTAGAAGACTTTAGCTAAACCAAGCAATTATGAACAAGTCTAGAAAGGGCAGGGCATGAGTTGGCTGAGTTGGTTTTTTCCATTGGGAGATGAAAGGTAGAAAAAAGAAAAAGAGAAAGTCAGGTATGAACGACCTACACAGTTCTGTAGGGTGTTGCTTCCTGTTGCCGTTTTGTGTTTGGTTTGTTCATTTTCCATGAGTCACAGATATTTTGGGTGGCAGGATATAGGTATCCCCTCTTAAAGGAGAAGTATGGTGCCTCCTTCCCTCTGCTAGCCTATGGGACACCCCTGGACAAGGTGGAATACCCATTTAGATCAGGGTAACGTGAAGCCATGGATGGAGTTGAAGAGCAGTTTATTGTCTCTAATTTCACAATGGTAGGCAGGGGATCTCTTTTTGGAGACAATGGCTATGGTCATCAACCATAATGGTCACTGCTAAGAAGGAAAGCTATGGCAAACTACCTTCTTTACAGATGCCTAAAAATCATGTTATGTCAATTCATAATTGAACATAATCAAGACAAGAACACAGAGCTGATCAACAACTCTGTTGAATCTGTGAGATGGTGAAATATGAACGCCCATGCTTATCGGCGTGGCACTTGATGGTGACAGACTTCTTGGCTTATCAGTTAATGTGCCAGTTTGCAATGAATGTAAATTCATACTGTTTTTCTGTCCTAGGATGGCAGCTCGAACTGTGCTCTGCGTGTAGTTGAGCATGACGAACATGCATCGGTGCTGTTTATATTTGATCTAAGTGATAACAGGTAGGTGATGTGAGTTTTTGGGAATTTAAAATCTTGTTTGACCCCTCTTCTCTGTCGCTCCTTGTAGCTGGGTCTGTACACTCTGTGGGGTACTGGTGCATGATAAGGCAGATGTAGTTGGGGTCCTTTGAGATCGTTTCTAGAGCACAGAAGAACAGACAGATCATCACGGCCCAGAGAGAATGGTGCTGCAGAGATTGACCAGAGAATGTCGCCGCCCCGGGAAGGTTAACCTGGTCAACAAATGCCCGCAGAAGTCGGATGTGTCGGCCTAACGGCGCAAGAACGCAGCTCTGCTGTAAACAGGTACAACGCAATCATATTCGAAAAAAAACTCCGGGTGAAAGCAGAAGAAGAAGAAGAAGAATGTGGCCGACACCCAGGACTCAGAGGAAAGGCCAGACGGACACATAATCAGACTGCTACTGGTACCATTAGTATTGAGTCTCTTCACTGGCTGTTGAAGATGAGGACGGAGCACATATGGGAATATCCCAGATGCTGTAATGTTGTTTCATGACTCAACTCAACTCTCTCTTTGTACCCTCCATATAATCCTCTCATTATGTTCATGGAACTGCTTAGCTATCTTCTTACCAGTTTCCTCAATGTATGCCATGTTTCATCTTTTACAAATGAAGGCATAGATCAGGTTGAGGGATTTGCATGTGAACACTTCTCTGATTTGGAAGTACTCTTTGAGAAGGTTACCAAAGGTATCTGGGCGACAAACTGTTCTGCTTTGCTTCAAGTGTGGGAGGATTTATCAGTGCCAGGAGGAAGTGCTGTGTGTATTGGGAATTTATAAAGATGCCAAAAAACCTGGCCCCCTTCATTTCAACTGCCCTGGTACCTTAGGGGAGACAGACATTTCTGTGACTTCCCTAAAATTTTGATCGGGTGAAAACCTCACCCCTCAAACTTTGGAAAATCAACTCATCCACAGGTGAAAGGGACCCTCTTTGCATCCGATCATAAAGATGAAGTTTCCAGAAGTGACACAATATGTCTAAGTGTAAACATTGCTAACAGTTTAGTGATTAAAACAAGGAATCATTGTCTCCGTGCACCAAATCAAACTGCATTTATGAATTCCAATGTGAGTGTCAAGCAACTTTCATAGGTAGAACGGAAAGACAGTTGGCAAATCAAGTAGCCGAACATATACCAGTGCAGGTGGAAAAGAGAGTTAATCAGTCTTCAGAAATCCTTGTGCAGTTGAAAAGCTATAAAACGCCATCATTGTCAATTTCTCAACACTTAATAAAATACGGTCATAGCGTGAGCGAAGAACAAACGTTTTGTATACTGTATTCGATGCACAATACATGATTGCTCACATATAGTGAGGCGTTAGCAATTAGAAAGTACCAGATGGTTTTGTGCAAAGAGAAAGAGTTCGTTGTAAATTTGAAACTACCCTGGGGATAATATATGTTCTACATTCAAACAATACCTGTGACTATGTGTTATAAGTGTTTCAGCTTAAGTATAGTTCATTTCTTCACTTCAGATGATATATAACTCTGCAGTATACATCTGACGAGACGCAGCGAAATATGCTAGGTAATAAATTGTGCATAATATTGTTTTTGGCTTCTGTGTTTTAAAAAAAAAATTGCATTAAACAATGATTTTTCTCACAGTGTGAGTGTGAAGCTTGGGAACAATGATCTGAGGAATCTGACAATAGTTGACACCCCTCGGGATCTGTATCTGTATAAGAATGGACTTAATCATGGTGAGGGCCCATCAGTACCTGCGAAAGTTTCTCAGGGTAATTATGATTATTATATCTTCTGCTACCTTTGCTTCTTCTGCTTCTTCTGCTTCTTCTTCTTCATGTTTATTGTTCCCCCTCCTCGCCTTCCTCCTCCTCATCTTCCTCCTCCTCATTCTTCTTCTTTGCCCTCTCCTCCTCCTCCTTCTTTGCCCTCTCCTCCTCCTCCTTCTTCATCCCCTCCTCTTCCTTCTTCTTCACCATCCTCCTTCTCCTCCTACCACTTCATCCTCTTCCTCCTCCACCTTTAAATTGTTGTGAGGCTAGTTTTCATGATAAACGTGACCATTTTTTGGTGTTCCATAAGCTTGAAGTTGAATGTTGATTTTAATGGTCAGCATTTCATTCTTAGGGTGCCGTGGTTGCGTAGCTAGAGGCTCTCCTGCATTTGCACAGCGCACGTTAAAGCATGTAGAAGGGACCTTTACTTTACTTACTTACAGTTGTAGAGTTAATAATTTGAATGGACATCGGATAGAGAAGACACAAAATACTTTTCTTCATCACCACAGTTGTAGAGTTATCTGAATGGAAGTCAGATAGAGACAACACAAAACACATTTCTTGATCACCATAGTTGTAGAGTTAACTGAATGGAAGTCAGATAGAGACGACACAAAACACTTTTCTTGATCACCATAGTTGTAGAGTTAACTGAATGGAAGTCAGATAGAGACAACACAAAACACATTTCTTGATCACCATAGTTGTAGAGTTAACTGAATGGAAGTCAGATAGAGACAACACAAAACACATTTCTTGATCACCATAGTTGTAGAGTTAACTGAATGGAAGTCAGATAGAGACGACACAAAACACTTTTCTTGATCACCATAGTTGTAGAGTTACCTGAATGGAAGTCAGATAGAGATGACACAAAACACATTTCTTGATCACCATAGTTGCAGAGTTAACTGAATGGAAGTCAGATAGAGATGACACAAAACACATTTCTTGATCACCATAGTTGCAGAGTTACCTGAATGGAAGTCAGATAGAGATGACACAAAACACATTTCTTGATCACCATAGTTGCAGAGTTAACTGAATGGAAGTCAGATAGAGACAACACAAAACACATTTCTTGATCACCACAGTTGTAGAGTTAACTGAATGGAAGTCAGATAGAGATGACACAAAACACATTTCTTGATCACCATAGTTGTAGAGTTAACTGAATGGAAGTCAGATAGAGACGACACAAAACACTTTTCTTGATCACCACAGTTGTAGAGTTAACTGAATGGAAGTCAGATAGAGACGACACAAAACACTTTTCTTGATCACCACAGTTGTAGAGTTAGTTAACTGAATAAAAGTCGGATAGAGAAGACACACTGTGAGATAGAGAAGACACTAAACACTTTTTGATCACCAAAGCTGTACAGTTAGTCACCTCTAACTTTTAGATAGAAAAGTTTCAGAACATTATTTTTGTTCGCCAGTTTAGATCAGACACAATACGCTATTTTTCTTTTGTCTGTTAGATAAAAGCAAGGTCATTCCAACTCCAGAAACAACCTCTGTGGCTACAACAGGTGCCAGTACACAGGAACAGGCAAAAGATGTCAAAGGCAGTAAAGAAACAGAGGATGAGACCAAGACAACTGGAGGTACCACTAAGAGCAGTAAATCAGAATCTGGTGATAACAAAAACACGGAAAGTGAGAAGAAGTAAGTTTGTTTTTTTATTTATTTATTTTGTTTCGTGCATTCTCTCACTTTTGAACTCAAGCATAGTCCATCATACACTTGCTACTACTTCTAGTGCTCGGCTGATTTTTGTGTGTGGCTTAGCTTTCCTTATTACCAGTGTCCCTCGCCATCAGGTGAACCAACTCCAGCTTCTGAGGTACTTGTAATTTACGTCCCCAAGTCACAGATGAGAAGTCAACATTTTAATCCAGCTGACTGGTGTAGGGGTTGAACCCGCTATCTTGGCATCAGCACACCGGAAGTTTAAGTCAAAGGGCTCTTATCCATTCAACCAAGCTGAGCTCCTGTTATTTTATTATCTCCCATTGTTTGCACAGTTGCTGAATATTATCTCCTATTGTTTGCACAGTTGCTGAATATGTCGGTGTCTCCCAGTATTCTTTCTCTTCTACCCACTGTCTCCTATTGGAACATTGGCTGTCCACCAACTTCTGCCCTGTAGTCCTGTCTTTTGCTGCCTTTTCTGTGCCCTCTCCATTTTAATCATTGCTGTCTACAATTCTCTTCCCCATATGTTGTTAGGTCTTCTAACAGCGGCTGCAGAGATGTATAATATGGGGAGGGTATGGAGGAAGCTGCAGGAGATAGCAAGAGGTTGGACAGCTGGGCAGAAGTTGGTTCAGGGCCTCTCCTCCAGGAGGGGATAAAGAACATTAGAAGAAGATCGTTGAGAGTTTTGTTGTACTTAGTCGTTGACATCACATCTGTTCTTCAATTGTCAGGCATGGCTGCATCGTTACCTACTGTTGTGGGATGTTGTTGAGTCAATACATCATCCCTGAATCGTCTCATGATAGTATTCTGTTAATCCAGTCTCTCATTCTTCTTGGTTCTAAGGGCCAACATCTTAGTACTCAGGGCAAACTCATAGATGCTCCACCTCCTTCAGCAAGTGTTGTAAACTTGGTAATATGCATTGTTTATGTTTACAACATTCATTTGACAATGTTTTTTTTCTATGTGAATGTAATATGCACAAATCATGAACGAAAGATGAGCGATTGGAAGGGCCGAATTTAAGATGGGCGTGCATGCCCAATATGTGACCCTTTGAAAATAAAGTTTGCTCGTCCATTCATTTATTCTCTCTATCTGTCTGTCTGTCTCCCCATCTTTGTATCCCTTTCTTTCCATTTCACTCTGTCTTCTCTCTGTCCGTCTGCCTGCCTGTCTGTCTGTCTCTTTAAGTAACCACAAATACAGCACTGTTTAATTTAATTTGTATTCCCACATACCATGGTTGAAACACAGCTCTGGGCGATTAGGAAGCAGATCGACTTGCATTGGTTTACATATAATGCCATGAGTGCAGATCGTTCAGAAAGCAATGGAAAATTACTGAATATAAAATTGCCAAGAAATTACAAACAACCAAACTGTAAAGAAGATGCAACTAACTTTGGTTTCTGAGGAAAATGCAAAGAATACCATGGACAGACAGAAAAACCAATGACCAAGTACTACAGGAAACAAATGAAAATCGTGGACTGATTAGAGAAATTAGACGAAGACAGTCAAAATTTTTTGGACATGTTATGAGAAGAAATAGATTGGAGAACTTATTGACAACTGGCAAGATCGAGGGGAACAGACCAAGAGGAAGACCGAGAGGAAAATACCTGGATGGCTTGGCCACATGGCATGGATGAGGCAGGAACACTCAGCTGATCCACGACTCCGGTGATTGAGTGAAATGGCGAGTCATGACCACCTACGCTTTCCGGCATGGCACATGATTGATTGATTGATTGATTTATTTGGTTGTGTCGGGATTTGAGATTTAAAGAATCAAATTGATTTATTTGGGATTTGAGATTTAAAGATTGAGCACAACCCACAACTGGCAATGCTGATCGAACTTAAGGCCTTGTCCACGTCAATTTGGAAGCACAATACTCTAGTTTCGCTCTCGTTCTTTCTTTTCCTTCTCGTTTAATTCCAAAAATCAATTTGATTATTCGGGGCCACATCGAATGACGGATGTTAATCGCGGCGATCTGGCAAATTTTGAGCTACAACCTACGATGGGTGATGTTGTGATATTCTAGTGTGAGGATTTGGTTGCGTCTAACGTGTACCGTGTGGTCTAATGGTTACACACCCGCGTCACACGCCAGTGATCCGGGGTTCGTTTCCGGGTCCGGTCAAGGATATGCACTACTGATGAGCTCAAATGAGAGCAAAACTCGAGTATAGTGCTTCCAAATTGACATGGACAAGGCCTTAGGTTCGTACCGGAATGCAATCAGCATTGCCAGTTGTGGGTTGTGCTCAATCTTTAAATTGTCATTGATGTTTTGTATGTAAAAATGTTAATACTCTTTCTTCCTTTTGTGTGATTTTCACAGAAGGAAAGTTCGGGAGGCTGAGAATGACAAACAGAAAAATGAAAGTAACAAAATTAAGGTAAGAATATCTTCACATAGTAATACAATTAAGGAAACATTATCACGTAGTGATACAATTAAGTAGCATAGGGATTAGTTTGTGAAGAAATATGAAGGGTGTAGCATAGGTGGGAGCGCAAGCGCAATTGAAATACCACTACTTTTATCATTTCTTTACTTATTCAGTTGGGAGATAACAGGCTGATAGGCTAGCAGGGAATGCACCTCTTGGTGGTAGTTTGCCTATGGACAAGGGGGAGGTGGTCGTGCGCTTGTGGGACCAGGTGGAGAAGGCAGAGGAACAGATTGAGAACCCATATGTGGAAAGAATGAGATTGCGGGGGATCGGCAGGGGTTCTGGAAGAATCTCAAAACTGAGAGGGAAGACCAGGAGAACTTTTAATCAGATAGCGGTGGGAACGATTAGTAGTATGACTCTTCGCTGGCTGTTAAACTAGGGGACGGAGCACGTATGGGAATGTCCTGAGTGCAGTGATGTCGGTTCTTAACTCAACTCAACTCAGCTCAGTTGGGAGATTTGTTCGCAGCAGACAAACAATATCTCCGGCGGGCAGATTCTCGCTGGTCGCAGGATCCGCACAGTGTCAGGTGGGGAGATTTGTTCGCAACAGATGAGCAGTATCTCAGGCGGGCTGATTCTTGCTGGTTGCGGGATCCGCAGTGTCAGGCAGGGAGTCTGATGGTAGTACACGCTTTTATGGGTCCAGACATTTGCACTGACAGATGTACATGCTCATACTGGTCCAGACACTTGATATAAGGCACTCAGCTGAGGGAAATGGCTGAACATTTCTAAGTCAAATCCCTCATATATGGGGGACTGGCCGCCACCCACCTCCGGCATCTGCAGTCTACCTTGTTCCAGATGTACTGGTTATCCTTTCCTCTGGAGATAAGGCTAGGCCGAGACAGGCAACACATGTTCTCTGAATCCATGCCCAGGCATTGTACGATGGAATGCTGGCCTAATTCCAATCCACATACTATCGTTTGTCAAGACGGCAAGGTGCCAATCAGTGTAGGGATGTTCCTTTGCCAGTCCAGTCATGCTGATTGTTCCTGTAACATTGCTATAACACTCCAGTCATGTTGATTGTTCCTGTAGCATTGCTATAACACTCCAGTCATGTTGATTGTTCCTGTAACATTGCTATAACAGTCCAGTCATGCTGATTGTTCCTGTAGCATTGCTATAACAGTTCAGTCATGCTGATTAATTCTATAGCATTGCTATAACAGTCCAGTCATGTTGATTGTTCCTGTAGCATTGCTATAACAGTCCAGTCATGTTGATTGTTCCTGTAGCATTGCTATAACAGTCCAGTCATGCTGATTAATTCTGTAGCATTGCTATAATAGTTCAGTCATGCTGATTGTTCCTGTAGCATTGCTATAACAGTCCAGTCATGCTGATTGTTCCTGTAGCATTGCTATAACAGTTCAGTCGTATTGATTGTTCCTGTAGCATTGCTATAACAGTTCAGTCATGCTGATTGTTCCTGTAGCATTGCTATAACAGCCCAGTCATGCTGATTTTTTCCTGTAGCATTGCTATAACAGTCCAGTCATGCTGATTGTTCCTGTAGCGTTCCCGCTCATTGCTATAACAGTCCAGTCATGCTGATTAATTCTGTAGCATTGCTATAATAGTTCAGTCATGCTGATTGTTCCTGTAGCATTGCTATAACAGTCCAGTCATGCTGATTGTTCCTGTAACATTGCTATAACAGTCCAGTCATGCTGATTGTTCCTGTAACATTGCTATAACACTCCAGTCATGTTGATTGTTCCTGTAGCATTGCTATAACAGTCCAGTCATGCTGATTAATTCTATAGCATTGCTATAAAAGTTCAGTCATGCTGATTGTTCCTGTAGCATTGCTATAACAGTCCAGTCATGCTGATTAATTTTATAGCATTGCTATAACATCCAGTCATGCTGATTGTTCCTGTAGCATTGCTATAACACTCCAGTCATGCTGATTGTTCCTGTAGCATTGCTATAACAGTCCAGTCATGCTGATTGTTCCTGGTAATATAACAGTCCAGTCATGCTGATTGTTCCTGTAGCATTGCTATAACAGTCCAGTCATGCTGATTAATTCTATAGCATTGCTATAACACTCCAGTCATGCTGATTGTTCCTGTAGCATTGCTATAACAGTCCAGTCATGCTGATTGTTCCTGGCAATATAACAGTCCAGTCATGTAGATTGTTCCTGTAACATTGCTATAACAGTCCAGTCATGTTGATTGTTCCTGTAGCATTGCTATAACAGTCCAGTCATGCTGATTGTTCCTGTAGCATTGCTATAACAGTCCAGTCATGCTGATTGTTCCTGTAACATTGCTATAACAGTCCAGTCATGCTGATTGTTCCTGTAGCATTGCTATAAAAGTCCGGTCATGCTGATTGTTCCTGTAGCATTGCTATAACAGTCCAGTCATGCTGATTGTTCCTGTAGCATTGCTATAACAGTCCAGTCATGCTGATTGTTCCTGTAGCATTGCTATAACAGTCCAGTCATGCTGATTGTTCCTGGCAATATAACAGTCCAGTCATGCTGATTGTTCCTGTAGCATTGCTATAACAGTCCAGTCATGCTGATTAATTCTATAGCATTGCTATAAAAGTTCAGTCATGCTGATTGTTCCTGTAGCATTGCTATAACAGTCCAGTCATGCTGATTAATTCTATAGCATTGCTATAACAGTCCAGTTATGCTGATTGTTCCTGTAGCATTGCTATAACAGTCCAGTCATGCTGATTAATTCTATAGCATTGCTATAATAGTTCAGTCATGCTGATTGTTCCTGTAGCATTGCTATAACAGTCCAGTCATGCTGATTAATTCTATAGCATTGCTATAATAGTTCAGTCATGCTGATTGTTCCTGTAGCATTGCTATAACAGTCCAGTCATGCTGATTAATTCTCTAGCATTGCTATAATAGTTCAGTCATGCTGATTGTTCCTGTAGCATTGCTATAACAGTCCAGTCATGCTGATTAATTCTATAGCATTGCTATAATAGTTCAGTCATGCTGATTGTTCCTGTAGCATTGCTATAACAGTCCAGTCATGCTGATTAATTCTATAGCATTGCTATAATAGTTCAGTCATGCTGATTGTTCCCATATGTTCCTAAGTCTTATAAATGGTTACATGGGAGATGAACATGAAACTAAAGGGTTACAGAAATAAGATTTTGTTGTTGTTTACACCTGCCCATCATATTGAAAGAGTTTTAAATGCCTGGATGTTTGTTTCAGGAGGACAGACCAGTACGATCTGATGACAGCAAAGCGGTTGATGCCAAAACGCCGAGTCCAAGGGTCTTCAAATTGCCCATGACGCATCGACAAGAGAACGCTGTCGACATTTATGGAACTTACGTACGAATAGTTTGTTTATGTTCACGCTTGTGTATATTCAAATTCGCATGATTTAGTTTCAGTTAATGACATCATGGAAGTGCAGGGAGCCATGGTGGCACAGTGGCGAGCATGCTTTACTGTTGATCTGGTGGTCATCTGTTTGAATTTCCATCGAGGCAGATTTGTTTCTTTCTCTTCTTTTATTTATTCTTTCATAGCTTGTTTGCATGGCATCCTGATTGCTCTGGTGCGCCTCCCAGCTGGTTGCCTCCATCTTCAGCACCTTTCTTTGCTAGGGTAGTCTGTGGTCTTACTCGAGTTTAGATATGTATGTATGTTCACATGTGTCTGTGCATGTATGTACGTAAATTCATATCTAGAGCAGTCTGGTTTTACAGCGCCAGAGACTCGCTGTTGCCCCTTTTCCTGTTAGTTAAAACAGTTCCCCCCACGTGAAGGCCAGGAGTTGGACTTTTGCTACCAGAGATGATAAATGCCAAGCCTTGGAGTATTTTGCAAGGTTAGGTGCTCAACCTCACACCCCCAGCTGTTACAGCTGTTTGGAACCCAGGCAAATTGACCAGGACTCTTGACAACAACAACAACAACAACTTTATTTTGAAAGGTTAAGAATTGGGCACGCAGGCTTAGAATAGGCGCATGTTGCAACTGAGATGAAATATTTTGATGTTGCAACTGAAATAAATAATATTGTGAGTGAGATAAATTATGTAGATGTTACAACTGAGATAACTTGTGTAGTTGTTGCATTATGTAGTTGTTGCACTATGTAGTTGTTGCAACTAACAACTTTCTCCCATTCTAGTTCCTGGTGCATTTTAAGACTCTCCAAGAAGAGGGCCTGTACAACTTGTTTTTCCACAACTGCAATTCAAAGAAGTATCATGTCAACCTTGTTGTAAGTATCCTCTCAAGTATCATCCTTTCAGTTTCCTTACTGTATGTATCCTCTAACATATAATTTCTTTTCCTCTGCTGTATGTATCCTCTCACATATAATTTCTTTTCCTATGCTGTATGTTTGCTCTCAAGTATCATCCTTTCTGTTTCCTTACTGTATCTATACACTCCAATATCATTCTTTCTGTTTCCCTGCTGTATGTATCCTCTCACATATAATTTCTTTTCCTCTGCTGTATGTTTGCTCTCAAGTATCCTTTCAGTTTCCTTACTGTATGTATGCAAGTATCATCCTTTCTGTTTCCCTGCTGTATGTATGCACTCAAGTATCAGCCTTTCAGTTTTGTTGCTGTATATATGCTCTCAAGTATCATCCTTTCAGTTTCCTTACTGTATATATACACTCAAATATCATCCTTTCTGTTTCCCTGCTGTATGTATGCACTCAAGTATCAGCCTTTCAGTTTTGTTGCTGTATATATGCTCTCAAGTATCATCCTTTCAGTTTCCTTACTGTATGTATACACTCAAATATCATCCTTTCTGTTTCCCTGCTGTATGTATGCACTCAAGTATCATTCTTTTAGTTTCCTTACTGTATGTATACACTCAAATATCATCCTTTCTGTTTCCCTGCTGTAATGTATGCACTCAAGTATCATCCTTCTAGTTTTGTTGCTGTATGTATACACTCAAGTATCATCCTTTCCGTTTCCCTGGTGTATGCATACACTCAAGTATCATTCTTTCAGTTTCCCTTATGTTGGTATCCACTCAAGGATTTGGTTTACACACAACCTGATTCACGCAAGACCTGATTTACACAAGAGCTGATTCACACTGGACCTGATTTACACAAGAGCTGATTCACACAGGACCTGATTCACACAGGACTTTGTTCACTCAGAATTTGGTTCACACAGGAGCTGGTTCACCCAGCCATGTTTCTCACGTAGACAATGACAGTGACCCCTATGCTCCACACCTACCCCAGCCCTGTACAAAACACTCAGTCGCTCCTTGAAACTTTGCTGATGAATATTGTGCAGTTTACTTATTTTTGTTATTCCTGTTTGTCTGCATTTATCGTGCTTCCTGTGAGTGACTTGTGCTGCGGTTACTACTACTTCTTGGCCTCTTTCTCCTCTTCTTCCACCTTCTCATTCTTTTCTTCTTCTTTTTCTCCTCCTCCTGTTTCCCTCTCCTTATTCTCCACCTTCATGTATTATTCTATTCTCCTTATTCTTCTTCATCTCCTCATTTTCTCCTGCTCTTGTTTTTCTAATTTTCACCTCATCTATTATTTGTTTTCTCGTCCTTTCTTCACCAACTCCTACTATTAGCCTCTTCTTTTCATTTTCATTCTTCATGGATTATTCTATTCTCCTTATTCTTTGTTTCCTCCTTTTTTCCTCCTCTTGTTCTTCACATTCTTCTCCTCCGCCCATTCTGTTCTTTTTCACCTCCTCTCTCCTCCTTCTTCTCTTCCTATTTTCTCCTCACCCTTCTACTCATGTTTTTGAGTCTGCGTTGATCTCTCATATAAATTTAGTTAACTTCGCATTTCTCTCATCCCCACATATTTCCCCTCATGTTTCATTATCTTCCACACCCCAGGGTAGATAAGAAACAGAACAAAAAGAAAAAGAAAGCCATAAAATAACGGTTTTACCTCATGTTGTCTTTCTCCCTCAGGTACAAATCATACAAGACAACAATGGCAACTACCTGTCCGCTGACGAGATGCCAATCCCGGCCTTGTACTTTCTGTTTAGTGTCGTCTTTTTTATCCTGACCTTGGTTTGGTTCCTAGTGCTGCGGAAAGCAAAGTAAGCTTAACCTTATCTCATAGCTGTACTTTTTATATTGTTTATTGTAAATGTGCATATTTTTGTGTGATTGCTCACATTAAACTAAAGCGTAGTCTATACACGCTACTACTTGTACTTCATTGGACTGATTTTTGCGTGGGGATTAGCTTTCCCTATTACTAGTATCCCTCGCCTTCTTGCGAACCCACTTCGACTTCTGAGGTACTTCTAATTTACGTCCCCAAGACAAGGACAAGAAGTCAACATTTTAGTCCAACTGACTGGTGTAGGGGTTGAACCCGCTACTTCTGCATTAATACACCAGAAGTTTAAGAGCTGTGGAGATGTGATTTCTAAGACAAATGTTGCGAATACCTTGGACTGCTAGAGTAACTACTGGCAGTGATTGCTTGAAAGGGGCTAATGAAACTAGAACATTCTGTACAGCTATACAAGAGAGAGACAAACAGTGTTTCTTGGTCATAGAAGAAGAGAAACATTGGAGAAAATTGTGATGACTGGAAATATCAGAGGTAAAAGAGGCAGAGACAGACCAATAAAAATTAGGCTTGATGATCTAAGATGGGCATCATATGGCTGGAAAAATCAGCGGTAAAAGAATTAGAGGCAGACTGAGAGACATGATACTTGATGATCAGAGATGGAAGGGAGGATTGATCCACAACACGGGGGACAGGGTCTGTCGAGAGACATGAATGTCAAGGCCACATGGCACAACACATAATGATGTTACATATATATGTATAGTTTATTTGTTTTTTTTTTTACTTTGTTAACAGAGAGGGTGTTTACAAGATTCACTATCTGATGCTGGTAGTTGTCTTCTTCAGGTGTCTGTCAGATCTGTTCCATGGGGTAAGTTCTATATTACTGTAAATTAGTCTAATCATAGATCTGTTCCATGGGTAAGTTCTGTCTCTGTAAATTAGTCGAATCATACATTTGTGTCCATGGGGTAAGTTCTGTCTATGTAAATTAGTCGAATCATAGATCTGTTCCATGGGGTAAGTTCTATATTACTGTAAATTAGTCTAATCATAGATCTGTTCCATGGGGTTAGTTCTATCTCTGTAAATTAGTCATATTATAGAGCTGTTCTATGGGGTAAGTTTTATCTCTGTAAATTAGTCAAATGGTGGAGTAAGTTCTGTCTCTGTAAATTGGTCAAATCATAGAGCTGTTCCATGGATTAAGTTCTATCTCTGTAAAAAAAGATCATAGAGCTGTTCCAGCGATTATGTTCTATCTCTGTAAATTAGTCAAATCATAGTGCTGTTCCATGGGGTAATTTTTATCTCTGTAAATTAGTCAAATTCCATTTTGCGTAATTGCCTGGCATCCTGATTTCTGTGGTGCGCCTCCTGGCTGGTTGCCTCCGTCTTCAGCACCTTTCCTTTGCTAGAGCAGACTGTGGTCTCACTCGAGTTTAGATGTGTACACACGCACACACGTGTCTGCACACGCATGTATGTGTATACACATCTAGAGCACACTGGTTATTTTCCGGCGCCAGAAACTCGCCGTCGCCCCTTCTCCTGTTAGTAGAAACAATTCCGCCATGTGAAGGCCTGGAGTTGGACTTTTGCTGCAGAGGTTATGTATTCACGAGCCATTGGGGTATTTAAGCAATGTTGGGCGCTCACCCCAACACTGCGCCCCGGCTACATACAGCAACATTTGGAACCATTAGTCAAATCATGGGGTAAGTTCTGTCTCTGTAGATTAGTAAAATCATGGGGTAAGTTCTGTCTCTTTAAATTAGTAAAATCATAGAGCTGTTCCGTGGGGTAAATTCTATCTCTGTAAATTAGTCAAATCATAGAGTTATTCCATGGGGTAAGTTCTGTCTCTGTAAATTAGTCTAATCATAGATCTGTTCCAAGGGGTTAAATCTATCTCTGTAAATTAGTCAAATCATAGAGTTGTAACATGGGGTAAGTTGTGTCTTTGTAAATTAGTCATACCATAGAGCTGTTCTATGGGGTAAGTTTTATCTCTGTAAATTAGTCAAATCAGAGCTGTTCTATGGGGTAAGTTTTATCTCTGTAAATTAGTCAAATGGTGGAGTAAGTTCTGTCTCTGTAAATTAGTCAAATAATAGAGCTGTTCCGTGGATTAAGTTCTATCTCTGTAAATTAGATCATAGAGTTGTTCTGTCAATTAAGTTCTATCTCTGTAAATTAGATCATAGAGTTGTTCCGTCGATTAAGTTCTATCTCTGTAAATTAGTCAAATCATACAGCTGTTCCATGGGGTAATTTTTATCTCTGTAAATTAGTCAAATCATGGGGTAAGATCTGTCTCTGTAGATTAGTCAAATCATGGGGTAAGTTCTGTCTCTGTAAATTAGTAAAATCATAGAGCTGTTCCGTAGGGTAATTTCTATTTCTGTAGATCTCTCAAATCATAGAGCTGTTCCGTGGGTAAGTTCTATCTTTGTAAATTAGTCAAAGCATGGGGTAAGTTCAGTCACACTGAATTAACCCTTTACAGGGCAGACGCTTGTCCGTTTTGTAGCCCTGAACGGGCAAGATTTTTTCAGGTTCTGTAAAAATTTCGGGTCGCGTTAGTAAAAACATCACAAATAAGGTGTTAGTCAACCGATTTTAGTTAAATAAACAACACAATGAAGGGAAAAGCATGCAGAATATGTTACTCACGTGATTGTTGCCGGTAATCCATATATGAACACAAATATTTACGAAATACGGCATGTTGTTTGTGATTTTCCGTCATCTATATGGCAATTTACAAACACATTTTCAGAATCATAATCACTTTCTTTAAAGTCCGACTCACGACTGCTAATGCAAAGTAACGCTTTGCACTGATATCTAGCTCCGATTAATAATCAACTTCGTGCCCTTTAATGTCATTTAAATTGAACAGAGCGAAATCTCGGCTATCACTTGAAGAATCGCCGAAATCCATTTTGAAAAACAGCGTAAAACTCCCGAAAACTATCAAAACAAGTCCGTAAAAGTCTGTTCAAAGTCATTGTAGCGCGTTTACAAATGGCGGCCACGTTGTCAAGCTATCGGCGAAAGTGAAAGTAGCCATCGGAAGTGTCGGAAAGCCGAGAGATCGCGTTTTTACAATGCATAATAGTATCGGCCGGAATCAGACGCTACGCTCGTTTTAAGAGATCGGCCGGTAACGGACGCTATGCCCTGTAAAGGGTTAATAAAACCGTAGAGATGTTCCACAGTGTAAATTCAATCACTCTGAATTGATCTAGCCATAGATCTTTCCATGGGCTAAGTTTTATCACATACTGAGAATCAGGTCTGCTTGAGCCAGAGACAAAGTTGCATATCCTTTACAAGGTGTGGCAGTCAACCCCAGTATTTTTTGGCTATTTGTGATTTCTTTGCAAGTTTACGTTCAGTAGTTTGTCACAGCTTTCTGAATGACCGGAACTCATATCTTTGTATGGGAACCAATGCAACACGGTCTGCTTCCAAATTGCCTGCGGGCGTGTTTCAAATGCAGTATGCAGGATTATGAATTGCATTCGTAACCCCTTTGCCACAAAGCTTGATCCCGAGGCGGGCGCCATAACCGCTGATCTAATCCACCCTCTCTTTAGTTTTCATTGTACATTGATTTGTCTGGACTTATGCTATATTTGTCTTGATTATTATACTCTTTTGCCGTAAATTGAATTATACTTTTGTCTTGATTATGATGCTGGCTCCGTGATGAAGGGGCTACGGACGCAGTTCGTAATCCCGTATACCAGTGTTTGAAACACAGCTGTAGGCAATTTGGCAGCAGATCGCCTAGTGTTGGTTTTTATGAAATGGTATGGGTTATGGTTGTTCAGAAAGCAATGGCAAACCACTGAACGTAAACTTGCCAAGAGATAACAGCAAAAAATGATGGTGTTGACTGTGAGTCTTGATTATTATACACTTTTGCCTTGATTGTATTATACCTTTGTCTTATTATACACTTTTGTCTTGATTGTATTATAATTTTGTCTTGATTATTATACTCTTATGTCTTGATTGTATTCTCCTCTTGTCTTGATTATTATACTTTTGTATTGTCTTGATTGTTACACTCTTTTCTCTGTTATATCGATGGTTATAATCTTTAATTTTGATTCTTGTTCTTTTATTCTCATTTGTATATTTTGTAGATTCTCATTGCTTTACATTTTAGGTTCTCACTGTTAGACTTTTTAAATTATCATTGTTAAACTCTTTAGATTTTCATTGTTATATTTTTGTGTCGTTTGTCTGCCACTACAGGTAAACATGCACATGATCCAGCTATCCGGTATCCATGTGGATGCCTGGGCCATCCTGTGGTACATTGTTTATTTGTAAGTACAGCTGTTCTTTCTCAGTACTTCTGTATGGATGTTTATTTGTAAGTACAGCTGTTCTTTCTCAGTACTTCTGTATGGATTGGAGATTGGATAATTACTGAAACAATTGCTAATAAACTATAAATGTTCATTAACTTGTGAAACCTCAATTCAAGCAGTGGAATCGTACACATATTTACACAGCAGTTTGTCAACTTTGTCTGAGGAATAGATAGAGAGTTGAGGAACATACAGAACAAAATGTTCTGTAACAGGAACTTGCAGTGGGTATATAAAGTGTTAGAACCATCACATTTTGTAGGCCTGTTTGTATGGAGGAATAGGTGATCAGTCTCTCCCTCCCTTAGTGAACATTGAGAACTGACATTGAACCCTTGTCTGACTGTGCTTATGCCATTGTCAGCATAACTGCCTAACCATTACAGCAATACTCACATTAGAGCCTTCACAGCATTAGGGCATTTGTGGAAGTCAACAGACATTAAATCTAGTACCAGACTTAGAATATGTAATTCTAATGTCAAATGAGTACCACTGTATAGGTTGGAGACCTGGATACAGACTAAAACAAATATTAATAAACTGTAAACTTTTATTAATTGGTTAGACTTCAATTTAAACAGTGGAATTATACACATATTTATGCAGCAGTTTAGACAAAGTTGAGGAATAGATAGAGATAGAGAGGAACATATAGAACAAAATGTTCTGTAACAGGAACCTGCAGTGTGGGTATGTGAAGTAATGGGACCATCACATTGTGTAGGCCTGAGTGCACAGAGAGAAAAGTGGTCAGTCTTTCCCTCCCATAGCGAACATCGGGAACTGACATAAAAACCTTGTCTGACCATGCTCATGTCAGCTAAACTTCCTAACCATTACAGCAATGCACACTTTGGAGCCTTCATAGCAATAGGACATTTGTGGAAGTCAAAAGAAATTAAATCTAATACCAGACTTTGAATAAACTACGGGGCTTCAAATGAAAACCTTAAATTTTTTTTTTTTTTAAACTCTTGTCCAAGCAGGTGGAAATCACTTGGGGCTTCTTCTGGCGAGTACGGGGGATGTGGTACAGATTGAAAGTGGACGTATTTGATGGTTTCAATTGTTGCATGGGCAGTATGAGGTCGAGCGTTGTCATGTTGCAAAAGGACACCTTTATTCAGAAGTCCACATCGTTTGGATTTGATTGCGGGTCAAAACTTCCTACTCCACTCATACACTTACTGGACTGATAGGCATGCATCATTATACTGGACCTTCATTCGCAGATGAATTTCTGTAGGTTTCACCCCTTCACGGATAAAAAAATTGGAGCTTCCATCTTTAAACTGTCCTTAAGGTGTCATCATGTTTATCTGCACCATGATGTCACATGCTTAACACTGTTGGCATCCTTAACAGCAATGTTGACAGGTTACAAGACAATGGCATAGTTATTGTAATTTCTATCACACTTTTAACGTTTTCATTTGAAGCCCCTCAAATGTCAAATGAGTACTGCTAAATGGATGAGAAACACAGAGTATAAATTAGAATAACTAATAAACTACTAATGTTAATTAATTGGTGCTTGCACAGAATAGAAAGACTAAAAGTGATGGGATCAAAATTGGGGATCACAGCAAATGAAACAAATTCTAGTGAATCAAGAATTGAAGGAAAGACAGAAAATAAACACATTGAGGACATTTATTAATAGTACAATTAGAAAGTTCTTCTTCTGGAACCCACAAGGCAAAAGAAATAGAGGGAAACCGACAAACCATGCAGAGAAGAGAATTAGAGACAAAGATGAATAATATGGGGTGTGTCACAATCTTTTTTGCAACAGAATGAGATTGGTCGTTGCCTAGATCCTAATGCTCCTTCTATATCACTGCAGAGTGTAAGCTGGGTTAGCCCCATGTCCCACAACACAAGTCATTACTGTAGTACACATCTATTAGTCACTGAACAAGATTGCGTTTGTGCACAGAATATCCCTTTAATGATGAATGAACACGGAAACAGGCAACATATATAAATCCAGTAACAGTAATTCCAGAATATATCCTCATCACAACCTCACACTCAAATAACACTGCCTTCTCCAGGCCTTCTTAATCTAATCCACGACAACAGTTAACCAGCCACTCTCCCCGGCCCGAACTCAGTCGATCCAACCCACTCTGGGTCTAGGCCTCAACTAACCATCCGACCCTCTCTGGGTCTAGGCTTCAACTAACTATCCAGTCCCCTGACAACACACAACACTCCTCCCCAGCCCCAAGCTGTCCGCCTCACAACCACATTAGCTGGCTGACGCCTCGACTCCCCGCTTAAACTCACTGCCTCCAACCTTCCCCGTCTGTCTTCTTATTTGCCCTTTCCGGGGACCTATCACCCAGCTTAATTTTACCTCCGTCTATTATTTCTCAGGGCCGGTTAACTTGTTTATATAGTACCACTTTCGCTTAGGTCCATCACACCCAATGTTAATGAACCCAGGCATGTTACAGGGTGGACATGGAAATATGAGACCTACAAACCATGCAGAGAAGAGAATTAGAGACAAAGATGAATAATATGGGGTGGACATGGAAATATGAGACTACAAACCATGCAGAGAAGAGAATTAGAGACAGATGAATAATATGGGGTGGACATGGAAATATGAGACTACAAACCATGCAGAGAAGAGAATTAGAGACATAGATGAATAATATGGGGTGGACATGGAAATAGAGGAGACCTACAGACAATGCAGAGAAGAGAATTGGAGACAAAGATGAATAATATCGGGTGGACATGGAAGGCACTGCAGGAAAGGAGGACTCATAGTGAGTTGGTTGATGGTCGCAATTCGTAATGAATCATACAGTGTTTGAAACACAGCTACGTTTGATTTGGAAGCAGATCACGCTGTGTTGGTTTTCATACAAAGATATAAATGCCAGCTGTTCAGAAAGCAATGGTAAAGAACTGAATGTAAACTTGCCAAGAAATCTCAAACAGCCAAAAAAGGCAAAAGAAATAGTTAGTTAGTTACTTATCCCTCACAGGACTAGCAGTCAACTTCAGCATATTTTGTTTTTGTTTGTAATTTCTTGGTAAGTTTATGTTCAGTAGTTTGCCATTGCTTTCTGAACAACCGACATACATACCATTGTATGGAAACCAATGCAAGGTGGTCTGCTACGAAATCGCCCACAGTTGTGTTTCGAACCCGGTATGCGGGATTAGGAATTGTGTCCATAACCCCTTTGCCACAGAGCTGGCTTATGTAGAAAAGGAAAGATTAAAGAGGAATGTAAAGTACCTCTGTATCCTGAGGTAAAAGAGGAGAAATAAAATAAGACGAAGGGACCTCTGCACTCTTATGTAGAAAAGGAAAGATTAAATTAAATGGCAGTGTATGTTTACATCTGATTTTACAATCAATTCTATTGGTTGTTGCAGGATGCGAGGTGCAGTGATGTTTGTAACAGTGCTTTTGATTGGTGCAGGATGGGTGTTTATCAAACATGTATTCACAGATAAAGAGAAGAAGCTCTTTCTCATTATTATGCCTTTACAGGTAAGCATTTACTATATAAATTAATGATTACTTATTTTGACATGACTCTGATTAGTTAATTAGTTATATATAAAATTTACTCTTGATTGGTTGGTTGTTTATCTAGAATTGTCTTTGATTGGTGATTGCTTATCTATGCTAAACTCTTATTGGTTGATTATTTATTAATATTATATTCTGATTGGATGATTGCTTATCTTTAATAGACTACAGAATTGGTTGATTGTATATCTATAATAGATCCTGATTGGTTCTTTGTTTATCAGTAATAAATTCTGATTGGTTGATTGCTTATCTATAATATACTAAATGCAGATTCCCATGTGTTGAGCCTCACTGATCAGTTACTGAAGTTGTAAAAAGATCCCATTGCAGGTGCTGCCAATGAAGTGCCAATTATTAAAAGCAGAAAAGTAAAGACCCCATTTACTCACCTAAGGTGCATTGGGCATGTGGAGCCAGGCCCATATTTTATAGACTAAATGGGTGATGTGGTTTCTAACACGCTGGTGCCTTTACTTCCTAATAAATTCCCTGGTACCTAGTTTAGGCTGGGTAAATTTAACAAATTCAAAATTGCTCTGATGCGGATTGAACCCAAGTTATGTCGGGTAAGAATCTAATGACTACACTATTCAATAATTTGCCATTGCTTTCTGAATGACCAGCACCCATACCATTTTGTAAAAAACCTTAGCAAGGCGGTCTGCTGCCAAATCACCCTCAGCTGTGTTTCGAAAGTGGGTATGCGAGATTACTAACTGCGTCCGTAACCCCTTTCACATATTCTAGAATGTTACATGTCAAATTACACCCATCCTGAAACATCCAGCTATCCCACTGGAAATTAAGAAGAACATCATAAATGCAATTTTTATACCTAGTTGTGCTATCAATGCTAGACATGGGCACTTACTAAAGAACATGAAAGAAAACTCACTACTTGTGAACTGAGATGCCTGAGAAAAGCAGCGAACAAATCAAGAAAGAACCATACTAGAAACGAGGAGATCTAGTTAGTTAGTTAGTTAGTCGACAGATCATCCTCATTGCACATCGAACCATTCAGTCCATAAGTGCTCGGATCCCCTCCTCAGCAAATCCCGCAGCGTGTAGCGGCTAACGACGCCAGTTCTGTGTTGGTTTATCAATCTTCTTTGGCTTCCTGCGTAGTGTTCTTGTTTGGCCACCCCTCTTTTAATTTGCTGCTCTCGCAGTCTGGCCATTGTTGTAGATTCACAGTCATCACTTGGTTCTTGCAAAAGTCTTACTTCTCGTAGAGCATTCAGAATGTCAGCCTGGTCTATGGCGCGTCCGCCCTCCACAGTAGCCTCACCTGCGAGCTTGTCAGCCCGCTCATTTCCTTGTACTCCCGCATGCCCTGGCACGAAGATGAAACTAATCTTTGCCAGCCGAGACCGCTCCAGAGGCAGCAACCATTCTCTTCGGATCGACCCCTCCTCTATCCTCTTGATCATGTTCATTGAGTCGCTAAGGAAACAAGCCCTAGTGAATGTCTGTGTCTCGAGCCATGTTATTGCTTTACTTACTGCCATGACTTCCATGGTCAGGCTACTTGTGGTTTCAGTGAAAGCACCAGAGTCCTCCTTCACAATTCTCCCTCCGGCCCGAGCTGTAAAGGCCCATGAGCTTCTCACATGTCGGACGACCGACCCATCTGTGTAGATGACCGCGTCACCGTCTAGCGAATTCTCGAAAATCAACGCTTGTACTTCAGCCTCAACAGCAGCTGGATTTTCTTGTCTGCATTTTCTATCTAGTTGGATGCAAACTGAAAAGGATGTGCAGAAGTCTGTTGGCACTTGCACCCACTCCTCGCCAGGTTCTAAGTCCTCAAGTGAACACACCTGTTGAAGAATGTCCTCTTTTTAACCTGCTGCCCTTCACCTTCCTAATTTCACTGTGCAGTGGATGTTGTGTGTTTGCGTTAATTCTGAGGTAGGCGCGTGCCCTGCAAACTTGTATTCTCTCTTCAATGGTTGGAAAATCAAGAAGGTAGCGCATCGCCCTGCATGCTGTATCTCTTGTACATCCAAGAATAATGCGCATAGCTTCATTCTGTATCCTTTCCATCCTTTCTATCTGCTTATGGCTGAGAGTCAGGATTGCCATTGCATACTCCAAAACAGACATGACCAGCCCCTCGTACAGAAGACAGATGGCGCTGCTCACAGTTTGCTGCCGCCATCACCCGCATCGCTGCCAAACCCCGCTTGGCCTTTGTTATCACCTGGTCTATGTGCACATTATAAGCAAGGCTTCGATCAAACCGTATCCCCAGGTAATTTATTGCCTGCGTTCTTTCCACCGTCTCTGAACACAGCATTACAGTTGGTGTTGGGGAGATCTATAAAATAGTTGGAGCAATACCAGTTGTTAAATTCATTGATAGACAAAGACCTAATTGGTTCGGCCACCTGGTGAGAATGAACCCAATATCATCAGCAGGAAGAGCATACAACATGAAAATGGAAACATCAAGAGGTAGGGGAAGACCATGAAAAAGATGGATCGACAGAGTCATCAACTTCTTAAAACCCACAACATCTCAACATACCAAGTACCTGTGTGAGCCCTAGTTCGGAAACCATTCATCGAACAAGCCTCTGTGCCTAATGGCATAGGACAGTGAAGGGCAAAAGAAAGAAAGACATTCTAGGCAATCACATATGAGATGGGGTGACCGGTTGCTTTCCTCATTCATTGCCTTTCCTTCAAAAACATTCTGAAAATTGTCCGGCACCATTGTTATGTGGCTGAGTCGTGCCCAGAGCTTCACTGGTGGGAAAAATTTGTTTCTGTCCCTAGTGGGGTTTAAATATTCAGCTCTGTCTTGGCAGGGCAGGCAAGAACAATAACCACTATGGCACCATAACTCTTACTGAGGTAGGAAACGAACCAATACACTTTATTTTCAAAGGGTTGCAAATTCAGCATGCAGGAGCGAAAGAGAGAGAGAGTGAGAGAGAGAGAGAGAGAAAGAGAGAGAGAGAGAGCTCATGAACTTCTGAGCATGAGGTAGATGGCTTAACCACTTCACCACGAAGACACAACCCCCCACCCCCTCAGGTACTGTAAGATGGGAAATCACAAAGACATAATTACCACCACCAGGACAACATAACTGCCAGTGTCAGTCACATTAAGAGACTAGAAGGCCTTGAGGAGGTTGTGACAACCAGGAAGTTTACAGTTGTTAGAGACAAAGGTGAACAGAACAAGAAATTAACTCAAATGGGTGGGCAAAATGGCACGTATGCTGATTGGTAGCCAGACGTCTCAAGAAAACAGAAGACATACTTCAGGAAGAATAAGATCACCTGCACCTCTTGGTGTGATGTATTATCCTGTTTGGTTATTTAGTGACAACTCCCTGTGCTCTGTGTTTCACATGATATCATGAACACCAGCAGCTGTCAGAGTAGTCTGTAAAATATCAGACTGGTTTAAGATACAAGGGGGAGTAAGACATGGTTGCATTATCTCCCCTTACCTGTTTAACATAAATGCAGAAAATGTTAATGAGTAATGTAAAATAATGACGAGATTATTTTGATTCATTTATAAGTGATGGAAATCCTATTCAGAATTCAGATGGGCAGATGAGACATCTCCTCTTAGATAGTGCTTAGGGATTAGAAGTGTTAATCTTGTCTGTCTAGAGTCACAGTGAACATGCAAATATTTTTCTGAATGTAAAAAAAATATAAACTTAACATTCATTGATAAAACTACATACTCCTTGACTTGGGGACGTAATTTACAAGTACCCCTGAAGTCAGTGTGGCTTCGCATGATGGTGAGGGGACACTGGTAATAGGAAAAGCTAATCCACACGCAAAATTCAGTTCAGTGCACTAGAAGTGTGTATGAACTACGCTTGAGTCCAAAGTGAGCAAGCGCAAAAATAAAAAAAATACATGACCAAAATTCACAATTAGCAATAAAGGGATTGAAAATATCACAAAAATTGATTACCCTGGCTTCATAATCAACAGAAAATGGGGACTGCACAAAAAGCAGTTAAAAATAAACTGGCTGTAGCGATGCACAAGACAGAAGTCTGTGAAAGAAGATGATCACCTGCACCTCTCAGCATGATGATTATGTCCTGTAGTTATTCAGTCACAACTTCCTGTGTTCTGCACTTCACAGATCCTAATGAACGTTGCTTGGGTGATCATGGAGGAGAGCGAAGAAGGATATTCTTCTTACAATACTTGGCATACAATTTTTATTGGTGTAGATCTGCTGTGTTGTTTTGCCATTCTGTTTCCTGTTATATGGTAAGTTGATATGTTTGTTTGTTGTTGTTGTTGTTGCTGCACTCGCTCGCTTTGAACCCAAGTGCTGTCCATACTTGTGCTACTACTTCTAGTAGCACTGGGCTGATTTTTGCTTGTGGATTAGCTTTCCATATTACCAGAGTCCCTCGCCATCAGGCGAATCCACTCTGACTTCAGAGGCACTTGTAATTTACGTCCCCAAGTCAAGGATGAGAAGTCAACATTTTAGTCCCAACCAACTGTCCAATCTAGGGATTGAACCCAATACCTCGGCATCAGCAAACTGGATGTTTAAGAACAAATGATCTTATCCATTTGGCCACGCTGGCTTATAAGTTGATATGATTATTAACTTTCATTTGCTATATTGTGTTGCTGTTCCATTCCCTGTTGGATAGTGTATTACAGATAGGAACAAATTGTTGTCTCTTGTGCTTTCTTATTCTGATTCATTTTGTATGTTAAGTTGAAATGATTAATAACTTAAATATGCTATATTACATTGCAGTGACATTCCCTGTTATATAGAGTATTTCAAATGGGAACTGATTGTTGTCTGTTGTAAGTTAAAGTTACTTGTGTGTCCTTTACAGGACGTTGCAATCAACCCCACATTTGTTGGCTGTTGGTGATTTACCAGGCAATTGTTACTTCATTAGTTTATCAGTACTTTCTGAACGGCCAGCGCTCATCTCATTTCTTCTTCTTTTGCGTTCGTCCAGAATGTTGTTTTAGACATAATTGTATTGTGCCTGTTTACAGCGATATTTGAACCTTTCGGCCGACACATCTGACTTCTTCAGGCATTTGTTGGCCAAGTTACCTTCT
This sequence comes from Cepaea hortensis, assembly GCA_963921405.1. Taxonomy (NCBI): domain Eukaryota; kingdom Metazoa; phylum Mollusca; class Gastropoda; order Stylommatophora; family Helicidae; genus Cepaea; species Cepaea hortensis. Next base: position 97,893,039 of record OY992884.1, on the reverse strand, counting down.
CTGGATCATCTCATTTTATTCCTCTTGTACCTTGTGGTGTCAAGGTGAAGCATAAACCGTGGGAGAGTGCCCATTTATTGGCTTAAAATATCTAGATTACCATGATTGATTACATGGTTGGCCTGATACCATCAAAATCAACACAAAGCAGCCTGCTTTCAGATATCCCCTAGCTGATTTTGAACCCTTGAATATATTATATATATATATATATACATATTAATTAAACCATAAACTGATTAGAGAAATTAGACGTAGACAGTCAAGATTTTTTGGGTATATTATGAGAAGAAGTAAACTGCAGAACTTGGTGATAACTGGCAAGATTGAGGGGAAAAGAACAATGGGAAAGCAGAGGTAAATATCTAGATAGCGTAAGGGGTTATCAGCATGGTACATGATGACGATGATATAGATTTAACCAGTAATACATGTGTTTGTTAGTGTTTTTTGTCAAATACAGTCTGGCACGATTTGCTTTTCCCTCGCCAGGTCCATTCGGCATCTACAAGAGGCTTCAAAGACAGACGGGAAAGCTGCCATTAATTTAAACAAGTTGAAACTGTTTAGACATTTTTATATTATGGTAAGCCATTTGACAGTTCTCATCAGAGATGGAATGACACAGTTTAGCAGATGGTAGTTAGTTGGTCAGTTAGTTATATAATTTGTTATTAAATTAGTTAATTCTTTACTTAGTTAGCTTGTTAATTAGTTAGTTCATTAGTTACTGAGTTAGCTTGTTAATTAGTTAAATAGTTACTTAGTTAATTAGTTGCACAGTTAGCTAATTAGTTAGTTAGTCAGTTACTTAGCCAGCTAGCTAGTTAGTTAGTTCCATCCATCCATCATGTGCCATGCCGGTAAGCGTGGGCGGTCATGTTCTGCCATCTCACTCGATCACCAGAGTCGTGGATCAGCTCCGTGTTTCTGTCTCGACCATGCCACAAGGCCAAGCCATCCAGGTACTTGCTTCTAGGTCTTCCCCTTGGTCTGTTCCCCTCGATCTTACCAGTTGTCACCAAATTCTCCAATCCATTTCTTCTCAAAACATGCCCAAAAAATTTTGACTGTCTACGTCTAATTTCTCTAATCAATTTACGATCTTCATTTGTTTCTTGAAGGACTTGTTCATTGGTCTTTCTGGCTGTCCATGGTATTCTTTGCATTTTCCTCAGAAACCACATCTCTACAGCCATCAGATGTTTTTCAGCCTGACTGCTCATTGTCCACGCTTCACATCCATACAAAAGTACAGGTTCAATGTAGCATCTCAACACTCTTTTTCTCGTTTCAATTGACATCTTTTTATTGGTCAATATGTTTTTCATCTTGCTAAAGGCTACTTTTGCCATGGCGATTCTTGTTCTAATCTCTTCAAGGCATCTCCCATCAGATGTTATTACTGTTCCGAGATAATTGTACCTGCTCACTTGTTGAAGAATATTCCCATTTACTTGTATATTACATTGTGGTATTTCGTCCTTCCTAGTGATGACCATAATCTGTGTCTTTTTACAATTTAATTCTAACCCTAGTTGTTAGTTAGTTAGTTATGTATATATTCATTATATGTTCATGATACAGTTATTATACATAATATGATACAGCTTAGATATGTTCATTATATATTCATGATACAGCATACATACGTTCATTGAATCTCTAACTTATGTCCATTATATATAATATAATACAGCTTACATATGTTCATTACACTTCTAACTCATGCTCATTATACAATGGTTGCAATATCCCAACAGGTGGTAGCGTACATATATTTTACAAGAATAATTGGATATCTGCTGCAGGTAAGCCACTTTATAATCATTGGTTTGCTAATTTCATGAGGGTATAAAGATGTAAGATTGACTTAATTGCACCAGTTTGAACCCATATGGCTTGTTCTCTTTCCACAGGGCATCTTACTGAAAGCGTCGCACAAAACACAAACTCCGTAGCTCCAGCTATTACCTCCGAGAGTCTCAGAAAAAATTGCTAATGAGACCCCAATGACAACAGAATCGAACTCATAACCTTCAAAGTGTGAGGCAGGTGGCTTAAGGACTTCATTGTGGATACCCTACACTTGTTTTCCTTATATGAAGGGAATAGTATTTCCCTTATATGAAGGGAAGATTATTTCCCTTACAGGAAGTGAAGCTTATTTGCACACAGATCTTTTCTCATGACTGTCCCAAGGTTTCTCTTGTGTTCATTGAAATGGCTGTTATCTTTATCATAGCATTAATGCACATGTTATTTCGTGTGCTAATGCATTCATTCACAGGTTATTTCTTCTGCTAATGCATTAATTAAGAGGTTATTTATAAATAAATTATAAATGGTTACGTGACTGACAGAAACAATGCGTTTCGTCTGTTCTTTAACACACAAAATAGCAATGGTGTCTTCATATTTTAATATGCATATTAAAGTATGAAGACACCATTGCGATTCATATAGCCAAGCCAGATTTGTGTTTAAAAAAAAAGACATAATAGTAGTTTAAAATTACTATGATAGACAATGTAAATTATATAAATTTATATAAATTGGGTATATATGTGTTGTATATTTCATCTGGAAGGATTTATCTTGTTGCTTTAGTTTATACTGTGTGTCCTCTGTAGTATGCACCTGAAGAGATACAACGAAATATGCCAGGCAATAAATTATGCAATCTATTGTTTGTGTCTTCATTGTTCAAAGATTACAAGTGTTGAATGTCATGGTCATATTATTGTGTCTTAGATCACTCTGCCATTCCGCTACGGTTGGATGAAAGATCTGTTTGAGGAGATTTTCCTGCTGGTGTTTTTCACCCTGACTGGGTACAAGTTCCGGCCGACCAGCGACAACCCCTACCTGCAGGTGCCACTGGATAGTGATGAGGAGGACATTGAGATGGATGAAGTGTGAGTACAGCTTGAGACCTTTTTGTGTGTGTGTGTGTAAGAGAGAGTGAGTGAGTAAGTGTGTGAGAGAGTGAGTGGGTGGGATGGAGGGAGGGTGGCCGGTGGGTGAGTGCGTGAGTGGGTGTGTGTGTAAGAGAGAGTGAGTGAGTGTGTGAGAGAAAGAGTGGGTGGGTGGGTGGGTGAGATGGAGGGAGGGTGGGTGAATGGGTGAGTGCATGAGTGGGTGTAAGCATGGGTTAGTATGGGAGTCTGGGTGTGGTAGTGTGAGCATGTATTTGTGTAACAGTATGTAAGTGAATGTTTGAGTGTAAACATGAGGTCATATGGGAGTCTTATGTGTGTAGGTGTAAGCATGAAGTAGTATGGGGGATAATGAGTGACAGAGTGTGATAGTGTATTTGTGTCATAATATGTAACTGAAGTGTGTGTGTGTGTGTGTGAGTGTAAGCATGAGGTAGTATGGGAGTTTGTGTATGTGAATGTTAATACGAGATAATATGGGAGTCAGTATGTGATAGTTTAAGAGTGTATTTGTGTAATGGTATGTAAGTGAATGTGTGTGTTCGATAGTTTGACTGTGAGTGTGTGTTTGATATAGTATGAGAGTGTATATATGGAGAGAGAGAGAGAGAGACAGAGAGAGAGAGAGAGAGAGAGAGAGAGAGAGAATAATTGTGTGTGTCTGTGTGTGTGCGTATAAGAGAGAGAGAGAGAGAGATAGAGAGAGAGAGAGAGAGAGAGAGAGAAAGAGAGAGGGAGACCGAATAAGTGTGTAAGTAAATGAGTTTGTAAGTAAGGGAGATTGACATTGTGTTTGTGTGTATTTTGTTTGTCTGTTTGTTTGATAGATAGTGTGTGAGTGAGAGCCTGTCACATTTAGTGACATTCCCTTTGTATTTATCATCATCATGTGCCATGCTGATAGCGTGGGCAATCATGGTTCACCACCTCTGACTGAATGGATCATTTTGTGTGTTGGCTCCCTTTCTTGTCATGATACAAGACTGTCAAGAATATTCTCAATCTGTCTTCCTTTATCTCTTTTTCCGCAGATCTTTCCAACTGTCACAACATTTTCCAGTTTTTGTCTTCTCATAATGTGGCCAAAAAACGATGACTGCCTCTTTCCGATGTTTGTGATAAGTTGTCTTTGCCACTCAACTTCCCTTAAAACATCCAGATAGCTAATTTTGGCTGCCCAACAAATTGTGTAAGATAATCATGCTTCGAATGTATTATATTACTTCATAAATGCTTATTTATTACTTTCCACAGTGTAACACAGTTAAACATCTTCACCTTCTATTTTTACAGAGTAACAAAATCTGGCAACACAGAAAGTGTAGTCAGAGTTAACCAAGGCAAGGCAGATAAGTCTGGTTCTACAAAACAAAGGGAAAGCAGTCATGAATATGACTGAAGGACAACTCTTGTATGGAATCGAGAAAGACAGGATATCTGAGGGACACATTTTCACGTTATAATTGGGATATTATTATTATTATGTTTTGTTTCTTGCGTCAGTCTTCTAATCCGTACATAAATATCTTAGAGTTAATATTAGGAACATTAAAATTGAAATGTTTCCAGTTTTATGTTTTTTAATGGAAGGTGCCAATATGTTGGCAAAGACGCAGACAACTTTGACAGCATGGCACAAATAATAGCTCATAAATTGAAACAATACATTAGGAGGATAAAATTTGTAAAGGGGTGAAATCTTATCAGTATTTAGCAAATTTATAATTAGGATTATTAAGATGAACATGGAAATTGAAGTGTTATTTTTTTTTTTTTTACGGAAGATACCCATTTGCTAGAAAAGATACTGAAATGCCTGGCATTGTGACACAGAAAGATATTGGTGTGTAAACTGATGACGCCCCAGCGGGGTACGTCATTGACCATGCCAATTGCAAGACATTTGAAAGAGACAAAGACAATCTATTTATTCATTGCTGTTTTCAAGAGAATAAAAATGTATAAATAAAGAAGAAAATGTGGGCATTTGAACTTAAATGTTACAGAAAAATTCTTAGAGTATAATGGACCAAGAAGAAAAGAAATACTGACTTTGTACCAGATCTGAACATGGAAGAAGTGTTGCTCGTAAACTGTATCATGTCGCGGACACTGAAATATTTTGGCCACATTAAATGTGACAGTGGCTGGGAGAGGATAGGGATGGGAGGCCTGGTTTTGGTAGCAGAGGCTGGGGTTGATCAGCACGATGATGGACACAGGACATTGCAGACACCTCTGGTGTGAAAATCCTTGAGACGGGTTGATCCGTACAGAGATGGACACAGGATATTGCAGACACCTTGGGTGTGAAACTTCTTGAGACGGGTTGACCCATACAGAGATGGACACAGGATATTGCAGACACCTCTGATGTGAAACTCCATGAGACAGGGGTTGACCCATATAGAGATGGACACAGAACATTGCAGACACCTCTGATGTGAAAATCCATGAGACGGGTTGACCTGTACAGAGATGGACATAGGACAATTCAGTCACCTCGGCCATGACAATCCATGAAGCCTGTAAAGGATTGAGAACAATGTTGGACCGTGTGGTGAAATTGATGTTCTCCAAAGGGTCTGCTACAAGATGATATATAAAATTGAGTAGAAATATCTACATTAAGCTCATTCTGTTCGGAACAAGTCATCACACCAGGGTCATCATATGTAACACAGTGTATGCTGCCATCATCATCATGTGCACATGGATTTTGGTTGGATTTGAAACCTGGTAATTATCTGATTCGAGAGTTTGATTGAAATCAACTGCAAATAATTTGTAAACAGCCGCGTTGGTTCCGAAGGTGTGAGCGTCAGTCTTTCAGAAAGCAATGGCAAATTACTGAATGTAAAACTTCTGGGGTAGATTGTGACATCCTGTAAAGGTCATGCAGCTAACTTCTAATAATCCAATGGAAGATGTGACATGAAGATAAAGACAAAAATAACCTTATCCTAGGATATACCGCCATGAAAAGTTGAAATATGACGACAAGCATGAAAATCTGTTTTCTGAAAATTTTGTGTGGCCTATTCTTCTGTATGGGTGCTCAGACACAGAAAGTATTGGGTTCAATCTCAACATAGAACTAGAAATGTTTCCATGACCATTGCTATCTTATGATATTGTGTGTGTGTGTGCTCGCTCGCTTTGAACTCAAGTGTAGTCCATTTACGTCCTACTTCTTTTAATACACTGGACTGATTTTTGCATGTGGATTAGCTTTCCCTATTACCAATGTCCCTCGCCGCCAGGCGAACCCACTTCGACTTCAGATTTAATTGTAATTTGCTTCCCTAAGTCAAGGACGAGAAGTCAACAACATTTAAATCCAACTGACTGGTGTAGGAGTTTAACCCGCTACCTCTGCATCAGCACACCGGATGTTTAACAGTGAGGACTCTTGTCCATTCAACCATGCTAACCTCCATCTTTTGATATCACTTCATCCCCTGATCTCTTTGGTAGTGAGATGAGATGCCTAGCCTTCTAGGATAAAGCCTAAAGACAGAAAGTCCAGTGTGCAAGTTATTCATGTTAAAACTACCAAGGCAGTCGGGAAGTCTGGGTAACTCGGGGCTTTCATACGAGTATGAAATCTTGAGTGACCTGTGAAAACAATATTGTATGATAATTCTAATTGGGAATTAATATCATAATCAGTAAGTATTTTAACCGATCGTTAGGATGCAGGTGAGGCATTTGGGCCAGATATTTCCAAATCTTCATACCAGAATTTGTTTCAGTGTAAAAAGTAACAGCTAAATACTGTTTACGTGCTTGGAGGCTTATTAGGCATGCAATGCTTGTCCCATATTTGGTATAGACCAATCACTGAAGAGGTGGTGTGATCAATATTCAGTCGGCCATCTTTATTTCCAAAGACTTTTCTGGTACAGTCTTAGGCTGTGGCATCCTGGGAGCCCAGGTTCATTTTACAAAATCCGTCTTGATGCAGATTTGAACTCACGACCTCTGGGTTGTCAGGCACATGTCCACCTAAGTGGCATAGTGGTTAATGCACTATTTTACCAGGACAGGGGGCAAGGTTCAATCCCCAGCCATGACAGTTCCTTTTTTTCTGATCAGTGAATGAATCAAAATAATGAAAAGTAGATTGTGAGCTTTGCTAGAACACAATTACAATTAACAAAATGGACGTTGCTAAAGCCTTCGTCAGCATAGAATAAACAAACACAAACCGACACACAACTACTATAAAACCACTACATGGAAATATTAAAATGACTTATCTGTAGCCTAGTTTGGCTGAATACGTCTTGAGCCACTACTGGTGGATGGAATTAACCGGATGTATGGTTCAGGTGGTTACTGGACTGAAGATCAAGAATGCCAGAAGCTCAGTTATGTGCTTTGCTTCCCGGTGGGGGGGACACCCACTGGAGGTATGGGGGGGGGACACCCACTGGGGGTATGGGGGGGGGGACATCCACTGGGGGTATGGGGGGACACCCACTGGGGGGGGGGACACCCACTGGGGGGATGGAGGGACACCCACTGGGAGGGTATGGGAGGGGACGCTCACAGGGGGGGGGTGGGGGGACACCCACGGGGGGATGGGGGGACACCCACTGGGGAGGGGATGGGGGGATGCCCAGTTGAGTACAGCCCTGAGGTTGACCAGTCATGAAATGGAGACCCGATAATTTTCAGAATTGTCTTGGATAGAAAATGTTGAGGAAGAGAACTGGGCACCCAACCTCATGCTGTGGCCTCAAGAATATGTGCAGGCATAACTCTTCACCCCTGATTGGCAATATGTGCTATGGAACTATCATTGCTATTTTTTTCATGTTGTTGTTATTATGTTTTTGTTGTTGCATTATAACCTTCTGTAACAGTGGTTCTCAACCTTTTTTTGGCCTATGCACCCCTTCACCATATGTTCAGAATGTTATTTCCCCCCCCCCCCCCTTTTGTATTTCCTCCCTATAAATTCCACAGTATACGTAAAAATGGAAGCTAAATTTAATAATACATACTAGAATAACTCTAGACGTCTACATAAAACATGATTTGCTGGTCTACTTACATTATAAAACAAATTTCAGAAAGGTGAGAAGGCTAATCTCATATGGTGGTTTTTGTTTGGGACTGAAAGAGCTGATTCTCACTGAGAGTAATCTAATTTGTCCTAAACATGGGAAAAACCTGGCTAAATAAAACTCATTAACTACCATATGTTGCTGCGGTGCCAGATTTTATGCATTTGGAAAAATAATTATAATCAAGTGTATAGCAGTCAGTATTGGACAAACAATAAGTGATTACTCGAACACATATAAGCCACAGCAATTAGACATCTAAAACCAGGATTATGCAGGCAGAAAGATCTTCAGTTACTGTGGGGATAACATTGCCCCACATTCAAATAGTATTAGAGACCGTGTTACATATTTCAGCCAAAATATGATTCATCCATTCACTGCATATGATATGTAAATTCTGCAGTTTGCACCTCACGAGAAGCAGCAAAATATTCCAGGCAATAAATCCTGCAACCTGATTTGTGTTGCTTCTGTGTTTAAATAAGCCATTACTCTTCACAGGGTTTGGGTTGTCAACAGACTCCAACCCAATGTACAGATGAGATGAAAGATAGAATTCATTTATGTTCAGTCCCGGAATGTGTCCCAGCAAATATCCACTTTGGGAATAACCTATGAAACTTGATGACTTTCAAAGAGGCTAAATACACAGTGACAGGTGGGGAAGCCAGATTTCTTTAGTTTGCTCTAACCAAATATAAAAAGGACAAGAACACAGGATGTGATGATTGGGATTTATGGGAAAGAGCCATTCACAGATCAGACTTTACTTGATAGTTCATTCATTTCATTCAGTAGCATGCCCTTTGCAGAAATTTGCTCCCATAACAACCTTCCGTAAAACTTCTTGGTCATAAGCAAGGTGTCCCACTTTCAATACACCCATCTGGAGATCATCTGCCACATCCTGTACTCATTTTCTCTTTGGCCTTCCTCTTCTTCTCTTCCCAGGCATATACTTCTCCATTATTGTTCTCTACAAACTTTTGTAACATTTCAAGTGACCAAAATATTTCAAATTTCTTTATTTTATCGTTTTTATAGCCAATCTTCTTCAGTATTCAACTCTTGTCATATGGATGCATTTAATCTTTACTGTATCCAAGATATTCTTAGAACTCGTCTATAACATTTATATTCAAATGCATTTACGTGCTGTCCAGCTTATTTAGTAAGTATCTCGGTTTCACAGGTGTATGTTGCAATGGGAAGGATGAATGCTCTTAAAAATCTAATTTTTTAATGTCTATCTTTATAGTGTAAGAGTTAAATAAGTTCTGCCACAGTCTGTTTTTTTTAAACCTGGGAGTAATGAGTTCAGAATTAAATAAGTTCTGCCACAATATGAGCTTTAATTTGGGAGTTAATGAGTTCATAGTTAAATAGGGCTGTAGTTGTTTTTATTTTATATATTATAAATGCTGATGTGCTAATTGAATTTTAAATATAATTGTATTTATGCTGATGTTTTAGTATATGAGATTGTTGCGAGGAATGTATTCGAGAGCTCCTATACTGCTAATGGTGTGATGAATGTAAGCAAGAGCTATAACATTTCATTGTTTGTTTTATTTTCCCTTTCTTTTGAAACCTAATATTTCATACCTTTGAAATTTAGCAAGCAGTCCAGTTTAATACACTTTTTCAGTTGTCTGGTGTGGAGCAGATGTTAGTGATTATGACTTTCTCTATCTGTCTTGCCTAGCTGTTGAAGCTGTCTGCATACATCTTTCTCTGTCTTTCTCTATCTCTCTTTATCTCTCTTGTCCAACAGTTTAAACTTAACACACCCCTGGGAAGGTTAACCCGGTCAACAAATGCCCGCAGAAGTCGGATGTGTCGGCCTAACGGCGCAAGAACGCAGCTCTGCTGTAAACGGGCACAACGCAATCACATCTGGAAAAAAAACTCCGGATGAACGCAGAAGAATAAGAAGAAACTTAACACGAACATCTTTCTCTGTTGTCCTCTATCTCTCTTATCCAACAGTTTAAACTTTCCACACACATCTTTCTCTGTCGTCCTCTATCTTTCTGGCTCAACAGTTTAAACTTTCCACACACATCTGTCTCTTTCATCCTTTATCTCTCTTGTCCAACAGTTTAAACTTAACACGCACATCTTTCTCTGTTGTCCTCTATCTCTCTTGCCCAACAGTTTAAACTTTCCACACCCTGGCCAGCATGAGATCCAGGCTGGCAATGCTTGCTCCACAAGTTTGAGGTATTTCAACTCCGAGGAAAGGCCAGATGGACACATAATCAGACTGCTATAGAACTTTTCTGGTTGTTGAAGATGAAGGCTGACCATGTATGGGAATGTCTCGAGTGCTGTGATGTTGATTCTCAACTCAACTCAACTCTACTCAAGTCACCTCAACTCCAGGCATTTCATTCTCAACAGACACTAACCCAGTTCCAAGACAAACGCAACGTTCCCATTTGTCCATTAAAAGAAAAAGACGGGCGCATAATCAGACTGCTTCTGGAACCATTAGTATTGGGACTCTTCACTGGCTGTTGAAAATGAGTACGAAGCATGTATGGGAATGTCCTGATTGCTGTGATGTCAATTCTGGACTCAACTCAAGAAAAATCTGAGAGCGAGATATTCTAAGCCTTCTGTTATTAGCATAAGACGTAATTCCCCTGAGGCCCACACAAGGGGCTTGATGTGTAAACAGATATATCTGGATCTTGGGGATTCTGGGTGAAAAAGTGATATGGTCAACCTACAGTATTGTAACATACTATATATGCAGTCCAGTAATGGACAATTTTGTAGTTTTTGTGTGCGCTCTAAAAAAAACTCAAAATGTAATCCATACACGTGCTACAACTTTTAGTGCACTGAACTGATTTTAGAGAGTGGATTAGCTTTCCCTATTACCAGTGTCCCTCGCCATCAGGTGAACCCACTCCGACTTCTGAGACACTTGTAATTTACATCCCCAAGTCAAGAACACTGAGTCAACATTTTAGTCTAACTGTCTGGTGTAGGGGTTGAACCCGCTACCTCACCATCAGCACACCAGATGTTAAAGAACATGAGTTCTTATCCATTCAGCCTTGCTGACCTCCATTATTTGATATGCTAGTGTAGCTGAGGAGGAGCGACTGGCCGAGTGGCAATAATGCCAGGCTGTCCTTTGGGAGATCCGGGTTTTGATCTTTGGTAAAGTATGGATATTTTTCTGTCGGGGGCAAAAAGAAAAACTCTAGCCTGCACAGTTCGAGGTGACTGCACTAGACAGGCAGCCTTAATTCCTCAGGCTCAAGATCCCACTGTCCTACACTGCAAGGCACCATAGTCTACAGACAGTAGATAACAGTTTCGCAGTGTGGCTGAGACTAGCAACTTGCAAGAGTGGAATCTGTGACCACATGTTTGGCGTGTTGTGACAGTTTTATGTTGTATGTTTGGTGTGTTGTGACAGTTTAATGTTGTATATATGATGTATTGTGACAGTTTCATGTTGTATGTTTAGCACCATTGTTGTGACAGTGTCATGTTGTATGATTGCTCTTGTGTATAACTAACATTATTGACATGTTATTATTAATAAAGTCGTTCTTTGTATGCCTGGGCAAGCGTGTTTTTTGTGCAATGTTTTTCAAACTTAAATTGTCTTCAGCGTGTTGATGTATTGGTTAGGGTGTTGAGATGGCAGTGACATGATTACAGTAGGATGTGGGTTCGATGCCAGCTCTCAATGTTCACTATGAGAGGCAGATATAAATAGGTATATGTAGTTCCTACGGAAAGATGAGACATACTAAACACTGACACAGTGTACATACCTTACAACGAACTCTATAAAGGTGAACATAAATCACAAAGTGAAAATCCCCCAAAACAACTGACAATCAAAAAAAAAATAATAATCAAATAAACATGAGTATTCTAGAACACAACAAATGACGTTTCGATTATATAAATCTTCATCAGGGACGGGACAACCCAGACAGATCTGAAGATAAAACATAAAATTATAAAATAATATTCAAACACAACTCCTTCGTTGTCAAGAAAGGAGGGAAAGACTTACCTACTGCGCCTCGTTGCACTCAAGCTGATACAATGTGATGGTTCTAACCCTTCACATATCCCCAGCAGGTTCCTTCTTAGGGACTTGTTTTTTAACAAAAAACATTGTCTTACTGGACTTCATCAGATGAGGCAGAGGTCAGCACGGCTGAATGGATTAAGAGGGCTCGCTCTTACACTTCCAGTGTGTTGATACCGAGGTAGCAGGTTCAACAACCCCTACACCGGTCAGTTGGGCTAAAATGTTGACTTCTTGTCCTTGACTTGGGGACGTAAATTCCAAGTGGTTCACCTGATAGCAAAGGACACTGGTAATAGGGAAAGCTAATCCATACGCAAAATTCAGTTCTGCGTGGAATACACTCTATTTCAAAGCGAGTGAACAAACAAAAAAAAAGCTGAAACCTTTGGTTACCATTCTGAATGACACTTTGTGAAGACAGTACACAGAATACCAACAATAGACAGACAAGCGAATAACACTGTCCTTCAAGAGATAAGTGAAAGCCCTAATTACTGCTGCTAGTACCTTGCCAAACAAGCTGAACAGCGCATAAATGCCTGTGAATATAAATGTAATAGACGTGTTCTAAGAATATCTTGGATACAGAAAAGACAAGAACTGGATATTGAAGAAGCCTGGCTACTAAAGACGATTTAAAAAAAAAAAACTTGAAATATTCTGGTCACTTGAAACGTCACGAAAGTTTGGAGAGAACAATAATGGAGGGGTATATGCAAGGGAAGAGAAGAAGAGGAAGGCCAAAGTGAAGATGGGTGCAGGATGTAGTAGATGATCTCCAGAAAGGTGTATCGGACGCGGAACATCTTGCTTAAGACCGAGAAGTTCTCAGGATGGTTGTTATGGGAGCGAAGTTCTGCAAAGGACATGCTACTGAATGAATGAATAACACCTTGCTGCCCTGACAGGCGATAGTTTGTTACATTGTGCTTAAAAAAAGGCATAATAACTTTAACCTACAGCGGGGATCAGGGATGGATGGAGTTATACCTCTCCATTGCAGAATGCCTGGGCTGAATTGTGGATTGGTTGAGTGCCTATGTTCCTCTTGAGATTAAAAAGCGGGAAAAGAGAGTTGTCTTGTAACACCGCCGATCTAAATACAGCCTCGTCTGTTGTCATCTTTGCTCACGATATTCACAACATTCTTCTCAAGAATTCATCATCACCATGGAGCTCTCAGCATGACCCGAAGATCAAACATTCACGGATCTCGTGAACCGTGATTGCAAATCCATCTTCGCGAGGGACACGCCAAACCACGACTGCCTTGTAGAAGTTTCTGCAAAAACAAAGGCTAGGGCAACAAAGCCCTACAGAAAATGTGGGTAGGCAGGCAGGCAGAGCTCACAAGCCGGGAAGACAATCTGCTCATGTGTGGAGCAAAAGAAACCCCAACCGTCAAGATTGGAAGACGTTGGTCTAAGTGGAACGGGTCAAGAAAGCGAACTTGAAGCACTACTATATTGCTTGGCATACACCATCCTGCTTTTAAAAAAGTGTAAAAGGCGAGAGGATAGTATTCATTTCACCGGGTTTTATCCCATATGAGTCGGTCTCTTTCCGCTGGGCGACCTGGCGAAAGCGTCACACAAAGTACGAAATCTGTAGCTTCAGCGACGTCCCCACGGAGTCTCCGAGAAAAATGCACCCCTGAAACGAATGACGTTGAACGGATTGGAACCCACATGTGGCCCAAGCTGGAATAGACGCATAGCAAATGTTGAAATACAAAGTTACGGTTTTGTAGCTCCTGCGAAAAGATGAGACACACTAAACACGGACACAATGTACATACCTTCAACTACAACGGACTCCATAAAGGTGAACATAAACGACAGAGTGAAAATCACCTCCAAAAATAGACAAACCAAAAAAAAAAAAAAAATTATAAAATAAAAATAAGTATTCTAGGACCCAACAAACGACGCTTCGATTATATAAATCTTCAGCAGGGCCTGGACAACACAAACAGATCTAAAGACAAAAAACATACAATTGTCTTATCTCATCTCATGTCATCATGTTCCTCTTGTGACTTGCGGTGTCGAGGTGAAGTATAAACAGCGAGAGAGTGCCCGCTTATGGGCTTCATGTATCGATATTCCCATGGACTCTGTTATTCCCTGCATACAATTATAAAATAATATTAAAGCACAACTCCTTCGTTGCCAAGAAGGCACAAAAGTTGAGTTCAGTTCGGTTTTGAAAGGTGCTCTTTTTCTACAAAAGGTTGAGTCCAGTGCAGCTGTTAAAAGTGCAAATATTAAGTGTGTATCCAAAGGTGTGGCCGGTCTCTCTGGTCTGGTTAGCTTCGGGCAGAGTGGCTTGCTTCGCTTCGGAGGTCACGGGTGACAAGCATCGCCTGGATCTTTTCTCCGGGGCATGCTGGTGTGCTGGGGAATGAACAGGCGGACAGATTGGCTGGCTCAGCAAAACTTGGTGGAGTATTGATGCATGACAATGTAGACGTGGTTGCGGCCTTGTGGGAGCACGTGCACACCTCGGAGGAGCAAATGGATCACCATGGTTTGACAAGAATGCGACAGCGAGGGGTGACGAGGGGATCTGGCCGACGCTCGACGCTCAGAGGAAAGGCGAGACGGACATATAATCAGATTGCTACTGGTACTATTAGTGTTGGAACTCTTCGCTGGCTGCTGAGGATGGGGACGGAGCGCTTATGGGAATGCCCCGAATGCTGTGATGTCGGTTCCTAAATCAACCAATCAATCAATCTCTGGTCTAGAGGTTACACGACTTTCTCCGTAATCCCGTATACTCTCGTAAGTAACGCGACGTTGCGTGAGAATTGGTAGCGGTTCTCTCCGCGTCGGTAACTTACGGGGTATTGAGCCGGTCGCTCAGAAAGCAATGGCAAACTACTGAGCGTAATATTGCCAAGAAATCAACAATCAGCTGAAAGATGCTGACGTTGACAGCCACGTCATGTAAAGGATATGCGGGGGGGGGGGGGGGGGGGGGGGAGAGAGAAGCCAAATGTGTGCAAACAGTCACTAATTTAGGAAATTTCCACAATTTTCTATCGCTTGGGGGAAAACAGCGCTGTTATCCGGATATGCGAGTAATAGTCGCAAAACACAGGAGAATACTTGATTGAAATAACACGGGATATACATGAACAGGTATTGAATGACACTCACAGAAGACGTAGGAAAGACAATTAACAAGTCTATCAATAATCATGCTGGCGTGCGAGATCATGCTTCTAAACATCTTTCAGTCTCCAATGGCATGTGTCAATTCGTGGGAATCCCTTCCGGGCCACGATTCAAAACTGTCAAGAAATTTCTCTCGCTGTCTTCCTCTATCTCTCTTTCCACAAATCTTCCCAGTTGTCACAACATGTTTAAGTTTTTGCCTTCCCATAATGTGGCACCAAATAAAAAAAAAATGAAGATTGTCTCTCAGAGATGTTTGTGATAAGTTATCTTTGCTACTTGGTTTTCCTTAGAATGTCCAGATTGCTTTTATTTTGCTCTTCTATCTTGTCTATCTACGTCAAATGTAACCAATCAATTTACAATGTTTATCTGTTTCTCGAAGGACTATCCTATTCGCGTTTTTCGGCTTGTCATGGTATTATTTGCATTTTCATCCGTTCGTCCATGGTATTCTTTGCATTTTCATCTGTTCGTCCATGGTATTCTTGGCATTTTCATTTGTTCGTCAATTGTATTTTTTTGCATTTTGATCTGTTCATCATGGTATTCTTTGCATTGTCATCTGGTCGTCCATTGTATTCTTGACATTTTCACCTGTTCGTCTATGGTATTCTTTGCATTTTCATCTGTTCGTCATGGTAATCTTTGCATTTTCATCTGTTCGTCATGGTAATCTTTGCATTTTCATCTGTTCGTCCATGGTACCCTGTGCATATTCATCTGTTCAGCCATGGTATTCTTTGCATTTTCTTCAGAAGATAAGTACTACTGGGATTCTTGGTTGGTTGCTGACGATGAAGACGGAGCACGAAAAGGATAAAGTCCCGAGTAATGTGATGTAGATTCTTGGCTCAACTCAGAGACTACATTTCTGCCACCGTTAGATACTTCTCCGCACGTCTGGATACACGAAGCCATAAGATCATGAAATGCAAACTGACGTGGCTTGTGATACTTATCAAGATATCGCCGATGTCGGAAGTGACGTCGTCTACAAGCAAAACTGACTTTACGGCGGCCGTATACGAACATGAGGTGATTCTACCACGGCAAACCCGGTTCCCAGTGAGTAGACATACTGCGCTTGAGAACATGGAAAAGAATTTGGCTGTGTTTCGGCTTCGGGCGGCTGAGGCAAGGATGCAGGTAGGAAGTTGGGCGTTTCTAATGTTGAGGGATATATTGCACATTCGTTTGTGTCCGTTGTCTCTGGCATGTCTTTTTGCGTCGGGTTATATCAAATATCCGCTATTAAAATTGTAGTAGTAGTAGTAGTAGTAGTAGTAGTAGTAGTAGTAGTAGTAGTAGTAGTAGCAGTAGTAGTAGTAGTAGTAGTAGTAGTAGTAGTAGGAGCAGCAACAGCAGCAGCAGCAGCAGTAGTAGTAGTAGTAGTAGTAGTAGTAGTAGTAGTAGTAGTAGTAGTAGTAGTAGCAGTAGTAGTAATAGAAGTAGTAGCAGTAGTATTGGTAGCAGTAGCAGTAATAGTAGTAGTAGTAGCAGCAGCAGCAGTAGTAGTAGTAGTAGTAGTAGTAGTAGTAGTAGTAGTAGTAGTAGTAGTAGTAGTAGTAGTATTAGTAGCAGTAGTAGTAATAGAAGTAGTAGCAGTAGTATTGGTAGCAGTAGCAGTAATAGTAGTAGTAGCAGTAGTAGTAGCAGCAGTAGTGCAGTTAGTAGTAATAGCAAATAGTGTAGTCGTTGTAGTCATGCTAATAATAGTACCAGCAGTAGTATGTATAGCAATGATAGTAGTAGTAATAGTAGCAGCAGAGATAGTAGTAGAAATAGTAGCAGTAGCAGCTGCATTAGAATTAGTAGCATCAGTTGCAGTAGTAGATTTTGTAGTAATAGTAGTAGTAGCAACACTTCTAGTAGTAGTGTTTTTAGTAGTAGTAGTAGCAGTAGTAGATGTAGTAGTAGTTGTTGTAGTAGTAGTAGTAGCAGCAGCAGTAGCAGCAGCAGCACTAGTAGTAGTAGTAGTAGTAGTAGTAGTAGTAGTAGTAGTAGTAGTAGTAGTAATAGTAGCAGAAGTAGTGTAGTAGTAGTAGTATCAACACTTGCAGCAGTATTTGTAGTAGTAGTAGTAGTAGTAGTAGTAGCAGCAGCAGCAGCAGCAGCAGTAACAGCAGCAGCAATAGTAGTAATGTTAGTTATTGTTGTTGTTGTGGTAGTAGCAGTAGTAGTAGTAGTAGTAGTAGCAGCAGCAGCAGCAGCAGCAGCAGCAGCAGCAGCAGCAGCAGCAGCAGCAGCAGCAGCAGCAGCAATAGTAGTAATGTTAGTTATTGTTGTTGTTGTGGTAGCAGCAGCAGGTTTGTAATCCGACACCCCTCTCATGTCCAGGGAGCAGACATTCTCGTCCTTCCCGAAGACAGCCTGTACGGCTACAACTTCACCAGGGAAACCATACTTCCCTACCTGGAATACATCCCGGAACCCGCGGAGACAGACCTGGCTCCTTGCGATAACCCCACCCCTGACCCTGGTTCTGAAGTACAACAGGCTTTCAGTTGTATCGCCAAGGAAAACGCCTTGTACCTGGTTGCAGATATGGGCGACCAGCAGCCGTGTTATTCTAATCTACAGAGGAACTGTCCCGCAGATGGTCATTTTCAGTACAACACGGCTGTAGCATACGGACCCGATGGAAAGTAAGGGAGCCAGTATATTTATTACATCAGTGAAGTCCTTTATCTGTATGTTTTGTTGTTGTGTTTTGTGTATCCTCTGTTTAAAATGGTTTATTTGTGGACATGCTGATACGTAAGGTTAGTTGCATATCCATTACAGGACGCGGCGCTCAACTCCAACATTCTGTGGCTGTTTGTGATTACTGAGCAAGTTTATGTTCATTAGTTTGCCATTGCTTTCTGAACGTACCGGCACTCATACCATTGTATGAAAACCAATGCAAGGCGGCTTGCTTCCAAATCGCCCGTAGCGGTGTTTTGAAAGCGGTATGCGGGGTTACGAATTGCATTCGTAAGCCGTTCGTCACAGAGCCGTAAGAGGGCCAATATATTTAGTTCATCAGTGAAATTCTATCTCTGTATGTTTTGTGGAAGATTATGGCGAAAAATGTCTGTCCACGAAAGTTTGTCCAAATAGTGCGGCTATTTCATGATGGTATGCAGGCAAAAGTACAGGAAGATGGTGCGCTGTCTGAGCCCTTTCCTTTCACCAACTGAGTGAAGCAAGGCTGCACCCATACCTACACTGTTCAGCCTCATGTTTTCAGCTATGCTGACAAATGTCTTCGAAAACAACGACACTGGAATAGACATCAACTACCGTATGGATGGAAAGTTATTCAATCTCAGAAGACTGAAAGCTAGAACCAAAATTAACAGCGACACCGTCAGAGAGCTGCTGTTTGCTGATGATTGCGCTCTATATGCCAACTCAGAGGCAGATATGCAACACAGTGTTTCAGCTTTCTCATATGCCTGTGCTAACTTTGGGCTCAATATCAACTTGGAGAAAACTGCAGTTATGTACCAGTAAGCTCCAGGGATTAATCATAGCGTGCCGAATATCAAAGTGAACAGTTACAGACTAAGTGGTGTGGACAAATTCACCTATCTTGGCAGCACTGTGTCCCAAGCTGCTTCAACTGATGACGAAGTGAATGCAAGAATCTCCAAGGACAGCACGGCGTTTGGCATACTGTACATAATGTGTACATAATGCATAATGTGTGGGATAGAAATGGAATAAGCCTGCAAAGCTGAAAGTCTACATAGCAGTCGTATTATCCACACTGCTATATGCTTGTGAAACCTGGGCTGTTTATCAGCGACACGCTAGGAAATTAAAGCATTCCCACACAGTCCGCATTAGGAAGCTATTGAAGATTAAATGGCTAGACAAGACCCCAGACACTGAAGTTCTAGAAAGAGCGTGTATGCCCAGCATCCACATTCTACTAATGAAGGATCAGATACGCTGGACTGGTCACTTGACTCGCATACTAGATCACAGGCTCTAAACGAATTTTTTTTTACTGCGAGCTGCGTTTTGGTAAACGCTCCCAAGGTGGCCTGATGAAACGATTTAAAGACACTATGAAGATCTCGCTAACAGCTTTTGGAATTCACCACGACACCTGGGAGACTGCTGCCAAAGACCGAAATTCGTGGCCTACACCATTACTCGAGGTGCACTCACTTGTGAAGTAAACAGGACTGCAAGAGCTGTGAAGAAAAGGCTGGACAGAAAAACCACTGCAAGAGATCCTCCTCCTGGAATAATAATATCAATTATTCTTTGCCCACATTGTCAAAGAACATTTCGAGCCAAAAAAGGCCTTATCAGCCATCTTAGAACTCACAGCTCCATACTTTCAACTTCACTGGATGAAATGAATGGTCATCATCATTGTTGATGGACAAACAACATCCTCTGTTTAAAGGGGTTTATTTACTATCTATTTCTGATGGCTGTTCTAATTTCTTCTTTAGATGGTTTCGTACAGTTGCTATTCAATTCCCTTCCGCTGGAGCGGACGCACTAGCGAAGTCGATAGCAATCTGCGATGGTAATATCATGAGCACGGTCGGACGCCGGCACGATCCCTGGGCTCGTCGGTTGCAAAAGTGAAGGAAAGATTGACCAACTCCGTGTATTTTGGCCTTCAAAAGGTGATGCCCTTATTACACCACGGACCCAAAACAGGAAACTACTTTCGGTCAAAACAGAAGGACTTCCTGTTAAATCTTAGACATCCCAGGGGATATCACTCTCAAGTCATCTCATCTCATCTCATCATGTTCCTCTTGTACCTTGCGGTGTCGAGGTGAAGTATAAACTTCGTGAGAGTGCCCGATTATGGGCTTCATGTATCGACATTCCCATGGACTCTGTTATTCCCTGAGTCCATCGATTACGTGGTCGGCATCTTCCTCTGCTTCCCTCTGGTCTGTGCATCATTGCTTGTTGTGGTATGCTGTTAGTTGGTAACCTATTGACCATTTGACTTGCTGCCTTCTAATAAAATCTAGTGCAGCTATAACCCCCACTTTAGTCCTGATTTCTTCATTTCTGATCTTATCTCATCTTGATACATTGAGTATTCTTCTCAGGAATCTCATTTCTGTTGTTGTGATTTTTCTTTTCTCTTTTTCTGTCATTGTCCAGTCTTGGCATTGGTAACATAGAGTTGGTAGGAAGATTGTGTTGTAGAGTGCTTTCTTAGTAGTTATTGATACATGTTTGTTCTTTAGTATTGGTGCCATTTGTATCATTCTCAAGATTAGAACAATATCAGCGACCATGCACTTAGTCTTTCAGCCAAAGAATTATTCGTTTGTCCACGTTATATGATATATAATTCTGCAGCATGAACCTGATGAGATGCAGCGAGATATGCCAGGCAAGAAATCGTGCAATATTTTGTTTGTGGCGTCTTTGTTTAAATTCACTGATGGAATACATTATTTTGAATTGACTGACACCTGGCCGCTTTGACAGACGATAGTTTGTAAAATGGAGTTTTATCTCTCCATAACACAAAGCCTGGGCTGAGTTAAGAGACCATGTGCTGCCCTTGCAATATGATTCCTCTCTCGGCCTGTCTAGTGTACTCCAGAGGAAAGGTAACACCAATACACATTGAACAAGACAAGCTGCAGAATCTGCCGGAGCAGCAAAGCAATGCACTAACTGTCCACGTGTCGGAGCTTCGATCCCAAACCAGTTTCCGACTGAGGCTTAGAGCCTGGTCTCATCAATCATCATCAAGTGCCCTGCAAGCTGGCGTAGGCGTTCATGGCTCTCCACAGATCTCGGTCTTTGGTTTTTTGGATCAACTCTGCTGCTGATATTCCTCCATGCTACCGTCTCAATCCATCCAGCATCATTTCTCTTGGTCTGCCTCTGCCTCTCTTCCCCTCGATCTTTCCAGTTGTCACGTGTCGGAGCTTCGATCCCAAACAAGTTGCCGACTGAGGCTTAGAGCCTTGTCTACCGTGCCACAATATGTAGTCTTTAGGTTGCATTTTCCCGCACTAGGATAAGATTTGTACCCTCCCAATTGCGCTTCCCCACCCGAAGACGTTGGCACAATGTGGGGTTTAGTGGGCTATTTTTGAAACACAATGTAATGTAACAAACTAGCGTCTGTCATAGGTGCCATTAGAGTATGTTTCATTTTAAAACATCTGCATTTTCCAATGTTTTATTGTTCTATTTTCTGCACCAGACTGCTGGCCAAATACCACAAAACCCACTTGTACAAAGAGGCACAATTTGATTCCGCGGATCCCGAGGTGAAATATTTTCATACCCCATTTGGCAGGGTTGGTCTGCTCATCTGCTTTGATTTATTATTCAGCGAGCCATTAATTTCAATGGTAACGAAACACAGAATCGGAACTATTGCTTTTCCTACAGCGTGGATGGATTCTTTGCCCATCTTATCTTCTATCGGCTTCCATTCATCCGTTGCTAGAGGTCTCAAAGTGAACATTTTATCTGCCAACCTTCACCTTCCGGGGAACAAGTTTCAAGGCAGTGGAATTTTTGGTCCCGATGGTATCAGGTCATTCTATTATAATAACACGCCCGAATCTAGCTCTAGACTACTTGTGTCTCAAGTTGACGTTATTGGAGAATGTCCAGGCGAAGACACAAGTGATCTAGCAGATTGCAAAGTAGAAGAACCTGAGAGACATGGCCGTTCGGATTCTGCGCAAGGAAGCAAAAGGCAACACGAAGATTTGACGATTCCAAAACAGGTCCAATATTTACAGCGAGGGGACAAGACAGACTTGATTAGTGATTTACAAGACGTGCCATCTTTTGATATTGAAAACTTCACTTTCGTTGCTTTAGTGGAAAAAGCTTCAGATGCGCATGCGTGCAGGAATCAACTTTGCTGCTACGTGAAGTATGCCAGGCTAGGCGATAAGGCTGCGTCGGAGCTGTTCGTTCTTGGAGTTTTTGATGGGATATTTCACAAGAAATATTATTTTCAAGTATGTTTATTCACGAATCTAGCTAGATATCTACAAATTTTCACGCTTTTCTATCTAGATATCTAAATATCTATCTATGCTTATATAATGCTAATTGTTCTTTTGTTGTCTAAGATTAGCTTTATAAGTGATGCCGAATGAAATAATGTATACGAGGAAATAGAGAAGAAGGGCAGAATGTCTGACGGGCCTGCGTGTCCAATTCATAACCCTTTGAAAATACAGATTGTTCGTTCGTTCTGTGTAGCCACTTATATGTTCATCTATCGACTGTCTACCTGCGTTTTTACTTACCAATGAGTGTCTAAATATTTATATAGCTATGCATGTACGTTCTTACCAACTAACCTATCTGTATACTTTATTTTTTAAAATATAATTTGTATAATTGTTTAATATATTTATATAAATTTCTTTCTCATGTCTTTCTAGTTATATACAGGCATGTCTACGTGCCTGTTAACCTGCTTATCTGTATGTATGCCTACTTGTATGTCTGCTTATGTGTCTACTTACTGTATATGCCTACCTTCTGAATCTATAGATTATAGACCAATAATTAATTATAAATGATTATATTACTTGCCTACATGCTTGCCTACCTATCTATATACCTAGTATCTTCTTGCTTACTCTTTCAGCGACCAACATTCTAGTCAGCTGACCTGTCTGCCTGGCTACCTGCCTGCTAATCTACCTATTCACCTACCTACCTGCCTACCTACCGACCAGCCAACCACCCTAGTAATTGGGTACCTATCAACCAACCGCCCTAGTAACTGACTACCCGTCGACTTAGCAACCTACCTGCTGCCTGCTTACCTTCCTGTTTACCTACTTTCTGTATGCCTATATATCTGTCTGTCTACCCATCTACCTACCTACCTACCTACATACCTACCTACCTACCTACCTACATACCTACCTGTCTGTCTGTCTGTCTGTCTGTCTGTCTGTCAGTCTGTCTGTCTGTCTGTCTGTCTGTCTGTCTGTCTGTCCACTTCTTTCATATTTGCTACCGGTTAAAAAAACCCAGCATTCATTGGCTGTCTTAGTCCAGCAGTTTCCCATCGAGTTCTGAACAGCGGACGTCTAATAACATCAAAATCAACGCAAAAACATCTGCCTCCAAATCGCCCGCTCGGTTTGTCAGGGAATGATAAAACTGCTAATTTCACTATCCCCTAACCCACAGACGCCGGTTAAATAAATGCACGGTCCTACAGAAAACCACACTTGAGCGAAAGATGGAAGACAAACGTGCAAGAAGGAGACATGGAAGGATCATATTCTGAACTTGTTTGAAAGAGAATATTAGGCCGTACCTTCACGATTTACAGGTTCTGCAAGTGATCCAGTGCAGCAGGACTTTGCGAAGACGCCAACAGCTGAAATTGTTCCTATCACAGGAGTTCTTGAAGTGGATTTTCTTTTATGTCGGGGCACCTCCAGCAAGACCTAGGCAATGGGTATACCTACACCCGGGGAGCAGAGTAGTCTTTGTATCTTTCCCGTTCTGTGCCCATGTATCCGTTATATACACATTGAGTTGTATTGGGTATATGGTGTGAGCCTTCTGGTCCATGTATCTCTTCATTATGTGCCATGCCAATAATCGTGGGTGGTTATGATTCGCCAACTCACTCGATCACCAGAGTCATGGTTCAGCTCATTGTTCTTATCTCGACCATACCGCGTGGCCAAGCCATCCAGGTATTTACTTCTCTGCCTTCCCCTTTGTCTCTTCCCCTCGATCTTGTCAGTTGTCATCAAGTTCTTCAATTTATTTCTTCTCATAACGTGACCCAAACATTTTGACTGTCCACGTCTAATTTCTCTAATCAGTTTACGATTTTCATTTGTTTCTTGTAGTACTTGGTCGCCGGTCTCTCTGGCTGTGGGGTTACAACACTTTCTCTCTGTAATCCCGTTTATCACGCAGAGTCTCGCAGCGGAGCGAGAACTGAGGTGGTTCGACCCCCGCTCGTGACTTGCGGATACTGAGCCGGCCGCTCAGAAAGCAATGGCAAACTACTGAGCGTAATCTTGCCAAGAGATCAACAGACAGCTGAAAGATGCTGCTGTTGACAGCTAAGTCCTGTAAAAGGATACGCAAAAAAAAAAAAAAAAAAAAAAAGTACTTGGTCATTGGTTTTTCTGTCTGGTCATGGTATTCTTTGTATTTTCCTCAGAAAACCACATTTCCACGGCCATCAGGTGTTTTTCAGCTTGTCTGCTCATTGTCCACGCTTCACATCCATACAAATGACAGGTTCTGTGTAGCACATCAACACTCTTTTTTTTCGTTGCAATATGTTTTTCATCTTGGAAAAGGCTACCTTCGCCATGGCGATTCTTGTCTAATCAAGGCACCTCCCAATATGTGTTATGACTGTTCCGAGATAATTATACCGATTCATTTGGTTAAGAATATGCCCATTTACTTATATATTACGTTGTAGTATTTCCTTCTTCCTAGTGGTGACCATAATCTGTTTTCTTACAATTTAATTCTAATGCTAGTTGTTCACACCTTGAATCGTAATGGGTATATGATACGAGCCTTCTTTTCCAAGTATCTTCTTTACTCTGTGTAAATGGACACTGACTCGCCTCGAGTTGTATTGGATAAATGGCGCCAACCCCATAATGCACACATCTTCTCCATTCTTCCATGTTGTTATTATTTATGTTTTGTTTGTTGTGCCTTCGCTTGCTTTGACCCCGAGTGTAATCCACAAATGTGCTATTACTGCTAGTGAGTGCACTGGACCGATTTTGCGTGATGGTTTGCTTTCACTATTACCAGTGTTCTTCGCCATGAGGCGACTCTTCCCTGTTTGTGATATTTAAGCATTTATGTTTGCCCCATCTATAACCAAATCGATAAGTCGACGGTTGAACCTGACCGAGACATCTTTTCTCAAGAAATGGACTTGGAATGTTTGTAAGGACACATTTTCAGACATCAGGTGTATCGGGTAAATGGTGCAACTCCTATATTCAGTGTATCTTTTCTATTCTGTCTAAAAGGACCCTGCTCACGGCCTTGAATCTTATTGGGTATATGGACTCCTCCCCCATAATTGTACAGACCAATCAGCGCTCGGTGGGTATGGGCTAAATATCATACAGACCGCCTTTACTTCCTAGGACATTCCTGGTAATCATATAATTCCGCGTCGACCTTGGAGATAAGGTCACGTTAGTAAATTAGCATCTAAGAGTTCAAACACACGAGTACCGGACCGGGACGCAGGCGTTTTAGCCACTGCACAATAGCGACTGCCTGTATTATGCGATCGGACTTCAAATGGAAACCTTAAATGGTATATTTATGTGAATATATTCTGAAAAAGTAATGAGCAAATGTATCAATTTTTGATGTAGTCAATACTGCGTTCAATACAAGTCATTCAGCACCGATAAAATAAAGTGCTTGGATTCCTGTAGAAAAAAAAAATTCTCCATGGTCGCGTGTGTAACCAATCATGCACCACCTGCTGTACCTTTTCATTGACCGAAGAGTCTGTCACAGAAGTCACGCCGTTTTGAAACTTCCTACTTCATTCAAACACTTGCTGGACTTACAGGCATGCATCACCATATTGGCCCTTCACTCGCCGATGAATATCTAAAGGTTTCACCCCTTCAATGATTTAAAAAAAAAAAAAAACACGATTGGTGCATGCCAAAAGCGGGACGGCCAATTTTAAACTGTCCTTATTACGCCACCGTGATTATCTGCACCGTGATATCAAGTGCTTAACACTCTTTACATCCTTAATAACAATATTGACAGATTACAGGACAATGGCATGGCTATTGTAATTTGGCATGACTATTGGCATGCCTATCTTTCACACTTTTAAGGTTTTCATTTGAAGCCACCTCGTAGTAGGCAAGCTAAAGACAAATGAGGCAAACATAATATTGTTGACATATAGAAAGATATAAAAGTCTAGACAAGATAAATATTGGGGGAGGGGGGGGGGGAAGAGTGTACAAGGGAGGTGAAAAAAGAACAACACCACATTGTAAATAGATTCTTCCTCTTCTTCTTTCATCCGGAGTTTTTTTTCGAACGTGATTGCGTTGTGCCTGTTTACAGAGCGCGTTCTTGCGCCTTTAGGCCGACACATCCGACTTCTGCGGGCATTTGTTGACCGGGCTAATCTTCCCGGGGGTGAATGGATTCAAGATGTGATATATAATTTACACACGACAGGGGCAGAGGCAAGTCATTGACTTATGATAAGGAGACATTTCTAAAGAGTGTTATAGGAGAGAAGTTCTGCCCAGGACACGCCACCGGTTATCATTGCTGATACTTGTTTGAGTATTCGCTGGGATGAAGTATTTGGTTTGTTGTATTTCTTTCTTCCCAAGGTGTGCACAGTTCTAAAATGCCCCAGCACTGATCCCTCCACATGTGGATCGGCTACATTTGAGTCGCGGAGTCGGTTCACGGCGCTCGTCCTTGGCGGGACTTTCCGCACAGCCTACGTTTACCCACAACTGGTGCTGTCCGAGAATCTCCAGCTGCAGCTGGCTCAGGCCAATCAGTGGTCGTTTAGGTATGTTGGGGTATTGTTGGTGTTGGTGTTGTTGATGTTGTGGTTGTTGTACGGTGTGCTTGTTGTATGGTTATATTGTGGTTGTTATATGTTGTGATTGTGTTGTATGTTGTGGTTGTTGTTGCTGTTTGCTGCGGTTGTTGTAAGTTGTGGTTGTTGTATGTTAATGTTGTGGTTGTTGTATGTTGTGGTTGTTGTATGTTGTTGTTGTATGTTGTAGCTGTTGTATGTTGTGGACGTTGATATTGTGGTTATTGCTCTCGTGGTTGTTGTATGTTACGGTTGTTGTATGTTGTGGTTGTTGATGTTGACGTTGTGGTGGCTGATGTGGTTGTTGTATGTTGATGTTTTGTTGATGGTGTGATTGTTGTATGTTGTGGTTGTTGTATGTTGATGTTTTGTTGATGTTGTGGTTGTTGTTGTATGTTGTGATTGTTGTTGTTTGTTGTGGTTGTTGTTTGTTGGTGATTGTAGTATGTTGTGGTTGTTATATGTCGTGGCTGTTGCATGTTGTGGCTGCTGTATGCTGTGGTTGTTGATTTTGTGGTTGTTGTATGTTTTGGAATTGTAAACAATATAAAATAACACAAAGTCATGCAGCTTTACAGAACACAATTAGGGAAAGCATAGTGCGTTGCGACGAGCCCCGATATTTGCTTTCCATCTTCGAGGCCAGGTGGTTAAACCGCTTGTCTAGCGCTCCGAAGGTTGTTGGTTCTATTCCGGGTTCCTTCAGTCTGTTCACGATTGCATTTTTCTCGGAAACTCCTGAGGGTCGTCGCTGGAGCTACGGAGTTCGTGCTTTGTGCGACGTTATCGACAGGTCGTCCTGTGGAAAGAGACTGAGCCATATGGGGTAACACTCGGTGCAATGAAGCCGATTCTCTTGCCTTTAAAGGTCTAGCTGCTGTCGACGTTCACCTAAAGGGAGTTGTTTGTTATAAAATAAAGTAATCAATCAACTTATATATTGCTGTATTATTATATATTTATACTAAGCCTGATAAAATATTCTAATATATTTTGATTGGTAGAAAGAACACGTTGGCCATCAGCGAAAACGTCACCACTCCTATTCTATCAGCAACACTGATTGGGCGAATCTACAGCCTTGACCCCTTGCAGTAAGCTGTAAACAACGTTGCGATTGGCTTGGGCTTGCAAGAATCCATCCCGAACATTTAATAATTTCTAATTGGAATTTCAACAATGTTAAGTATCAGAAATGTTGGTTCGTTGTTTTCGGACCTTCTGTCTTTCTCAGAGTTGTAGTTTAGAGAAGAATGATCACAATCCCATGGAAAGCCAGAATGAGAAATCTAATTGTGTCGAAAGAGACTCGAAGACAACTTATCACAAACATCAAAATAAGACAATTGTCATTTTTTGGTCACATAATGAGAGAGGAAAAACTGGAGCACGTTTTGACAACCGGGAATAGTTATAGTGAGATAGAGAAAGCGAGCAAGAGGTAGACAACGATACAAGTGGGAAGATAAAATCAAGAAATAAACGAACAGTTGTCTGACACAATCTATAATCAAGACGAGAGACAGACAGTGTTGTAGATCCATTGCAGCTAACCTTCATTGATGGAGACGGCACCTGATTGATTCATATTTCTATAGACCAATCGGCGCTTGTGAGTGGTGCGGTCAC
Organism: Cepaea hortensis; assembly: GCA_963921405.1. Lineage (NCBI taxonomy): Eukaryota > Metazoa > Mollusca > Gastropoda > Stylommatophora > Helicidae > Cepaea > Cepaea hortensis. The sequence goes on along the minus strand of OY992884.1, from coordinate 97,864,564 downwards.
TATCGCTTCGGTTGCCTTTATTTCCCAAAATATTTCCTGGCACCAATGTTAGTATGGGTCGACATGGGAGCCTAGGTCAGTATTACAAATTCGCATCCACCCCAAGGCGGATCGAACCCCTGACTATCCGGACGGCAGGCGAGTGTGTAGACATAAGGCTACCGCGGCTCTATGTTGTTTTACGCGCCACAAAATATTTCATGTTATAGAATTTAATTCACCTTCATAACAAGACTTCTTCAGTGTTGAGTTGTGAATGGGTAGATTTGTATGTGCGCATTTTCACACAAACACTCATCACACACATGCACACGCGCACACACACACACACACACACACACACACACACACACACACACACACACACACACACACACACATAGCATCTTACGCACACACATACACACACCCACCCACACACACACATACACACTCATACGTCGACGCACAAATATACACACACACACACACACACACTCATACGTCGACGCACATATACACACACACGTCCACACACACACACACACACACACAAACACGCATACACACACATGCACACACGGACACACACATACACACACACACACACATCACACACAAATACACATGCACTCTTTCACATTTAAAAGAAAGACACGAACCCATTACCGTCGGACCGCGAGGCAGACGGCGTGTCTACGAAACCACGGAGCTTGAAATACTCTGAATGCACTGAAGTTCAGCTGGCCTGAGCCCTATACAGAGCTTTCATCTACCTTGGTGAGGTTGGCCCACAACTTCCCAGCCGACCAGGTACCGGAGCTGAACTTCCCTCACCAGGCGTGTCGCGGAGCTCTCCTTCCCCTTTCCTCCAAGTGTGTTGCGGAGCTCTCCTTCCCCTCGCAAAGTGTGTTGTGGAGCTCTCCTTCCCCTCGCCAAGTGTGTTGTGGAGCTCTCCTTCCCCTTTCCTCCAAGTGTGTTGCGGAGCTCTCCTTTCCCTTTCCCCCAAGTGTGTTGTGGAGCTCTCCTTCCCCTCTCCAAGTGTGTTTTGGAGCTCTCCTTCCCCTTTCCCCCAAGTGTGTTGTGGAGCTCTCTTTCCCCTCGCAAAGTGTGTTGTGGAGCTCTCCTTCCCCTCTCCAAGTATGTTGTGGAGCTCTCCTTCCCCTTTCCTCCAAGTGTGTTTTGGAGCTCTCCTTCCCCTCTCCAAGTGTGTTGTGGAGCTCTCCTTCCCCTTTCCTCCAAGTGTGTTGCGGAGCTCTCCTTCCCCTTTCCTCCAAGTGTGTTGTGGAGCTCTCCTTCCCCTCTCCAAGTGTGTTTTGGAGCTCTCCTTCCCCTTTCCCCCAAGTGTGTTGTGGAGCTCTCCTTCCCCTCGCAAAGTGTGTTGTGGAGCTCTCCTTCCCCTCTCCAAGTATGTTGTGGAGCTCTCCTTCCCCTTTCCTCCAAGTGTGTTTTGGAGCTCTCCTTCCCCTCTCCAAGTGTGTTGTGGAGCTCTCCTTCCCCTTTCCTCCAAGTGTGTTGTGGAGCTCTCCTTCCCCTTTCCTCCAAGTGTGTTGTGGAGCTCTCCTTCCCCTCTCCAAGTGTGTTGTGGAGCTCTCCTTCCCCTTTCCTCCAAGTGTGTTATGGAGCTCTCCTTCCCCTCTCCAAGTGTGTTTTGGAGCTCTCCTTCCCCTTTCCTCCAAGTGTGTTGTGGAGCTCTCCTCCCCCTTGCTAAGTGTGTTGTAGAGCTCTCCTTCCCCTTTCCTCCAAGTGTGTTGTGGAGCTCTCCTCTCCCTCGCTAAGTGTGTTGCGGAGATCTCCTTCCCCTTTCCTCCAAGTGTGTTGCAGAGCTCTCCGTCCCCTCTCTAAGTGTGTTGCAGAGCTCTCCATCCCCTCGCCAAGTGAGTTGCGGCGCTCTCCTCCCCTCGCCCAGTGTGTTGCGGCGCTCTCCTCCCCCTCGCTAAGTGTGTTACGGAGCTTTCCTCCCCCTCGCTAAGTGTGGTGCGGAGCTTTCCTCCCCCTCGCTAAGTGTGTTTCGGAGCTCTCCTCCCCTTGCTAAGTTTGTTGCGGAGCTCTCCTTCCCCTCGCCATGTGTAGAGACCATGTGTGTGCAAGACTGACACTGGAGCTTCACACAAATACACATACACACACGTATGTGTATATATGTAACTATGCTTACAGGCATAGCACATGATGCTGTAGGCTTCAAAACAATTGATACAGCTAAATTTTAGTTGCATAGCCTTAACAGGATGTCGCAGTCAAACCCAGCATGTGTTGGCTGTTTAGGATTTCTTAGCAAGTTTACGTTAGGTAGTTCCATTTCTTTCTGAACGACCGGCATTCATACCACTGTAAGCAAACCAACGCAAGGTGGTCTGCTGCCAAATCGTCAGCAGCTGAGTTTCGAATGCGGTATGCGGGATTACGAATTGCATTCGTAACCCCTTCGCCACGTGACCGTCTCTGATACAGTATAATATGCAAATACACAACATAATTCATTAAACGTTGAAGAATGAAGGAACCTGTATAGTGATAATATCACAACCATAACAACAAATACTACTGTATGTAAAATGTCCATTAATATTCACCATTACATATCATAGAGCAAAATAATTCAAAATCGTTTGTCGTTAGTCGCGGTTCCAAATTCACGGCAAAGGGTCATCCCGCAGTGCTCCGTTCCTATGCCAGTGAATATCACACAAAAAGCTCGTCGCTATCCCAAATGAAATGTGGAACAAACAGCAGTCCCGACAAACCAACAGCATGCACAGGCATACATGCATAAGGTTGCTGCCAGAATGCCAACACAACAGTCCACCACTAAAGTTACAGTTAATCGTCAATGGAAGCGGCAGTCACTAGAAAACCAGAAGTTGCACACTCATTACTGCACAAGGCAAAACCAGCTAGTTCAGCAGCTAATATTCTGCCAATTTTCTGAACAAGCAGTTCACAATACAAACAACCGCGGAGAGTTGTAAAAGCATTCCACTTGAAATCCACAGCTCACAGTGTCGCTCCATGAACATAAATCAGCAGCTGGGCGACGGAGCCATGTACTGCCTGTCCAACATGAGGAAAGTGCGTAAGTAAACCGTAGCCAGAAACAAAAACACTCTAAAGGACTTAACCGGCTCAACAGCCTACCCGCCATATTGGACTTAGGCAAAATATCACAGATAAACTTTATAATGACAACGATACCAGTTCAACACCCAGAGAAGATAAGATTTATTTTTATGACCAGTGCGTCATAACCCAGCCTTAAAAACAATATGCATCAGGTAATTTTTACAATTATTTTTTTTTCAATTGTCTAGGACGGGAAAGTTGTGATGTAGGGAATTGTTCACCGCATCTTAATGTCCCGTGGACTAAAATATGTGAAAGCCTAAAACTTCACAAGCCACGGGTTCCCGTTACTAACACAGCTATTATAATACGTTCTAACGCATTGCCAGCAAAGTATTTGCGACCGTTATCTGTGGGGCTATAATGTGAATGATACAGTCCCGAAGGATAATATATCGTTAAATGTGACCTCCCATTTGGACAGAAGGACGATATATCGCCATACTAGGGTCATCGTGTTATTTGTTTTCTTTATCGTCCACAATCTCAATGCTCAGTGAACGAAGATTTACGTTATAATTACGTGTTCATTTAATTGTGTACCATGTCTGGCCTAAACCTACTTTTTGCTATGCATCTTCACATTTCACGTTAAAACAATTAGATTTTAAACTGTTTCTGGACAAAGCTCAGATAAAATCAACAAGAAACTCGAAACAACAACAATGTGTATACAATCGGAGATTATTTTTTGTCACTGCGACCAAATATTTCGTTCACGGAAAGCTCCTTCTCTCTGTCCAGTGCTACGTTATGTCTCACATATCTGAAACGAAAAGCACAAGTCGACATAAATTGATACAGTGATATCAAAAAATTTAAGCACACCATTATTATTCAATCCATAAGGGCATCTGCCTCCACAAGTGAAACCGCCTCCTGTTCTTCGCCGACGTCCGGTCCAATAAGAGGGATAGACGGATGATTCGTTAAGACCTTGGAGTGTTGTTTGCTTCTGGCCATTGTTTGCTTATGCATCCTCCTCATTTGGACTTTGTTGTACATGGTTCCGTCGCTCATCTACTGGGTTGGGTGCTTGGTGCGATATGTGAGCTGTGGATCTCATGTGGAATGCTTTTTCGCGTGACAGCGGTGGTTTTGTTGTGAATTGCATGTTAAGAAAAATGGCGAGTAACCGGTTGCCCAGTTAGCTGGTGTGCCTTATGCAGTAATGCGTGTGAAGCTGCGGGTATTCTATTTATTGCTGCTTCCATCGACGATGAACTATTGCTTTAATGGCAGACTTTTGTGATCGTTTGTAACAGTAATGGAGTACTGGGGTATTATTAGGATCTAGTGGGAAACAGATACAGCACGATTGAGCATTGAGAGTGAAAGGATGAGAGATGCTCAATCGTGACGTATTGGGTTGGCAAGGGCAGTTAACATCAAGCCTTTGACTAGAGAGGAAGCTAACTTGTCATCATGAAGAAATAAACAGTATTTGCATAAAACCAACACGTCTTGTGAGTTCCTGCTCTGTTACAGGACTCGAAATGGTGCCGTGACCAGGATTAACAACAACTTCAATTTGTCGCGGCACATAGCGGAGGTACTGGGCCACTATATTTGATACAGCCACTACTTCATACTGCGCTTGTTGGGAAAATGCGGTGCCCTTGACACTGGCACGTTATCAAACCTCTGCTGAACAGATTTCAAGAAGTTTCTACAAGAATCTGTATGCGGTTGTGAAGCCCGCTTTGCAGGTTCAGTTCCACTGTCTTTATGCGGTTGTGAAGCCCGCTTCGCTGAGTACGCTCTCAAATCGTTTTCGAGCCTTACTGGTGGTGAAGTCCAGTACGCTCTCAAATCGTTTTCGACCCTTACTGGTGGTGAAGTCCAGTCCGCTCTCAAATCGTTTTCGAGCTTTACTGGTGTGTGAAAGCTGCTATCACTGTCAAGTCCTCGCCGGGCACGGTGGCATTGTTGTTCGAGCGGTTTGCTGACGAGATTGATTTCGGCGGACGACATGGGGATACCTACTTCTGATCGTACCTCCCACTGTTGCAGGGACTTCAAAGTTGAATCATTGTCACACAGCCTGCTCGTTACCACGGCTGTTGTCTGAACTTTATCATTTTAAAGGGGCCTACCCTGGCCGTTGCCTGAACCTTGCCATTTTCAAGGGACTTGCCTCCAATTTAAGTTCAAGATTTCATCTGAAGTCAGAACTCGTTCAAGGTCAGGTCATCACTGGCCGTTGGCTGATATTAATCCATTTTTTTGGGCCTCGTAATTCCTATGACCCAAACACACCTAATCCATTTTTGGGCCTCGTAATTCCTATGACCCATTTAAAACGACGGTGAATTACCCACTCGAGAATCAAGGAAGGGACCCAACCAGGGGTTGAAGATTGTCTGGCAGCCCATGAGATGTGACCCAACCAGGGGTTGAAGATTGTCTGGCAGCCCACGAGAAGGACGAAATTACCTGAGGGAAGAGAAGGGATATCTGAACTCCGCCACCTGAATTCCGAGACTAAATTTCAGTTGATGCGGGCTCTTGTTGGTTGAACTGGATCCGTCAGCGAGTAAAAGAAGGTAACTGCTTAATTAAGGAGATAGAGTCAGAGTGATGTTCCGAATTTCTTAATTAGAGCGGAGTACAGGACATTATTGTGGTTTAAGAAGCAAATATCTACAAGGAGTGCATTATTTAAATTTAGAAGTAAATTTGTGTGATACTTAGACCCAGAAAATAACTGCGCATTGCTATATAATAAGTGAGTGCATTATTTAAATTTAGAAGTAAATTTGTGTGATACTTAGACCCAGAAAATAACTGCGCATTGCTATGATAAGTGAGTGCATTGCTTAAATTGAGAAGTTAAAATTGTGTCTATAATAAGTAAGTGTATTCTTTAAATTTAGAGGTTGAAATTGTGTGTTTCTTTGCTTGCCTTGTTTCAGTATTATTTCAGCATGGCGGAACAGGACACCTTAGCACAGGTTTAGCAGAGCAGATTCATCACGACACAAGTGAGAATTATTTCGGCTGAGATAGCATAAAGAGTAAAAATGTACTTGAACAGAGACTTAGGACACGTGACTGCATGGTTAGGAGAATTAAAGGTGGCAGTCAGCGAGGTAGAATGTTTTGTACACTGGTTACAGAGCAATGTAAGAGGTAATGAGATAAAAGGGAACAACAGGAATAGCCGAAGACAGCCACTACTTGATGAAAATAGAGGGCAGTATGGAAGCATTTATGTTAGTCCAAGGATGACTAGGGTTAGGAGCTGGTACAATGATCAGAGATACAGAAATGGGCATGAGAGAGATTGTTCTAGGAGTTGGCCATCCTATACGGTAAGCGCCAGAAAAAGACGTAACGACTGGTTTGAAAAGAGACAGAGACAGTATTTGAAGTCAGGGTCAAAGAACAAAGTAGAAAACGTAAGTGAAAATTCAACTATTCCCAAGGTGATTGCAAATATGACTGTTAAACAGGAAAAGAAGACGACGGTGTTAGTAAGGAAAATAAACCGAGAGACACAGACGCAGACAAATAATACAGTAGAAAGTAGTACGCAGACTCAGGTACAACCAGTCAGCAAGATAACAAAGGGAACTCAAACTGACTTAATAGAGAATCAGTCAAAACCAACTCAATTGACTAAGAGAGACAAGGTTGAAGTTAGGAAAGATAAACAGACGAGGACCAAGAACGACAGAAAGATAAAGAGGAAAAGTATTGAAGAAAGAAATAGTATGGTTATAAATAGAGGTAGTGCCATGTCAAGTTCTTCAGCTATAGACAGGAAACTAATTCCCAAATGGTGTAGGAATATTAGCTGCCAGAGTTCAAGTTACGGAAAAGATATTCCTACAGCCGAATATTATAGTGATGCTGAAACGGATATTATTACTGAGGATTCAGAGAATGAGAGTGCTGCACTACGAGCAGATCCTGAATCGAGGCGTGATGTTCCCTCATACGGAGTAGTTGCTGGTGGACAGACGGACAGAGTTTTGGTTAGTGACTATGTAGATACTGGATTATATGACAATAAAGTAGGGAAGGCTAAGGGACGAAGACCGAGAAAGAGAAAGAAAGCCAGACGTTTTAAAGATGACTATGAGAATAAGGCCGACGTGTTTGCAGTAAACTATAATGAGTCTGATGAAGGAACTATTATTAGTGTGTCATCTGAGGACGAGATGGGGAAGTGTAAACGTTACGTAAGGTTGACAGGAAACAGTGAGCAGACCGACGACAGAAATAAAGGAAATAGAAATAACTCATTTAAGAAAAAGAATAGTGGTAGACAGATAGCGGGAATTTATTCAACGACGGAAAGCGACTTAAGAAAAATAGAAGACCTTATGACCTTAAGACCTGAATACTTTAACAGCTTGACAACAGATAGTGATGAAGACATAATAAGCGAAAGACGGGTGAATGTATTGAAAGACAGTGAAGTGTTTAATTTGGACACACTATATAACGCTTAAAATTCCTTGGGTGAAGAAGAAAATGAAATAGTTTTGGGCTTATGAGAAGAACTCCGGTTTGAGAGTATAGGTATATGAACTGTCCAAAATAGATAGATGAATTTTTGGGGTAGCATGGTACAGGGTAGGTGGTAGTGATGTTGAGGTTAAGGAAGTACGGCAAATGATATTCCACGTGGATTACGTAATACAGGATATCTACTATGGGGTCACGATGTAGAGAGAGTATATTAAGTAAAATAGGGCAGATTCAGGACAAAATTAGTAGAAGGTGAGTGATAAATGGTTTGACTCAGAGCTATGACGTGATGTCTGAGATAGTTTTGCTTGTTGGTTTGAGAAGAAAGAATAGTATTGTATGACAGCTGAACCGAGAATGTCTGATGAGGAGAAATAGATTGAGGAGGAATTAAGTATCCTGTGAGTAAAATAGTCAGTTGAACGCGAAGAGTATTAAGAGTAAAAGACTGTGGAGAAAGAAGAGTTATTGTGTGGAGAAATATAGAAAGCGGAATGTAGTTTGTTTTGAAAAGATAGTAGGTAGTGCTGTGAAAGCGATATAACTTGCGAGAAGCAGCGTCTGACTTTCGTATGGGAGTGAATGATTAAGTAAAGTAGAAATAAGGAAGAAGTGAATTGTGAAAGTCCTGTGGAAAAATTCGTCTGGTTATGCGTTGTTCATACATGAGTATAACTGTAGTCAAACAGGTGTTCGTCGTGATGAGTAAGGTAGGATAGAGCTGTGATAACGTCACTTAAGTGTAATATATAGATAAAATGTAATGGTTGCGTTAATATGTCTTGTGTCAATGTGTGTAGAGGAGATCAATACGTGTAGATATGTGGTAAATGATTGCTGGAATGTTGAGGTGGCGTCTAAAGTATTTTGTTGTAGTAATAGTATGGAGACGTTAGGTTGTCGCGATGCGAGAGTAGGCGTGAGATGAGAGCGAGGTTGTGTTTTCTTGATAGGAAAATGGCGAAGCAAGAGTGCCTAAGACTGAGAAACGAGGAAAGAGAGGTCTGTTGTTGGTTATAAGTGGCGTAGGTTGCAGTTCTGAAAGAGTTCCGAGAAATAACAAGAAGAATGAAAAATGCGGAGGTAAACAGGGTTAGTAAAATGAATGTTGGAGAACGTGTTCCGAGGAGGGTGACCAGTTTGATTGTCATCACGATGTAAGAGTGCTAGGAGAGACTTGAGGATAGATAGAGTAGTCGTGGTGAGATGTTGGAAGAAAATGATGTGTTTAAGTAAATTGAGTCGGATAGACGAGAAACTTAAAAAGTAGAGTTGGTTGTATTGGTGAGAGACAAAGTTTTCTTAGACGTAAGAGGTTAGAAGGTTGGAGATACCGTGGTTAACGGTAATAAAAATAAGTAGTTGTAGAAATACTTGGAATAAATCTAAGGGAAATAATTGACCACTGGTACTTTGTGGTAACATTGAGATAGGTATAATGAGTTGACCTGTAGTTTACAGTGATGGAATTACAAATAATGTGATGTATAAGGAGTTAGTTTGACTTCCAGAAAATGGAACGGTCAATTGTGGAGTGGTGATTGTGGTTGAGGAGAACAAATATTGTTCTAGATTAAAGAAGTTAGTCTGTGGTTAACAGATATACATACGTAGCAGTGAGGTGTTTTGTTTTCTCGGTTATGGGAGGCCAAGGCTGATGGGCCACTGTACGTAGTAGTTTGAAGGGAGTTGTCTTTAGCGAGAAGACAATTCTTTTGTGGAGTCTGAGTGTTGATGCCTCATGTATAAAATGTTTTTTTTTGCTTGATTTGGTCCTGTAAAATGATTGTTATTATTTTAGAATAAGATTATTGTGTTTGTAGACTTTTATGTGTAAACTACTGGTCCGTAAAAGAGACCAGTAGTAGTAGGTAAAAATAGAATAGGATGTATGTTGTATCATCATCACCATCATCATCACCATCGTCATCATACCTTTAGTTGAGTTGCGGGGAAACATAAATGATTGTTACAAAAATTTGGGGGGGGGGGGGGTATGATGTTCTGTTGTGATTTTATTTCGCTGTTTTGTATGTTAAATAGTAGTTAGTTAAGTTATGTTTAAGTACAGGGTTTTGTCTAGAATAAAGACAATACATGGGCTTTATTTTAGTCCTTCGTTTAGAAAATAGTAATAAACTACTGGAGACTAGAAGAGAGACATTTATTTGGGATCCTTCGTTTAGAAAATAGTAATAAACTACTGGGGACTAGAAGAGAGACATTTATTTGGGATCCTTCGTTCAGAAAAGAGTTAATAAAACTACTGAGAGCTAATAAAGAGACACATTCTCTTTGTGAAGAATAAGTTCATGGGTATTTTGTTGCTGTGATAATCAGCGTAGAGAGGTTAAAATGGTTATGAAGTACTGGAAATATATGGATGGTTATGGGGAAGTTTAGAAGTACACTAAAGTCAGCATTGATTGGAAATATATGGATTAGAAGCCATATGGGGGAAGAAAAGATTAATATAGCAGTGGGGTAAATGAGGAGAAAGTTTTAAACATGGGTTACATGGGGTCAGAAGAACCATGATGTACACAGAATGCTGGGTTATAGAAGAATAAGAAAATTACCCCAGAAAGTAAACATGAATTGGATCCATGTTTAACTAGACACTGTGGATAACAGTACAATAGTAAGGGAGTGTAAGTTGATGAACATAGTGGAGACATAATGACATGGGTTCTTGAGAGTCCGTTAAAGACGGGAGGTAAATGGTTATCCCTTTGGGTGTATTAAGTTTCAGAGATAGAATAATAAGTGGGTTGCTAGAGTAGTCTATATAGTGGTCAGATTACGATGTTGTAAAGTTACGGGTGTCTGTAATAAATAGACATTTAAGGTTGCTGTAGATAACGGCATAAGTGGAGGTGCCCATAAGAAATGGACATTAAGAGATAATTTTTAACTGAGGTATAGGGTGATGTGGTTATGTGAAGTGATGTGTATAATGTTGGAAGAGGTTTTAAAGGAAATTAGATTTTTTTTGTCCTCGGGATATTGTTTTGTGGTTGACATTACAATGAGAGGTTGAAGTAAGGTTCAGAGACATAAAAGTAGTAGTGTCTGTAATATATAGACAATTGGATGTGAATAATGTTTTTGATGCTGTAGATAGCAGCATAAACGTTTACCATAATGAGTGGTAAAGGGGGTGTGTGATTTAGGTGAGTGTGGTTTTAGACTTTATTACATAAAGTCTCAAATGACATAGGAGGGTAAAGGAGTATGGTTTGGTAAAGGGGGTGTGTGATTTTTAGCTGAGTGTGGTCTTTGTGTGGAAGAGTTCTACTGCTTCTTTTAAATACCGGTGGCCACCGATTCTTTGTCTTCCTATCGTGTGAAAGTGGGGGATTAGTAGCGTTGGTGATAAAAATAAGGAGTTGGTGTTAGAGTTTGAAATTTACTTATGAAGAGGAGTATCTAAGAAGACGTGTTATGATGTTATGATGTATTGTATATAGTTGAATTTGAAATGTTATTAAAGATATGTAAATATGTTACGTTTGGTTAAAGGACCAAGAACGAAGAAGAAGTGAGTTGACTATATAGCTGGGGAAGACTTAAAGAAATAGAATATTCACTAAGATAGAGTTGCTTTGGGGAAGATTAGGGGAACTATGGAAGATTAGAGGAAAAAGAGGGAATAGAGTAAGGGGATTAGGAGTAAAGATTTTTCCTTTATAAGGAAAATTCTTTAATAAACATGGGGAGGTGTAACAGTAATGGAGTACTGGGGTATTATTAGGATCTAGTGGGAAACAGATACAGCACGATTGAGCATTGAGAGTGAAAGGATGAGAGATGCTCAATCGTGACGTATTGGGTTGGCAAGGGCAGTTAACATCAAGCCTTTGACTAGAGAGGAAGCTAACTTGTCATCATGAAGAAATAAACAGTATTTGCATAAAACCAACACGTCTTGTGAGTTCCTGCTCTGTTACAGGACGTCAAGTAGACAAACTGATATACAGACACAATCACAAAAGGATCAACAGACAGACAGAAAGACAGACAGACAGACAGACAGACAGACAGACAGACAGACAGACAGACAGACAGTCAGACAGACAGACAGTCAGACAGACAGACAGTCAGACAGACAGACAGACAGACAGACAGTCAGACAGACAGACAGACAGACAGACAGACAGACAGACAGACAGACAGACAGTCAGACAGACAGACAGACAGACAGACAGACAGTCAGTCAGATAGACAGACAGACAGTCAGACAGACAGTCAGACAGACAGACAGACAGACAGACAGACAGACAGACAGACAGTCAGTCAGACAGACAGACAGTCAGACAGACAGTCAGACAGACAGACAGACAGTCAGACAGACAGACAGACAGTCAGACAGACAGACAGACAGACAGTCAGACAGACAGTCAGTCAGTCAGACAGACAGACAGACAGACAGACAGACAGTCAGACAGACAGACAGACAGACAGACAGACAAGCAGGCAGGCAGGCAGGCAGGCAGACAGACAGACAGATGGACGGACGGATTCATGGATGGATGGCTGGATAGATAAATAGTTAGATACGTAGATAGAGACAAAGCTGTAAAGGAAGATAGGTAGGTAGAGAAAGAGCTGTGGAGCTAGATAGATTGGTATGTATGTAGACAGATAGATAGGTATGTAAGGGGTATGTAGATAGTGACAGAGCTATGGAGGTAGGTAGGCAAATAGACAGGTAAGCAGGTAGATAGTGACAGAGGTGTGGAAGTAGAGAAGTAGGTAGGTAGTTAGCAGACAGGTAGATTGGTAGGTGTCACCTGGCTTTCATGGCTTGTGCATAGGACTGATCAAAACCTGGTAGTTTGTGCACGGTTTTCAGGGATCCATCAGGATTGTACTGACCGGGGTCAAAGATCACCGACCGATCCCCCGTAGGGACCTCTGGTCGACTGTTTCGACGGGGACCTTTGGTTATCTGAAAGAAGAAACATAGAAGAATAGGTCAAAGTTTTTGATCGAAATTCGAAATTTGAGAACTCTGGTATTGACACACTGGCACCATGCCGTCTTGACAGACGATAGTTTTGATACATTGTGCTTCCAAAAAAGGCAAAATAACCACAACCAGACGATGGATGGAGTTATACCTCTCCATAGAACCAAAACGTTGGTGATTATCATTTACAGGACGCCGCATTCAACCCCATCAATGTTTGACTGTTTGTGATTTTTTGGGAAGTTTACATTCGGTAGATTGTTATTGCTTTCTGAACGACCGGCACCCATACCATTGTATGCAAACATAGTTTACTCCAGAAGAAAGGTAACACCAATACATAAGGAATAAGTTAAGCCGCAAAAGCTGCCGGATCAGAAAAACAATGATCTAGCTGTCCGCCTTTCTTAGCTTCGATCTTAGACCAGTTGCCAACCAAGGCATAGGGCCCAGCCTGCCGTGTTATGACATTTAGTCTTAGATTGCATTTCCTTAGATTAAGACGTATACCCTCCCAACTGCGCTCCTCCGCCCGAAGCCGTTGGCACAATGTGGGGTGTCGGGCACCGCCCAACATCCAGCGCTAACAGAAAGCAGGTAGTGCCGTCTACAGTCATACGGTAGCTCAGTCATATCTAAGACCTGTCTATGACCTTCTTAACATATTCCTAGACAATCATAAACGTGTGATAAACTAGAGAACTTTGTGACAATTTGGCAAGATTGAAGGTAAAAGGAAGGCTGAGAGAGAGAGAGAGAGAGAGAGAGAAGAGAGAGAGAGAGAGAGAAAGAGAGAGAGAGAAAGAGAGAAAGAGAGAGAGAGAGATAAAGAGAGAGAGAAAAGAGAGAGAGAGAGAAAGAGAGAGAAATAGAGAGAGAGAGAGAGAGAGAGAGAGAGAGAGAGAGAGAGAGAGAGAGAGAGAGAGAGAGAGAGAGAGAGAACTGAATAGTTTGGCCAATTTGCATAATAGAGACAAGACCACAGAGCAGATCCACGACTCTGGTGATCATAGAGATGGCGAAACATGACCGCCCACGCTTTTCGGCATGACCCATGATGATGATGACACTGATTTATTTTTAGTTGCATATCCTTTACAGGACGTTGTAGTCAATCCCAGCAAGTTTACGTTCAGTAGTTTGCCATTACGTTCTGAACGACCGGCACTCATACCATTTTCATAAGAGACCAGCGCTAGGCGATCTGCTTCCAAATCGCCTGCAGCTGTGTTTCGAACGTGGTATGCGGGATTACGAATTGCATCCGTAACCCTTTCACCACGGAACGGTTAGAGGGATATGTAAAATAACGATAGAGGGATATATAAAATCACGTTAAAGGGATATAGAAAATCTACAGGTAATAAAACTGCGAGAATTGGCTTAACACCATGTACCTTTCGCACCATAATTTCTCCCCCTGAATGGTTGATTTATGACACCAAACTAAACATTGATCGAACGAAACACTTTAACCACAACGACGTACAAAGTAAATACTTAGTTATAGCTATTTCATGCAGGAAAACTTTAGAATTCATAGCGCGTGTAAACACTCTGTTTTTCACGACAAGGATTTTATGGTAAAAATAGTAAAGGGCTCTTTCTCCCCCACATTATGACGGGTAGTGGGTTTGTGGGTAGGAAAGGAAGTAAATGACCTCTTTGTACGCAATGCGACTATTTGGGTTTATGATACGAGGACCATATTAGCATTTAAAAGAGACGCATTGGCACTCGAGGATTGATGTGGTCATAGCACGCCATCCATCTTTACTTCCCAAAACAATTCTTTGATTCCCATTTTAGAATGGGTTGATTTGGGCATCCAAGCCAAGTTTAAAACAATTCGTCTTGATGGGGATTCGAATTTATGACTACCGGACCTGCAGGCGAGCGTGCTATTAGCCACTGAGCTACCTCCACTAGCGGATAACGACAAACACGTTGATTGATTCTCAGATTGTGAAAAGTCGTGTTTTGATGAAATGAATTTCAGCAGTGGTTGGTTGGCTGGTTGGTTGATTAGTTGGTGATTGGGTGGTTGGTTGATTAGTTGGTAGGCTGGTGGTTGGTTAGGTGGCTGATTGGTTGATTTGGTGGTTGGTTGATTGATTGAATGGTTGTTTGGTTGATTGATTGGTTGAATGGTTTGTTAGTTGACTGACTGGTTAGTTGATTGGCTTGTTAGTTGTTTGGTTGTTTTTTGATTCGTTGGCTGAATTCGTGGCTGCTTGATTGACTGGTTGGTTGATTGATTAATTGGTTGACTAGCTTGTTGGTTGATTTGTTGATTGGTTAATTGATTGGTTGCTTAGCTGGCTGATTTATTGGTTAGTTTTTTTTTTTTTTTTGCTGATTGGTTGGTTAGTTGTAAAGCCTCCGAAGATTGAGTTTAACTGTAGATCAATGCACTGGTATTGCCGTTGTTTGAGCACCGACGCGGCCTGGCATCTGCTGAAGTCAATTTGGTTCAGAGACGTTTCTCCCGACCCGGTCTTAAATTACCACCATCACGGGGATTGTGTTGTGGAGCTCTCAATGGTTATCTAAACCGTGTCAATGGTTATCTAAACCGTGTCAATGGTTATCTAAACCGTGTCAATGGTTATCTAAACCGTGTCAATGGTTATCTAAACCGTGTCAATGGTTATCTAAACTGTATCAATGGTTATCTAAACTGTATCAATGGTTATCTAAACTGTGTCAATGGTTATCTAAACTGTATCAACGGTTATCTAAACCGTGTCAATGGTTATCTAAACTGTATCAATGGTTATCAAAACCGTGTCAATAACATCTAAACAGTGTAAGTGGTTATCTACACCGTGTCAATAACATCTAAACAGTGTCAGTGGTTATCTACACCGTGTCAATGGCTATCTAAACCGTGTCAATAACATCTAAACAGTGTCAATGGCTATCTAAACCGTGTCAATGGCTATCTAAACCGTGTTAATGGCAATCTAAACTGTGTCAATAATACATAAACAGTGTCAATAGCAATCTAAACCATGTCAGTAACATCTAAACACTATCAATAGCTATAAAACGTATAAAAAGCCATCTAAACTTTGTCAACAGTCACTATACTGTGTCAATAGCCATCTAAACATGCGCAAGAAAGCGAACTATCCTCATTTTATGCGCCGAGTAACCTGTTTTATTTGTGAGTTAACTTCTTTCTAGATATCTTCATTACTTTTTCTATCCGCCCACGGTACAATTGTCAAGTAAATCATGAAGAGTCAATAACTGCCAGGGTTGATTGCAACATCCTATAAATGACCTACAACTAACGCCGTGCTGACTTCCTTCCCCAGATCATGTCTAGACAGTTGTGAAAATTCTACTGTCTTGTTGCTTGTACTGTGGTCATATTTGATTTCTTCAATGTCTCTTTTACTCCATCTAGACAAATCTTCCTGGGTCATCTCGCCTTGTATCTCGATGTTCTCACGTAGAAGACTCTAGCCGCTGGTTGGTCTTGTTCCATTCTAGCTAAATGTCCGAGTCAGTTAATTCTTTGGCGTTCTGTAAAGTCAGTAATCAGTAGTTTCTCAAGTGTCTCATTATTATCTATTCCTGTCTTTCCAGCTGCGTTTCTTGCGCAGCTCATCAGACATGATGTGATTCTACGCCTGCATGTTTCGAGGTTTATCCTTGTTTGGCATTGGTAACACAGCGTTGGAATGAATACACATCTTTCAGCTTCTGTTTTGTATACATATTGATATGTGGATGTTTTACTACTGATGTTAGTTGGTAGCTGATGTTGTTTTAAGTTTTTTAAATCACCACTCGGTTCGGTCGTCCTGTGTTTTAATCCTCAGTTGAAGCGGGACTTTTCTTCACAAACACATGGATCTAGGGTCGATCCAGGATAGATCTATCCTTAAAAAAAAGCGCTTTATATCCTATAAAGTTTCACGGAGAGCTCAAGTGATTACTGGCTTGTATTTCAGACAGCGAAATAGGTCACCACCAATAAGATTAATTTCTAGCTGGCCCCCCCCCCCGGCACCCCCCCCCCCTTTACATTTTTTGTATGTGTGATTGTCTTTCTTCCATTGTAGATTTCATGAGAAATTGGCCCACAATCTTATAAGGTGTGGGCGCCTGTTGTGTTCTTGACGTTATGATCTTTCTCAATTCATTTCAACAGTACCGGGAAGGTTAACCCGGTCAACAAATGCCCGCAGAAGTCGGATGTGTCAGCCTAACGGCGCAAGAACGCAGCTCTGCTGTAAACAGGCACAACGCAATCACGTCCGAAAAAAAAATTCCGGATGAACGCAGCAGAAGAAGAAGAAGAAGATTTCAACAGCAGATATTTTTTGTTTGTTTTGGGCGTTGACTGGCTTTGAACTCAAACGTAGGCCATACTTCTAGTGCCTTGGACTGATCTTTGCATGTCGATTAGCTTTCCCTAATACCCCTGTTCCTCACCATCAGCAGAACCCACTCAGACTTCTTATGTACTTGTAATTTATCCCACCAAGTCAAGGACGAGAAGCCAACATTTTGGTCCAGCTGACCGGTGTAAGTGTTGAACCTTCTATCTCGGCATCAGCGCACAGGAAGTTCAAGAACGAACGTTATTATCCATTCGAGCATGCTGACTTCCAACTATGCATTCTACAACTGTTTGCTTAAAAAAAACATGGATTGGAACCGATCAATTAATTCGTTTAAAAAAATACTAATGTCTGCATGCGAATGTGCCAGACTTCAAAATAAGGCTCTTATTAATATGTACGTTCCAATATAGACTTGAAAAGGCAATGAATTTGTGAAAACGGATGCCACATAAATTCTTATGTAAAGACATATGAGCATTGACAAACATAATCGGAAAGGCAACGTCAAACAAATCACATTCATAACGTCCCTTTTGTACCGACTCGTTCAATACGCAGGTAAAACATTGATTGAGCCTGTAAGTCTGCATGGCACAACAGACATATCACATGTAAATGAAATCCTTTCATAAGGAGCCTTCACATTCCAATCACTGCATCTGCCGCGTATCAAAGATATTGAACATGCTTTTGAGAAAGTAATATATCTCTCTCTGGACGATTACATTCTGTTTGTAGGGGGTATTAATGTCTCCTGGACAAGAGTTATTGAACTGGCAGGCGGGAGCGGAACCGTCGCCTACACGCAATGAGGTCACAAGACTGCTGGAATAAAGTTATTGAGAACTTGCACAAATGGGCTTTTGTGTTTTTTGTGTGTTTCAAATTGTAGTACAGGAATCGAGTGAACTCTGTGGCTGTGTGTCGAATAAAGTTGTTAAAGTGAGCCGTTTTATAAATTAAAGTAAGGTGAAGTAACTTTAGGTAAGATAAGGTAAACTAAGGTATGGTAATGTTAGGTAAAGTAAGGTAAAGTAACCTAAGGTAAGGTACGGTAAACCAAGATAAGATAAGATAAAGTAAGGTTAAAAAAGTAAAGAAAAGAAAGACAAGGTAAAATAAAGCAAAGTAAGGTAAATAAAGGCAGAGTAAGTTAAATTAAAGTAAAACAACGTAGGTTAAAGAGTAAAGGAAAGTTGCAGCTAAAGGTTAAAGTGGGTTACACGCTAGAGCGTCGAATTCATTGCAACAGGCTCTATCAAATAAGCCCCAGTCTTCCTTTCGAAGAGCGCCCCATCGAAAGCTTTACTAAGAGCTTAAGCTCCGTAGCTCCAACGACGAACTCCCCAACCCCTCCCCTCTTCCCCCTTTCCCTCGGTGTGTCGGGAAAATAATACTGAACTCGTGAACCGAATTACTGAAACCGAAACCGAACTTAACATCTTAATAGAGCGAGGCGGGCAGCTTGTATACTTGGCCACAGAAGTCAACGAATCTTTTTCCAGAGCCTTGCGATGTGTTGGGTAAATGGTATTAGCTCATATCTGTAGAGACAGAGTGACACTCGGTAGGTGGTCTAGTCGATGTTACTGTTACTTCTTTGATAATTTTATACCAATTGTGGTGCACACGGCTCACAAGGATAGTGAACCTCCTGCAGGTGGCGCAGCGCTAGGGACCGTGGGACGCAAAGGGAAGCAATGCCAACCAGTGTGTTGAAGTTGGACCTTCAATCAATCAATCAATCAATCAATCAATCAATCAATCAATCAACCAATCAGTCAATAAAGTATTGGACATATAAATCAAATAATCAATAAACCAACCAACCAACCAATCTATCTATCTATCTATCTATCTATCTATCTATCTATCTATCTATCTATCTATCTATCTATCTATCTATCTATCTATCTATCTATCTATCTATCTATCTATCTATCTATCTATCCATCCATCTATCTATCTATCTATCTATCTATCTATCTATCTATCTATCTATCTATCTATCTATCTATCTATCTATCTATCTGTCTGTCTGTCTATCTGTCTGTCTGTCTGTCTGTCTGTCTGCCTGTCTGCCTGCCTGCCTGTCTGTCTGTCTGTCTGTCTGTCTGCCTGCCTGCCTGCCTGTCTGCCTGCCTGCTTATCTGTCTGTCTGTCAACTGATCACTGCAACAAACCATTAAAAAAATAAACAATAGAAGCAATAAGTCATGCGATCAACTGACATGGCGGCGAATCATAGAGTCAAATAAATCATACTTAGTCTCAATAATTCAATAGATCAATTGATTTCTCGACGAATCAGTCAGTCAAAACCTTTAACAAATCAATCAACTAATCAATAACAGGAGAACACAGTTTTCGAACTACCAGGTACCAGACATGTGACCCACATTTCCCACCTGATCAGTGACTTAAGTTGTTGCCTACACCTGGCCTAAATTTGGCGCTGCCTTGAGTTCCGGGCGGCGTGAATAGTAACTAGTAGAACTAGCAGCAATATGGGTGTGAAAACGTTGCAAAGACAGAAGTTGATGTATCGTTGGAATTTGTTAAGAGATTGGTGTGTGTGTGTGTATGTGTGTGTGAATGTGTGTGTGTGAGTGTGTGTGTGAGTGTGTGTATGTGTGAGAGTTTTAGTGTGTGTGTATCTATCTGTGTATGAATGTATGTCTCCGAGTGTGTGTGTGAGCGTGTGAGTGTGTGTGTATGTGTGTGTGAATGTGTGTGTGAGTGTGTGTGTGAGTGTGTGTTTATGTGTGTGTGTGTGTGTGTGTGAAAGTTTTAGTGTGTGTGTATCTATCTGTGTATGAATGTATGTCTCCGAGTGTGTGTGAGCGTATGAGTGTGTGTGTATGTGTGTGTGTGAATGTGTGTGTGAGTGTGTGTGTGAAAGTTTTAGTGTGTATCTATCTGTGTATGAATGTATGTCTCCGAGTGTGTGTGTGTGTGTGTGTGTGTGTGTGTGTGTGTGTGTGTGTTGAGGATCTGGGACATAAGTTAACTGTTAGCATCTCCCATCCCCAAGTACAAGTGGCTATCAATTTCAAGAAGAAAATAAAAGTCTTAAAATTAAATGTGAAAGGTCCTTCATGTACCAAAAATAACAGAGGCAAACACAATCAGTCGCATGAAAAAGTTAGCAACTCTGGACAGACAGTCGCAGTCAACCCCAACGATTACTGTCTGTTTGTAATTTTCCATGCAATCTTACATTCAGTTCTTTGCCCTTGCTTTCTGATCAGCCGACGCACATACCTATGTGAAAATCAAAGCAAGGCGATCTGCTTTTGGATTTCTCGGGGCTGCTTGCCAGATTCGTATGCCGGGATCATCACCATCATGTGCCATGCCGGTATTTACTTCTCTGCCTTCGCCTTGTTCTTTTTCCCTAAATATTGCCAGGTGTTACTAAGTTCGCCAGGTCATTTCTTCTCATAACATGCCCAAAATGTTTGTCTGTCAACGTCTAATTTTCTTAATCAGTTTGCGAACTTCATTTGCCTCTTTTAGGACTTGGTCATTGGTTTTTCTTGTTGTCCGTGGTATTCTTTGCATTTTCCTCAGAAACCACATTTCCAGTGCCATTATATATTTTTCATCTTGCCTGTTCATCGTCCATATTTCACATCCATACAAAACTTGTCACCGGCAAAATAGATTGAGAACCTCTGATGTATAGTAATTGATAAATCTCTAGAGTCTGTTTCATTGATAAACCTTTGGCCATGTGCGTGGCTTTGAAAGAATCAGTATTTGTACACTTTTTCTTGTGCCCAACTATGGAATACCGTCATGGTTATAACACATGAAATAAAACAATGCAACCTGCCATGCAACGGGAAATGAACGCATGCTTTCTGTGCACAAAAAAGCAACTATGGAAACCTGTAATAGAACATTCGATCACAAGCAGAACAATGGCTGATTGTTTGGTCGATTCACACACACACAATTCTCCAAGGTCTAATTTCAATTACAACGAATGTCGTTCCTTCCACGCCATTTGTGAATTGGTTTTCGATAGAGGTTCTCGCATAATAGAAGGAGGTACTAACTCAATCTGTTTAAAGCGAGGGCCAGTCGACAGATTATTCAAATTAGAAAGACATGATAGTCAGCTTAAAATTACCGTGGTAGACAACTGAAATTACTGTGCGAATATGTGTATATTTCAGCTTGAAGAATTTATCTAGTTACTTTATCTTGTGTTGTGTGATTTCTGCAGTATGTATAAGGTGCATTTTTAATGACTGTGGAGTGTTTGAAAATATTGCCGTTCCAAGTTTTATATTCACCCTCTGAGGAGTTCATGCAATATAAAAGGTAAATACAAAAATTTGAACGGCAATATTTTCAAAAACCCCACAGTCATTAAATATACAACATGTACTTGACGATATGCAGCGCATATGCCAGGCAATAAATTGTGCAATATATTCTTCGTGTTTTCGGTATTCAAATTCACTACGGGAAAACATTGTTTTGATATTCAGATTATCCCTACTGCACATCAGAACGCAGTCCTGTAGTTCTCGCATCCCCTCCTCAGTATCTCCCTCAGGGTGTAGTGGTCGCCTACACCTGTTCTGTGTTAGATGATTATTCTTCTTTCGCTCTCTGCATGGCGTTCTTGTCTGGCTTCATCACTTTTCACTTGATGCTTTAGCAGTCTGGTGAAAGCTGCAGATTGGCAGTCGTCTCTTGATTCTTTTTATTTTTTTGCGCTCGCTAGCTTTTAACTCTAGCGTAGTCCATAAACACTATTTCTATTAGCACTAGACCAGTGGTTCTCAACCATTTTTGGCCCTTGCCCCCCTTCACCCCATTTTCAGAACGTCATTCCCTCCCCCCCCCCCCCATTCCTATCAAATATTTGGCTCGTGCCCCCCTTCACCATATTTTCAGAACGTCATTCCCCCCCCCCCCCCTTTATATTTCCGACCTAAAAACCCCCCACCCCTACACAGTTTACATAAAAATGGAAGGTAAATGTAATAGCATATACTAAAACAAGTCTAGACATCCACATAAAACGTGATTTGTGGGTCTACTTACTTTATACAATGTATTTTAGAAGGATGAGACGTACATAACTGTAAAGTATGAAGGAAAAAAAAAACAATATCAAGTAATCGGGTCTTGTATTAACGCGATCTTGAAATGGTCTTCATTTCCCCCCCCCCCCCCCCCCCCCCCCCCCTGAAAACCTTAAAATTCCCCCCTAGGGGGGAATTCCCCACCGGTTGAGAACCACTGCACTAGACTGTATTTTGTGTAGGAATTAGCTTCTCCTATTACCAGAGTCCCTAGCCATCAGGTTAACCCACTTCGACTTCAGAGGTACTTGCAATTTACGTCCTCAAGTCAAGGACGAGAAGTCAACAGTTTAGTCCAACTGTAGGGTGTAAGGGTTGAACCCCGCACCCGAGCACCAACACACCGGATGTTTAAGACCGCGCGTTCGTATCACCTCGGCCATACTGACCTCTTGTGTGCTTAATAGCCCTGCCTCCTTGACGACAACCATCCTGGTCCAATACCCGTCCGCATTCCACATTAGCCCTTCCCGCAAGCCTGTCACACTGCTCATTTTTTCTGACACCCGCGTGTCCCGGCACAAAAATAAACGCGATTTTAATCAGGCTTGATCTTCTCAGCGACTCCACCCACTGTCTTGGAGCCGACCCCCATCTGGATCTTCCTGAGCATACCCACTGAGTCTCCGAGTAAAGCATGCCTGGGTGAAAGTCTCTCTCCAGGCAGGCTATATATACGATGGGTTACGTTGTAATATTCTGTTGTGATAATTTGGATGTGTCCAGCGTGTGCCGCGTGGTTACACACCCGCTTCACACGCCAGTGATCCGGGGTTTGTTTCCGGGTCCGGTCAAGAATATGGACTACTGATGAGCTCAAACGAGAGCGAAACTCGAGTCTAGTGCTTCCACATTGACGTGGATAGGCCTTAGGTTCATACCAGAATACGATCAGCGTTGCCAGTAGTGGGTTGTGCTCAATATTTAAATCTCAAATCCCGAAACAACCAAATAAATCTATTTCTGTACTTACTGCCATCACCTCCGTAGTCAGGCTATTTGTTGTGACGGCGAAGGTACCGCAGTCTTCCTTCCCAGTTCTCCTCCTCCCGAGGACCCGTATGTGATGTCTTTATTCTTCACATGTACAACGCGCTATGTAGGATCGTATTTATTACGTAACGTCTTTTTATTGTCTACACCGTGTGGACTTGGTCTTCATATCTGTCCACAGCCTTCTTATACAGCTAATCATTTCTGATACCAATGTTCATCTCCGCCATGATATCAATTTATCCAGCACCCCCTCTCTCAGTCTCACCTTACCTCCTATTCCCTCCAACTTTAAATCTCCGGTGTGCTGACGGGTGGGTACGGAGTTCATTCCCTACCCTATCAGTTAGTCTTCAGCGTTTACTTCAGAAAACAATGACAAACTACTGAATGTAAAAAAAAAATTGCCTTGTTCGTACATCAGCCTGTGGATTTGTGAATTGCAACGTCCTGAAAATGACATGTAGCATTGTTTAGTCATAATATACAAAAATATACAAGGAGTCGAGCCTTTGAAAGTAACACTCGTATTCTTTTGTGTTTATCGCGCCGTCCTGTATTCTATCATCATCATGTGCCATGCCGATAAGCGTGGGTGGTTGTGTTTCGCCATCTTACACGATCACCAGAGTCGTGGATGAGCTCTGTGTTCTCTTCTTGACCATACCACGTGGCCTAGCCATCCTAATATGTACTTCTTCTTGTTCTTTTCACCTCTATCTTACCAGATGTCACCAAGTTCTCTGGTTTTCTCGTATTTAGGCAGCTGCTATTACTTCGTGAGCGGACACATTGCAGTAATGTTTAGGACGTTACCCAGACTATGGTACAAGTGTGGTCGGACGGATTTCACTGACGACACAATCTCCCGTGCACGCGGGCCTAAGAAATGAGACGGTCCTAGCTCTCTCACCTGCCCACAGTAATTTCCTGCTACAGGACTAGTTTTTGTTTATTTTCTTCTAGTACTCAAAAAGGAACGAGCTGATACACGTACTGGATATGCATCCCCTGCAGATGACCAGCCTTTGGATGGTTAAAGTTAGTTGCATGTCCTTTACAGGACGTAGCAGTCAACCCCAGCATTTTTTGGCTGTTCGTGATTCCTAGGCAAGTTTACGTTCAGTAGTCTGCCATTGCTTTCTGAACGACCGGCACCCACACCATTTCATACAAAACCAACACAGCTGTGTTTCGAATGCGGGTTCGCGGTTACGAACTTCGTCCGTTACCTCATTGCCGTGGAGCCGGCTTTGGATGGCATCCATGTTATTAACGCCCTTCGAGAAAGATGTGCGATAACCACAATGCAACTGGTACTCTTATATACCAAATACATGACGGACATATGACAGATGCTTGACAAATACGTGGCAGATACATGACAAATACACAAGAGATGCATGACAGATCAATGACAGATACAACGCAGATATATTTTAAAAAAAATGCATACCAGATACATGACAAAACACACGACACATACTCGAAAAAAAATATGGCATATACATGACAAATACCTGGTACATGAATAACACATACTGCTGTTTTGTGGTGCTCTCTGGACAACAGGATTGTGAGAGCTGATGTCCCAAGCCTCGCGATAGATGGTAGAAATGTCAGCAGAGAGAACAAACTGAAGTATCTGGGGATCACATTTGACAGGAGCCTATCCTTCAAGGACCATGTGGAGACGGTCGTGACAAGATCTCAAAAGGGACTCAATGCACTAAAAACTATGGCTGCAATGGACACAGAGCAGAGAATGCTTTTCACACTATACCAGCACTTGATCCTCTCAGTAATTGATTATGGATTAGGTCTGCTCACTGTCTCAGAGAGTCAGCTGGTGAAGTTAGAGCGCATACAGAACGAAGCTATGCGGGTCATTCTGGGATGCACTAGAGACACCCCAGTAGTGTGTATGCGTTACATCCTTGGTCTGCCGACTGTTGCTGGTAGGCACAAGGTGATGCAGGTGAAGGCATACCTCAGAGTAGCTGCAGACACAGACCACCAACTGCATGAGGCGCTGGACGCAGTTAAGGGTCAGCGACTGATAAGAGGGAAATCATGGATGGCTCAGGCGGAGGATACGATCAGACAGGTGTGCCCCCTGGAGAACATTAGGTGTGGAGAGGAGTGGGTCAGAGTGCCAGCGGAGCAGTCAGACTTGTGCAGAGTTATAATCACATTAAGCCGGGAGTGCAGGGAGTGGCCAGCAGGGGCCACGGAAGTGGAAATTCAGCAACTAATTCAGGACAATGCACACTCGAGTGATGTGATTATCTACACAGATGGTTCGGTGTCAAGAGGTGAGAGAAGTGGCTGGGGGTTCATAGCCAAAGCTAATGGTCGACGTTTGGTGCAGGAGAGCCTGGCATATGATACCACAACAACCAGCTTAAGAATCGAGGTGGAGGCAGTCACTGTGGCTCTCCACTGGATGGAGAATACGATACACACACACACACACACACATCGTGATTGTAACTGACTCAGAAAGCATGCTGACGAGGGTGAGGACGGGTAGACTTCGTGCGGAGTGTCTTGCTTCGCTTCGGAGGTCACGGGTGATAAGCATCGCCTGGATCTTTTCTCCGGGGCATGCCGGTGTGCTGGGAAATGAACAGGCGGACAGATTGGCTGGCTCTGCAGAACTTGGTGGAGTATTGATACATGACAAGGCAGACGTGGTTGCGGCCTTGTGGAAGCACATGCACACCTCGGAGGAGCAAATGGATTACCATGGTCTGGCAAGAATGAGACAGCGAGGAGTGACGAGGGGATCTGGCCGATGCTCAACGCTCAGAGGAAAGGCGAGACGGACATATAATCAGATTGCCACTGGTAATATTCGTGTGAACTCTTCGCTGGCTGCCGAGGATGGGGACGGAGCGCTTATGGGAATGCCCCGAGTGCTGTGATGTCGATTCCTAAATCAACCAATCAATCATAACACATACTTAACGTATGCAAGACACATTCATGAGAGATGCATGACAAATGCATGACAGATACATGACAAATGCACTACTCAGTGATGACAGACACATGACTAATGCACGACTCAGTGATGACAAATACATGACAAATACATAACGCATTCATAACAGATACGTGAACAAATCCATGACAGAAACATGGCAGATACATGCAAAATACACATTCATGGCAGATACGTGAACAAATTCATGACAGAAACATGACAGATAAATGACAAATACACATGCATGAAAGATACATAACAAATACATGGCGTAATCATGACAGATGACACAAACATGATAGATACATGACAAATACATGACATAAACACCACACCACAGAATCTCACCTGTGAGACGGGCGTCATCATCAAAGGAGGCTTGTAAGGCACTTCCGTGGCTTCAGGTACCACTTCTGCTGCGGCTGATGGCACGGCTGAACCTGAAGATGCTGCTGCAGGTGGTGCTATTAAGTTAGCCGAAGAGATAACAGGGACACCTGATGCCACCGCTTGCTCCGAAGCTCGTCGACTGTTGACGGAAATTGGACCGGAAGTTCTCCTGGTCGATGTATTCTGGGTAGTTTTCTTTGACTGCATTTTGTGGCGGAAGTTGCGACAGATTGTTATCAATGTACAGTCTAATTTTGATTGGAGTCTTCAAAGACACGAAATGTCAAGTCTAAGTCACAACTGAAACTTTGCGGAATGATGTTGTGGTTTGCCCTTTCCTCCAATGCAAGGATGCATTAGACATATAACATAACTTCTACGAATGTTGGGGAACCTGTGAAACATAAAACTATATTATGTGATTTCTAGTTCAAAGGTTAAAGACAGTGACGTGTCCTTGACAGGACGTCGCAATCAACCCCATACTGTTTTACTGTTGTGATTTACTAGACAATTTTACGTTCATTATTTCTCCGTTGCTTTCTGAACAAACGACCGATCGACCCTTATACTATTATTAAAATTCAACACAAGGTGGAGTGATTACAAATCAGCCTGCAGCTAATTTCGAACATGGGATGCGGGATTATATATCGTGTTCGCTACCATTCGCCACAGACGTCGGCAGTTCAAGAGTAACATTAGGAAAATGTGATAATTATAAAACAGGGGATTGCTTGATTGGTTGCTAGTAATTAGCCGTGGAAAGGAAAGTCCATCAATGATCATCCCAGTAAACGGGGAAATACTAGAATAAGGAATACGTTTCTCCTATCTTGAACATGTAATAACAGATGATGGTAGAAGTGAAGTAGAAATCAAAACGAGAATATAAATGGCCAAAAATGTTTTCAACGACATGAAATCAGTTTTAACATCTAGAGAGATTAACAAAGCATTAAAAATAAGAATTGTCAAATGCTACGTATATTCAACACTACTGTATCTCGCAGAAGCCTGGACATTGAACAAGCAACTAGAAAGTCGAATAGAAGCCCTGGAGATGTGGATATACAGACGAATATGTCGTATTTCATGGAAACAGGAACAATCAAATACAGAGGTTCTAGAAAAACTGGGAATAAAAAGAGTGTTAATGAAAGAAATGTTGGAGATCATTGCAGCCAACCTTCATTGCGGAGACGGCACCTGACTGATTGAATGCCAGTTCTGTGTAGTTTGACAAAGTCCCTAATTCTCTAGAACGTTTCTCTCGTGTCTGCAGCGTCAATTCTTACTCTCAAGTCTCTCACACTAAACAACGATTGGATTCACCAGTGTCAAAGTTCTCCGCCCTCGTCATCTTCCTATAGGCATTAATAATATCGACACTATGCTTGGTGTCAGGGGTCGCTTGGACAAGGTTACTGGTTGGGGTCGTTCCTGCCTTCTTTACAGCTTGACGCCGTGAGCACATGGTAGCTTGTTAGATTCAGTTTGTCGTCCAGGGGTCTGATCTATGTTTGTTATGGTTAAAGTCATCATTGTAGTTGTCATTCGAATGCCATTTAGACCCTTTCACTTCTTCCTCCATTTTAGAACCAAGAACAATACACTAACTATAAAAATACTTCACAGTACACCGAAACGTTACCCATAATACGAGGGGGATTCAAATGAAACCCTTAAAGTTTGTTTTGTTTTGTTTTGGTAAATCTGTTCTGAAAAGGTAAAGAACAAATGTATCATTTTTCAATTTATGCACCACCGCTTTCAATGAAAATCCCCCAGCACCGATAAAGTGCTTGGATTACTGTGGAAAAATCGACTCTAGGGCACTCGGTGTGCCTGACCCGGTCGTAAACAGTCTGTCACAGAAGTCCCGCTGTTCTGAAACTTCTTACTCCATTCATACACTTTGCTGGACTGACAGGCATGCATCACCTTACTGGACCTTCATTAGCCGATGAATTTCTATAGATTTCGCTCATTCACTGATTAAAAATAAACGGATAACAGAGCGCTACTCCTCTTTAGTGCATGGCAAAAGTGGGGCGGCCATCTTTACACTGCCCTTATGGCGTCATCGTGTTCGTCTGCACCGTTATGTAACATGCTTAACACTCTTCACATGCTTAACAAAAATATTGACAGGTTACAAGACAATGACATGATTAGTGTAATTTATAACATACTATTAAGATTTTCATGTGAAGACTCCTCGTATAATGTCCATGTAAAGTGACAATCATATTCTCAGTAAATACACTTCACACTCAACCAGGGTAAAGACTACTTAAAAACCAATTCTAGAACGATAGTCACATGGCAGAAAAATATGATTTGCCTTAGCCAGCTTGGCTTCTGATCCGTGCGTTTCTTACGACGGTCTCAGCTCGAGTTTCCTGTTTTGAAGTCTTTTTCCATTTTTAGTTTAGTCGAAGCTTGCAATTCGCTCAAAGCATTTTGCCATCGTAAAATGTGGCATGAGATACTTGGCTCCTGCCATTTGGGCTGGCCATCTGCAGGGGATGCATAGCCAGCAAGTTTATCAGCTCGTTCAATTCCCTCAACTCCCGAAAGTCCTGGAACGAAGATGAAGGTGACTCTACGGAATACAGATTCTCAAAGACTCACAAAAGCCATAAGTACATGCAAAAATGCATTTCTTGTGGCATATCAAATGAGGGGCGGACGAGAGAAAGTATTCTTATGTGGGGACATGATGGACACAAGCAACAGTAGATGACAGAGAAGGATTTATATCGAAACGCTTAAACAACTGGACACGAAATTGTGTCTATACAAGGGGTACCAGTTTAAATAAAATAACAAATAATAGAGATAGTTTGGATAGCCAGGATAGGTGATCTAGTCTGTTCTATACTAGGTACTTGAAGAAGACGACAAAGAAGAAGAGTAGTAGTGGTAGTAGAACTAGTAGTAGAGGTAGCAGTAATAGTAGTAGTAGTAGTAATAGTAGTAGTCGTAGTAGTAGTAGTAGTAGTAGTAGTAGTAGTAGTAGTAGTAGTAGTAGTAGTAGAAGTAGTAGTAGTAGTAGTAGTAGTAGTAGTAGTAGTAGTAGAAGTAGTAGAAGTAGTAGTAGTAGTAGTAGTAGTAGTAGTAGTAGTAGTAGTAGTAGAAGTAGTAGTAGTAGTAGTAGTAGTAGTAGTAGTAGTAGAAGTAGTAGTAGTAGTAGTAGTAGTAGTAGTAGTAGTAGTAGTAGTAGTAGTAGTAGTAGTAGCAGTAGTAGAAGTAGTAGTAGTAGTAGTAGTAGTAGTAGTAGTAGTAGTAGTAGTAGTAGTAGTAGTAGTAGTAGTAGTAGAAGTAGTAGTAGTAGTAGTAGTAGTAGTAGTAGTAGAAGTAGTAGTAGTAGTAGTAGTAGTAGTAGTAGTAGTAGTAGCAGTAGTAGAAGTAGTAGTAGTAGTAGTAGTAGTAGTAGTAGTAGTAGTAGTAGTAGTAGTAGTAGTAGTAGTAGTAGTAGTAGAAGTAGTAGTTGTAGTTACAGTGGAAGTAGTATTAATAGAAGAAGAAGAAGAAGAAGAAGAAGAAGAAGAAGAAGAAGAAGAAGAAGAAGAAGAAGAAGAAGAAGAAGAAAGAAGAAGAATAAGAAGTATGTCTTGGCTACTTACCAGTTATGAATTCGACAGACACACTAATGTGATAGAGCTGTCATCTACGAACGAAAAAAAAAAATGGAACCCAAAAACATTTTCTGAAACCCGTTCACGGCAATACATAAGCGCAAAGCAACCGGCCGTGTATAATATTCATGATGTTTTCAAAGCGAGCCAAAGACTGTAACATGGCCGTTATAAGCCGTTTGCTTTCACGTTAAGAAATGTCACCTGTTGAAATGTTTTGTCTCGACAAGCAACGTTCGGCCTGCAGTCGCTGTATCAAAGATTAGAACTGCAACCACTTGTCTTTGCGAATTCTCTGACAGGGATTCTTAAACTTGTCACGAACATGACCCTCCGAAACGAGTCGATATAAACTCACAAATTATTAACTCCTCATTTATCACTGTATCTGACAAAATTGATTACAATTTTATATAGATTTTGCAATAGAGGCAAGAAAAATGCCCACAGACAAAATCCCATTTCAACCAAAGATTACAATTAACAATGAAGACATTGAAAATGTTACAAGCTTTGAATATCTTGGCTGCATAATAGGAGACAACGGGGATTGTGCAAAGGAAATTAGACGCAGGCTGGCCAAAGCAATGCAGGGATTAAACAAAATTAGAATAGGCCATACACACTATTTATAGTAATGATGGACTGGATTTTGCGTGTGGATTTTTTTGTTTTGTTCGCATATCCTTTACAGGACATCGCTGCCAACATCAGCATCTTTCAGCTGATTGTTGATTTCTTGGAAAGATTACGCTCTGTAGTTTGCCATTGATTTTTGAGCGGCCGGTTCACATACCCCTAAGTCACCAACGCGATGGGAACCGCTACCGATTCTAGCACAAGTTACGTTCCTCACGTGGATATACGGGATTACGGAGAAAGTAGCTAACTCCCAGGCCAGAGAGACCGGCGCGTGTGGATTAATTTTCCCTATTAACAGTGTCCCTCGCCTTCAGGCGAACCCACTCCGACTTCAGAGGTAATTTATGTCCCCAAGTCAAGGACGACAGGTCAACATTTTAGTCCAGCTGTCCGGTGTAGGGGTTGAACCGCTTACCTCGGCATCAGCACAACGAATGTTTCAAGAACATGCGTTCTTACCCATTCGGCCAAACGGCCCTGCATGTACAAGTATAAAGACATGCATCTTTGCTGTGGCAACATATAGGTTGGACAATTTTTGTCGCAATCACTGTAAAAAGAAAACACACTGTTGTCTACTGTCTATAATACCTCTTGGTATAGGACAGGAGCCGGTCTCTCTGGCTGTGGGGTTATAACACTTTCTCTCTGTAATCCCGTTTATCACGCAGAGTCTCGCAGCGGAGCGAGAACTGAGGTGGTTCGACCCCCGCTCGTGACTTGCGGATACTGAGCCGGCCGCTCAGAAAGCAATGGCAAACTACTGAGCGTAATCTTGCCAAGAGATCAGCAGACAGCTGAAAGATGCTGCTGTTGACAGCTAAGTCCTGTAAAAGGATACGCAAAACAAAACAAAAACATAGGACAGGAGGGCGGGGGGGGGGGGTATCTTGACTTGAGCCTGAGGAATTAAGGCCGCCTGGCTAGTGCAGTCGCCGATAACTGTGCAGGTTATGATTTTCTTTTCGCCCCCGACGAAAAAAAAATGCATATCTTACCGAGGATTCGATACTGGATTCTCCCGAAGGAGAGCCAGGTATTCTAGCCACACGGCCAGCTGCTCCTCCGAAAGAAGAAAATTCTAGCATTTGATGTCAATTGCTAGAGAACAGTTCTTAGAATGCCGTGGACCAAGAATAAAACAAATAGTGAACTTCTACCAGATTTGAGTTGAGTTGAGTTGAGTTAAGAACCGACATCACTGTATTCAGGACATTCCCATACGTGCTCCGTTCCCTCGTTCAACAGACAGCGAAGAGTCATACTACTAATCATTCCCACCGCTGTCTGATTTAAAGTTTTCTTGTTCCCTCTCAGTTTTTTTGAGATTCTTCCAGAACCCCTGCCAATCCCCCGCTAGCTCATTCTTTCCAATCTGTTCCTCCGCCTTCTCCACCTGGTCCCACAAGCGCACGACCG
The DNA here is from genome assembly GCA_963921405.1 of Cepaea hortensis. Taxonomy (NCBI): domain Eukaryota; kingdom Metazoa; phylum Mollusca; class Gastropoda; order Stylommatophora; family Helicidae; genus Cepaea; species Cepaea hortensis. Next base: position 97,832,468 of record OY992884.1, on the reverse strand, counting down.
CCTTCCACTTGTCCATAGGTAATCTGCCACCAAGAGGTGCATTCCCTGCTAGCCTTTCAGTCTGTTCATTCCCTCCGCACCCATCATGACCAGGGCAAAATATCCATACAATTCTCATAATCTGTGACCCCTGAAGCGACGATAGCCATTACACACGAAACATTCCTTTCTCCACCTTACTAAGCATACTCTTTGAATCCGTAATGAATACAACGTGTGTTGCAGTAGTCTCCTCTAGCCAACAGAATACCACTGTTACTGACTCCAACTCCGTTCTCATGCTGGAGATCTTAGTCTCATATGCCATACTCTCCTTTTTTAAGACTCGTTTTATTAGCCTTCGCAATAAAACTCCAGCCACTACGTCTGTTTCTCACAACTGACCCATCGGTGTAGATAACTATGTCACCTTGATGTGTGTTAGTCTGGATACGTTGTTGCACTTCAGCTTTTACAAGATCTGAACATCGAAGAAAACAGGCTCATAAACTGTATCCTGTCTTGGTAACTGAAATACAGGGTGTATTTTTAATGACTGTGCCGTGCATGAAAATATTTCCGGTCCAAGTTTTGTATTCACCCTCTGTAAAGTTCATGCAATATAAAAGGTAAATACAAAACTTGTACCGGCAATATTTTCAAACACTGCACAGTCGTTAAGAATACACCCAGTACTTTGGCCATATAAAATGTCACAGAGGCTGGGAGAGAACCGTGATGTAAGACATGCTTCCTGGTAGAAGACGTAGGGGTTTATCAGCGCGAAGATGGATACATGACATTGCAGACAGCTTTGGCACGAGGCAGGAGAACTGGCCAGAGATCAAGAGTCTATTCCACTCGTCGTGATGAGAGCGGCGTTCTGCACAGCACAAAGCTACATAATGATGAATAGAGGCAATGGTAATATGGTTTGTAACAACAACCTATGGAATGTCGTTGGCTGAGAAGAAAACAAACGCTGAGTTAGATAGTCATATTGTTTTGGGCACGTTATGAAAGGAATACATTGGAGAACTTGGTGACAACTGGCAAGATCGAGGGGAAAAGAACAATGGTAAGAGAAATTAATATTTGGATGGCTTGACCACATGGCATGGTCGGGAACTGATCCACGACTCTGTGATAGTTTAAGATGGCGAAACATGACTGCCCACGCTTACCGGCAAGTCACATGATAATGATGATTTTAATAAAAGTAAAATACAGGATCCCTGTTCACGCCTTCATGGACACTGGCTATATGGTGCTATATCCACACTTGTAAACACCAACCAGCACTAGCAGGGTGAAATGGTCAGTGTCACACCCGCTCCTTTTCTTCCCAAGACGTATCCCGGTACCCTTTTTAGCCTTGGTCGACATGAGAGCCCATGTCAATCTTGAAATTTCAAGTCCGTAAAAAAAAGCTCCAAATCAGAAACCTGCTAGAAGAGTTAGGACCATCAGTCTTTTTGGGCCTCCATGCATGGATAAATGTGGTCAGTCTTCCCTCTTTTAGCAAACGGCAAGCGCAGGATTTGAACCTTGTCCGACCGCAATGATGCCATTCTCGGCGTAACCTAGTTCCTTCTTTGCTGTCCTCTATTATTCAATGCTTTGTTTTAATTGTTTTCTCCGGGTGTTTTAGGTCTACTGCTGTTTCTTTTGCTTTGGGGTTTCGAGAACAAAGGTCTGTCATGTTATACTATATGTGAGGGGAATGGAGAATGTGTGTGTGTGTGTGTGTGTGTGTGTGTGTGTAAATGAGAGAGAGAGAGAGAGAGAGAGAGAGAGAGAGAGAGAGAGAGAGAGAGAGAGAGAGAGAGAGAGAGAGAGAGAGAGGAATCCGGTGACAAAATACAGTATTGTCTTACTCCTTACTGTATCCTTTCAAAATAGATTCTTTAATTGCTTTATCTGGTTATTTCGGGATTTGAAGTTTGAAGATTGAACACAACCCACTACTGGCAACACTGATCTATTCCGGTACGAATCTTGGGCCCTGTCCACGTCGAATTGGAAGCACTAGACTCTTTTATTGCTGCTTTTTCTTATAAGTAAATAAATGTAAATGTTTTTGCATATCCTTTACAGAAGAACATCGCTGTCAATAGCAGCATCTTTCAGCTGTATGTTGATTTCTTGGCAAGATTACGCTCAGTAGTTTGCCATTGCTTTATGAGCGGCTGGCTCATTATCCCGCAAGTCACCAGCGCGGGTCGAACCGCTTCCAGTTCTCGCCTCAATGCGAGACCCTGCGTGGATAAACGGGATTACGGAGAAAGTGGTGTAACCCCTCAGCCAGAGAAACCGGCTATAAGTAAATACGTTTACAAAATATGTCGGAGCTATTTCCTATCAATTTTTACTATCCTTCAGATTGGTTGGGTCTGCACCACTTGGTGGGATGATGGTGCTTGATTTAAAAGATGTGTGTATAGTGCAGAAGAACAGATGGATCATCACGGCTTGGAGAGAATGGTGCTGCAGGGAGTGAACTGAGGAGCTGGCCGATGCTCAAAACTTCGGAGGAAGGCTATACGGACACGTAGTCAGACTGATCCTGGTATAATTAGTATAGGGACTCTTCGCTGGCTGTTGCAAATGAAGACGGAGAACGAATGGGAAATGTCCCGAGTGCTGTGATGTCGGTTCTTGACTTAACTCAACTCACCTCAACTCATCTCATCTCAACTCAACTCAACTCAATTCAACCCAACTCAACTCAGCCTTTAGATCTTATCATCATATTTCGCATTATCATATACTTTGGTATAATCTTCTTCTTATGGTCAACGTCGTGTGGCGTTGATCATCATGATTGTCAGCAGCCTTCTGTCTCATGTGCTGACAATCATTTCTTATACTGATTCCATGCAACGATGCCAAATCTTGTGTTGATATGAATAACATTCTTGGAACTGCGTTTATGTTTGAATACATAGAGGATGTACACATGCTAAATAGTATTATGTAGTTATTTAACATTACTATCATTTTGAATAACGAAGACACAAACAATAGATTGCACGATTTATTGCCTGGCATATTTCGCTGCATCTCGTCAGGTACATACTGCAGAAATCACACAACTTACGTGAATTAATTAGATAAATCCTACAAACTGAAATATACACATGTTCGCACAGTAATGTCGATTGTCTACCACGGTAATTTTAAACTGACTAACATGTCTTTCTGCTTACACAAGGACGGCTTACGAAGGTTGATTAGTATAGCTTCAGCAAACTTTAACAATCGACTACTTTGTGTGTTGAACAACACACGGAAGGTACTGTCTCTTTCAACCACGTGACCACTCTCGAGCACATGTCTCCCGACCGATGAAGCCAGACTTTTCCGGTGTGTCGGCCTGCCTAGGCTACCATCTTCTGTGTGTAGTATCTTGTCCAACCAATTCGGAATATGTTCCAAAACCCTGCAATGTAACTGTCGCTCAGTTCTGCCTATGTAGATGGCCTCGCATCTGCATGTAAATTGGTAAATACAATTTGATTTGGCGTACAAAGCTACAGGTTCTTTTACTGCTGGGACTGGGATTGGTGTGTTTCTGTACCTGATGACTAGAGCTGCAGCACAGAATGTTCGCTCGACTGCTGTGGTGAGCCGGTCCCGCAGACGTTGCATTACGTCATCTCCTCGGAAGGTTAGCTGGATGAATACTTTGAGTTTAGGGACTGTAGTTACTTCTGATTTCGGTTTGGGCTGTTGGCAGTGGCGCTTTATAAATCCTGTGGAGTACCCATTCAGGTTTAAGGCATTCTTCAGAGTTTTAAATCCCTCTGTCAGTGTGTCCTGGGTGCATATCTTCCTAGCACGGTCAAACAAGGTCCGTACTAAGCCCCGTTTGTACTGGACAGGTGCGAAGCTCTGAATATTTAAGTATTGGCCAATCCATGTTTCTTTGCGGTACACCGATCTTTGAATTGTGCCATCTGCTCTACGTCTCATTAGGATATCTAGAAACGGCAACGCTTCGTTGTGTTCGTGTTCCATAGATAAAGAGATGTTTATATGTGTCTCGTTCATTGTGGCCTGGAACGACGTTGCTTGTAGCTCGTCTGTGGTGATAATTAGTATATCGTCCACGTAACGACGGTAAAAGGCCAAGTTATTGATTTCTGAGGATCTCTTTTCTTCTAAGTGTGCCATGAAGATGTCCGCTAGAATAGGACCAAGTGGGCTCCCCATGGCCACTCCGTCAATTTGCGATATGACTTGTTTAGAAAGTTGAATTGTATGTTGGCGGTACATAATTTTAATAGCCTCTCTAGAATAGCTGATGGTATGCCTAGTTTTAGTTGTTTGTCTCTAATGCGTTCGCTTATTATATTCACGGTCTCATCTAATGGAACGTTGGTGAATAAAGAGGCAATATCCATGCATGCCATGTGTTTGTTGTTTATGTCCATAGTATCCAATAATTCCACCAGTTCGAATGTATCCCTGAGTGTTCTTGGATCGAAGGACTGTCGTACTGGCTTTAAAATTTCAGCTAGCCATCTCGCCATTCGGTGTTGTGCCGAGTTAACCATGGAAAGGATCGGTCTTAGTGGGATCCCGGGCTTGTGAAGCTTGGGTAGACCGTACATCTGATGTGTTTGGGAGCCACGCGGTGTGAGCGTTTTTGCAGTGGCCTCACTGATGAGTCCTGAATTCACAAGTGACTGGATTTCTTTCCTAATTTTTGCATCCAGGTCCTCCGACTTGTTGACTGTTTGCTCTACTCTGAATTTAGATGCGTCTGATAATATATCATCCATTTTTCTCTGGTAGTCTGATATGCACCACTCCCTTTGTCAGGTTTCAATATTACAAGGCTTTTGTTGGCCTTTAACGCTTTTAAGGCAGTAAGGTGTTCGTTGGTCAGCGGACATGTCTGTTTAGAGGGGGTTGTGCGATATTACTGTATATTTCAGTTTGAAGGATTTATCTAGTTAATTCATGTAAGTTGTGTGATTTCTGCAGTATGTACCTGACGAGATGCAGCGAAATATGCCAGGCAATAAATCGTGCAATCTATTGTTTGTGTCTTCGTTATTCAAATTCATCACGGGAAAACATTGTTTTGAATTACTATCATTGTTTATCATCACATGTTTATCATTAATTATTTATCATTAGCTGACCCGGCCCGGCTTCGCCCAGGCCCTGGCGGGGATCTGTCTGTCTGTCTGTCTGTCTGTCTGTCTGTGTGTGTGTCTGTCTGTCTGTCCCGGCTTCGCTCAGCTCTTAATGGGGAGCATCTCATTTAATTCATATAAGTAGTCATATAAGATCCCGTTCCCTTTCCCGACTATCTGTCTGTCTGTCTGTCTGTCTGTCTGTCTGTCTGTCTGTCTGTCTGTCTGTCTGTCTGTCTGTCTGACCCGGCCCGGCTTCACCCAGTCCCTGGTGGGGGACATCTCATTTAATTCATATAAGTAGTCATATAAGCTCCCGTTCCCGACTATCTATCTGTCTGTCTGTCTGTCTGTCTGTCTGTCTGTCTGTCTGTCTGTCTGTCTGTCTGTCTGTCTGTCTGTCTGTCTGTCTGTCTGACCCGGACCGGCTTCGCCCAGACCCTGATGGGGAGCATCTAATTTAATTCATATAAGTAGTCATACAAGTTCCCGTTCCCGACTGTCTGTCTGTCTGTCTGTCTGACCCGGCCCGGCTTCGCCTAGTCCCTGGCGGGGATCTTTCTGTCTGTCTGTCTGTCTGACCCGGCCCGGTTTCGCCCAGGCCCTGGCGGGGATCTGTCTGTCTGTCTGTCTGTCTGTCTGTCTGTCTGTCTGTCTGTCTGTCTGTCTGTCTGTCTGTCTGTCTGTCTATCTATCTATCTATCTATCTATCTATCTATCTATCTATCTATCTATCTATCTATCTATCTATAGCCAGGGGACTTAACTTAAGTTATAACAATGCTACTAAAAGTTATGTCCCTTGTTTTATATTTTCTTATGTTCAATCATGTAATTACAAAATTAAATTTTTAGTAAGTTAATAGCCGATAGTAAACTAAAAAAAACTATGAGAGTTGGTTGCACTGGAATGAGAAGAAGACGTGCAGAAAATTTCATCTCAATCGGATGGACCGTTTGCGAACGCATAAAGAACGGACCCACATACATCCATACATCCATACATACATACAATCATACATCGGCTTTTATAGATATAGATTACTACCACTATTTATCCTCACTTATTTATCATTATTACAATTATTTATCATCACATATTTATCATTACTTATTTATCATTACTATCACTATTTATCATAACTTATTTGTCATAACTATCATATTTATCACTAATCATTTATCATTGCTATCACTATTTATCACTACTTATTTATCATTACTATGGGATGGAGACAATATAAAATGAAACAAAGTAATGTAACTTTACAGAACACAATTACGGAAAACAAAAGGATGTTGCGGCAACTCGTCTTCATCAGCAAACAAATACAAGAAAACACAACATATAAACACGGGAAAGATACTACAGTTACCAAATTAAGACATGATACCCAGGTAAGAAGCATGGGAAAATGGAAAAAAAGGGAAAAGTGAAATGAAAATGAAAAAAAAATATGCTACTTATCTGAAAATCCCAGACTGTGAAACTCTCCCGAGTTTCACCCCTTTCATGGAACTGCATCAATATAGGATCATCATCATCATCATCATCATCATCATCATCATCATCATCATCATCATCATCATCATCATCATCAT